>WAAF01018543.1:1223561-1249838 GCA_013400475.1 Tricholaema leucomelas | reverse complement strand
GGTGACTCCACCACCTCCCTGGGCAGCCCATTCCAATGCCAATCACTCTCTCTGCCAACAACTTCCTCCTAACATCCAGACTAGACCTCCCCTGACACAACTTGAGACTGTGTCCCCTTCTTCTGTTGCTGGTTGTCTGGGAGAAGAGACCAACCCCACCTGGCTGCAGCCTCCCTTCAGGTAGCTGTAGACAGCAATGAGGTCTGCCCTGAGCCTCCTCTTCTGCAGGCTGCACACCCCCAGCTCCCTCAGCCTCTCCTCACAGGGCTGTGCTCCAGGCCCCTCACCAGCCTTGGTGCCTTTCTCTGGACACGTTCCAGTATCTCAACATCTCTCTTGAATTGAGGAGCCCAGAACTGGACACAGCACTCAAGGTGTGGCCTGAGCAGTGCTGAGTACAGGGGCAGAATAACCTCCCTTGTCCTATTGGCCACACTGCTCCTGAGCCAGCCCAGGATGCCATTGGCTCTCTCTAATGGTAGCTACCACAGAGAAAAGCACAATAAGCCACAGGCAGGCTATTACATTATTACTACAAATATATTATAATGCTTTACATACTAAAGATAACTGAGTTACAAGCCCTGCCGTGTGAGGAAAGGCTGGAAGAGCTGGGTTTGCTCAGCCTGCAGCAGAGAAGGCTTAGGGGAGACCTTATCACCGTGGACCAGTACATAAAGGGTGGCTACCAGGAGGATGCAATCTCCCTTTTGACAAGGAATCCCATGGGAAAAGACAAGGGGTGACGGGGACAAGTTACTGCTGAGGAGATTCCCACTGGACTCCAGAAGACAATTTGTCTCCATGAGAACAGTTGGACATGGGAATCACCTCCTAAGGGAGGCAGTGGAATGCCCTACATTGGCCAGGATTTTGCCTCAGCATCATCTGGCTGCTGTTAATGGCTTCATATTTCATAATTTTCTCTTTCTCTGTCCAAGTGGCACCTTACAAAGTGAATTCATCTCTATTTGGTGCAGAAGGTGAGGCTGCAGCATCAAGGCTTGCAGTGGGAAGCAGGACTGCAAGGCACCTTCACATGTTTCATGGCACACAGGGAGCTGTGTGTGCAGACTGAGCAGCATCACTGGCTGAAGGCAGCTGCCTTTGTGCCTTCTTAAGGCCAGGTGGTTTTAATTTGACTATAAATATCTGGGGATTGGGTGTCAAGAATCAGAGAATCAGAAAATGGTCTGGGTTGGAAGGGACCTCCGACGGTCCAAGCCTCCTGCAGTCAGCAGGGACATCCTCAACCAGAGCAGGTTTCCCAGAGCTCTGTTGAGCCTCACCATGAATACCTCCAGGGATGGAGCCTCAACCACCTCCCTAGGCAACGTGTTCCATCACTCTCATAGTCCCTTCCAAAGTCTAATACTCTGTCATTCTGTGATAAAGAGAGAGAAGATACCAAAGAATCACAGAATCACAGAATTAAACAGCTTGGAAAAGAGTTTTCGTAGAATCAGCCAGGTTGGATGAGACTTCCAAGATCAAGTCCAACCTATCACCCAACATCATCTAATCAACTAAACCATGGCACCAAGTGCCACATCCAGTCTCTTTTTAGTCAGTTCCAGGGATAGGGACTCCACCACCTCCCTGGGCAGCCCATTCCAATGCTAATCACTCTTCCTGCAAATAACTTCTTCCTAACATCCAGCCTAAACCTGTCCTGGCACAGATGGAGATGGCATCCCCTCTTTCTGTCACTGATTGCTTGGGAGACCAACCCCACCTGGCTACAACCTCCTTTCAGGTAGTTGTAGATAAGGTCTTCCCTGAGGGAAGAGAGAAAGGTCTTCTCCAGGCTGAACACCCTCAGCTCCCTCAGCCTCTCCTCACAGGGCTGTGCTCCAGCCCCCTCACCAGCCTTGGTGCCCATTAAACTAGCTCCAGTGTAGCTCTGGCATCCCTACAAAGAATTACCCTGAAGAGAACAATAAACAGTTACAACCTAAGCATGGCTGAAACCATCCACACGTTCATAGAATGACAGAATCAACCAGGTTGGAAGAGATCTCCAAGCTCATGCAGTTCAACCTAGCACCCAGCCCTGCCCAATCAACCAGACCATGGCACTAAGTGCCTCATCCTGGCTTTGGTTCAACACCTCCAGGGACGGCGACTCCACCACGTCCCTGGGCAGCCCATTCCAATGCCAATCACTCTGCCAACAACTTCCTCCTAACATCCAGCCTAGACCTCCCCTGGCACAACTTGAGACTGTGTCCCCTTGTTCTGTTGCTGGTTGCCTGGCAGAAGAGATCAACCCTCACCTGGCTACAGTTGCATTAGTGACCAAGAGCCTGCAGCGATAAAAAGCACAGCGCTCACAGAAGCCTGCCAAGGAATTCCTGCATTAATAATAATTAATGGCTATAAATAAATAAATGGCTATTAATAAATAAATATTCTCTGCTGCAAAACACTCCTCCCTGCTGCAAAACTTCCCTCGTCATCTAGGAAGGAGTTGCACAAGAGCCATGTGACTCATTTTGCATCTGGGAAATTCCTGTAACGCAAGCGGCAGCGGAGCTGGGCAGGCAGCTGGGCACACACCGCATATAAGGCAGATGGATCCCCCCAGATGGGCATCAGCAACCCTCCAGGACAAGAGGCCACTGCTCCACAGCACCACAGCTGCTCACTCCACAGCAACCTCCTCTCTCAACCATGAACGGCAAAGTCGTGGCTGTCCTGGCTCTCCTCCTCGTCTCAGCAGCGCTGTCTCAAGGTCAGTAAATCCCTACCAGACCTTACCCAGGGCATCTCCTGAGATGCTCGGCCCTGCAGAGAGGTAGCTGCTCATGCCCTGCCTGCAGAGAGGTGGCTTTGCATTTGTTTCTGCAAGTTAGATTCGTTCAAGAGGTTTTCAACAACCTCTCCTCAGTCAGGAAGCTACCACTTAGCTCCTGTGCTGCAGAGGATTTGGCATCTGCTGGGAAGTATTTTAAGAGTGCAGCTTAAATGTGCTCTGTGATCCTGTGAAATGTGCTCTGTGTCTTCATCACTGCCTGCAGTGTGCTCCATGCAGGCACCAGATAGCAGCTTAGGGGTATTTTAAAGGCACCTATCAACTGAGGGTAGCTTAAATGTGCTTTGTGATCCTGTGATCCTATGAAATGTGCCCTGTGTCTTCATCACTGCCTGCAGTGTGCTCCATGCAGGCACCAGATAGCAGCTTAGGGGTATTTTAAAGGCACCTATCAACTGAGTTTACAGTGAGGGTAGGGAGACACTGGCACAGGGTGCCCAGGGAGGTCATGTATGCCCCCTCCCTGGAGGTGTTCAAGGCCAGCTTGGATGAGGGCTTGAGCAAACTGGGGGCTAGTGGGAGGTGTCTCTGCTCATGGCAGGGGGGTTGGAACTGGATGATCTTGAAGGTCCCTTCCAACCCTACCCATTTTATGGATCTTTGAGTTTTTAATGTACTTGGACACCATCCTCTGAAACAATTAAGAACTGAACTGTATACTGTGGATACAGGCAGCTTGACAAATGCAGTACTTGACTGAGGATGTTAAAACAGTGCTGGTAGGATGCCCTCTCACCCCATCACCCTCCTCTTCTGCTGACAGGCCGGGCGCTGGCAAGGATGGGAACCGAGCTGCGGTGCCAGTGCATCGCCACTCATTCGAAGTTCATCCCTCCCAAATCCATCCAGGATGTGAAGCTGACACAGAGTGGCCCTCACTGCAAGAACGTGGAAGTCATGTAAGTAGCTCTGCAAGAGCCTCCTTCTGCTGCACCTACACTCTGCTTCCTGACAGTTAGCAGGCTGAGACTGTGCAGTGGGACTTGGTTACCTCTTGTCACCAAAGCCATCAGCTTTAAGCAATAGCCCAGGTTTGCCATCATCTCTGCCACCTGAAGCATTCCTGTACTGATCATTATTTGTCCATCATGGGACATATTAAACACTCCTGGTGGCAGAATATGGCTTTGAAGGGCTGCTCAGCCCTCAATCCATGAGGTAACAAGGTAGTTTGAATCCTGCATCCATCAGGGAGGCAAAACTCCCATTGAAACAGTCTGCATCGGCCTCAGAGAGAGAAATTAAGCTCCCATGGTTAGATTTAGGGAAGCAGTGAAACTAATTTGAATGGCATGGAGGAGAGCCTGACCTGCTGAAACACCTGGAGGCTGCAACTATTGTACAAGAAAGTGTTGCCAGTGCAAACAAATTCCAACCACGAATGTCCTGAGGAAGGTTTTGGGGAGGTCTGATTGCTTTGAGAGCAGGCATACAGCCTCACACGGCTTCTAGGAGGTTTTGATGTGTTCCCCCAGTTGTGGCACACAGATAACAATGTGGCCCAGTCTAGCCTAGAGCAGTGGGGTGGATTTCCATTGCCTCACCTGGCAGTGCAAGGCTGCATTCTGCCAGTAAAACAACCCCTGCAGCAGATCCCTGACTTTGCTTTACTCTTTCTTTTGCAGAGCTACTCTGAAGGATGGCAAAGAGGTGTGCTTGGAGCCCACTGCTCCCTGGGTACAGCTGATCATCAAGGCAATTTTGGCCAAGTAAGTCTCATTCCCTCTCACCTGGGGCAGCAGAGTAGCAAACCTGCCAGAGAAGCCAGTCTGGGATTTCATAGTGATTGCTTCATTTGCTCTTGATAAGATTTAAAGAACAAGGAAACTTGCTGCTGCATTATAGAATTAGTCATAGAATCACTAAGGTTGGAAAAGACTTCTAAGGTCATCCAGTCCAACCTTCCACCCAACCCCACCATGGCCACTAAACCATGCCCCCAAGTGCCATGGCCACATACTTCTTCAACACCTGCAGGGATGGGGACTCCACCACCTCCCTGGGAAGCCTCTTCCAGTGTTTGAGAACCTAATCCCTGACCACTCTTGCAGCAAAAGAATTGTGCCTAATGTGCAACCTAAACCTCCCCTGGCACCGAAGTCTGTTTTTCTGACTCTGCTGCAGGGACCTTACTCAAGCCAACACATCACTACTAAACCTTTGAGTATCAGCAACTCTGTCTGGAGGGAAATGAGTTCAGGAGTGTTTGGTTCTCTTGGGAAAATGAGGCCCTAATAAATGAGTCTCGCCCTTGCTTCCAGCAGCATGTTAATAGCTCCCATTGCTGAGTTCATGAGTTTCCTGAGACAAGCAAAAGCAGAAACTCCTGCTGCAGAAGTGTCCCAGCTGAGCACCAGCTATGCACACGCTGGGATTTCAGGAACTGGGCTTTCAAAACATTGACTTCACTCCCTCTGTGCCTCCAGCCAGAATGCAGAGTAGAAAGAGATCACTGACCCTTAGCTATTTGTGCAATGCTAAGCTAAGCTAAAGTTCCTAAACCTCCTCACAGACCATCCTCTTCCCTCACCTCTTCACAGGGCCCAACTCAACTCCGATTCACCTCTCTAAGAAGCACCAGGACAGAAAAGATCTGAGAACTGCTCCTGCTCTTCTGATGACAGAAACAACTTGGGGAAAGCATCTCTCGGGCAGTATCCCATCCTTCACCTCCTGCATCAGCATTGCTACGTTAGCAGTGGACTCTGACATTTATTTATTTATTTATTTGATCTGTTTCCTTGCATCTATTTCAAGAAGCCTTTCCAAGAGGTGTCTGTGGGACATGCTCCTCACTGACACTGAAGAACCTGACTAGGAGAAGTGGTTTGCCAAAGGAATTGAAGAACCCTGGGCACCCACTTCGACCAAACACAACTGGTTAAGTGCAATGCACTTAGAGCTGGTTTACACTAAGCCTCTGCTATGTTCCTACCAGCAATCCCTCCTGCTCCCCTGGAGTACACTGGTATGTTGTGTCAACAACAATCTGCTGAACCACAGCCAGCCTGTGGCTGGGCTGTCAGCTCTGATTTCTGACCTTCCTTCCAAACCTGCCCTACAGAAGCTGTAAGGTTGGGTGGTTATTTATTGTGACTTCCTTGGTATTTATTAATGTATTTATTGGGTAGTTTCTCTACCAGAGAGGAAATGGTGATCACTGATTTCATTCCTCCTGGATTTGCCATTCCTGCTGTTGATCCCTTAAGAAGTGTTCAGCCTCTGTACAAGCATTTGTATGTTTAATTAGCTGCTCCATCAGCTAATGGGGAAAACCTGCTTTTTACATCCTTGGAATTTGCTTGTGAGAGTGAAACTCTTTCTACTAATGTACTATTAAATGTTTTCTACAAAAGATCTCTTTGGTATCTATTGATTATTTTACATCTTCATTTGCTTCTCTTTTGTCGCCTCAGCTTTGATTTCTGAAAGTGAGGTGAACATTTTTAGTGTTGTGGCACCATAACTCAGGCTGCTATGGGATCCTGACACTGCTGAATGCAGCAACAATCCTCAGGACAGGATAAAATGCTCCCTCTCCCTTCTCCAGGCTGTTCCCAGGCCCTGGGGACTGCTGGGCTGCAAAGCAAAGCCCTTTATTTGAGTACCTCACAGATAACCTCACGCTGCCTGTGCCCAGATCAGCCCCAGAGCTGGAAATCTTCACTACATTAAAAGGCTACTGCTGACCATCACAGTGGGAATTTGTGACCTTTACTGTGGGTATCCAAACATCAAACATTTGCCCTTGTGCAGCATCAGCTTCCTGCTCCCATCCCTGCAATGCAGGGGGCTGAGCACACCATGCCCAGCTGCTGCTGCCCCCACCAGGCATGGGCACTGGTGCTCAGCCCTGCCGGGAGAGAAGCCCTCCAAGCATGGGAGCACCAAGGCAGGATTCTGGCAGGTACACTGGGGTGCTTCATGCTACAGTGGCCTTCCAGTACTTGGAGGGGGTGACAGGAAAGCTAAGGAGGGACTTTTTGACAAGGCTTTGCAGTGACAGGATATGGAGCAGTGACTTTGAGCTGGAAGAGGGGAGACTGAGACTGGAGGTGAGGAAGAAATTCTTGAGAGTGAGGGTGGGGAGACACTGGAACAGGTTGTCCAGAGAGGCTGTGGCTGACCCCTGCCTGGAGGTGTTCAAGGCCAGGTTGGATGAGGCCTTGAGCACCCTGGGCTAGTGGGAGGTGTCCCTGCCCATGGCAGGGAGGGTTGGAACTGGATGATCTTGAAGGTCCCTTCCAACCCAACCCATTCTATGAATCTACCAATTTTTTAAACCTTTTCAGGAAAAACCCTTTCAATTCTCACCAAACCCAAAGAGTAGATGCAAACATAAAGCCTAGACAAGAAGCAGGGGTCTTAGGTCTAGAGCATCTTCAGGGAGGGGACTGAGAATGAGAGAGAGGGCACAGGTTTGGAGCCTGCTGCTCTCAGCTAGTGCATGCCTGTTTGTTTCAGTCTTAAACGAGCAGAAGGGTTTCTGCCAGCTTCTTCTGTGATCATCAAACGAGAGCTGCCTTTGGTTTGCTTCTTCCTGAAGATCCTTTGCAATAAGACTGGTGTCAGCCCTCTCCTTGACCCAGTTTATTTTGGCATCGGTGAGGCATTCAACCACATGAATTGTCAACAATGTGCCCTGTGCCTCTCCAGTCACCAGCCCATGGAGAAGCCTCCTGTGAAGTCCTGCAGACTACTGAGCAGCTCTTTGTGTGTGTGCCTGTCTGTGTAAGGTCCCAGCAAGCTGTCCAGGCAGGAAGGGAGCCAGAACATTTGCACCACAATGAAAGGAGGGACCCTGAGATTTCACTGCAGCTAACCTCATGTTCCACTCCATCTTCTCCTTTTCCCAAACTCACATTTCTGCTTCACTTGGCCACTTGATTTCTCAGCCACTCTATTTCCACAACCCTGTCAGAAGACCATTCCATGTCACACCTGCCATGTGCATTCACCACCCTCCATTCATTTGCCTCCTGCTCTTCTCACAGTGAAACCTGGCAGAGATCTTCACATGTCCCTTCTGTCCTCAGTTATCTTCTTCATCCCTTCCTTCCCCTTCCTTCCAAATCAATTTCACCTCCTCTTTTCACCAACAATTTCAGTTCATGAAGACAGCAGCAACAACCAAGCACCAAACTGGTGTCATTCCTCTCTGTCTCCCATCCCTGGTGGTAATTCTGCTGTTGCCTCAGGGAACCTCTTCCAAACCAATGTCACCTCCTCTTTTCACCACCAACTTCAGTTCATGAGGACAGCAGCCACAACCAAGCACCAATCTGGTGTCATTTCTTTCCAGCTCCCATCCCTGCTGGTCATTCTGCTCTTGCCTCAGGGAACCTTGCCCAACCAATTTCACCTCCTCTTTCCACCAACAATTTCAGCTCCTGAGGACAGCAGCCACAACCAAGCACCAATCTGGTGTCATTCCTCTCCAGCTCCCATCCCTGCTGGTCGTTCTGCTGCTGCCTCAGAGAACCTTTCCAAACTGGGTTTTGTTCCCTCCAGCAACTTACTGTAGTTGTGATATCAAAAGCACATTTCTCTCCAATGCATCAATGCTGCAGATAGAGGAAGTCACTGAAAGAAATACTGGAAAGTCCCTGAAAAATACTTGCACCTCTCCTTTAGAGCAGAGAACATAAACACAGCTTGGTGGCCTCCCCTCCTCTCTGCTGAGTATTGGCTAAGACAAACATCCTGGTTGTGTGTCAGGTGACACGTACATTATCCATGCTATGCTTGCTTTTGCCTCTGGATTGCTTCCCACTCTGGGAATGGTTGCATTCCTCAGGTTCTTATCACATAAGAAGGGGAAAATCCCAGGAAAAATGATCCAGGGTGCTGGCTGGGCATCTCAGACTCTTTCCAAGCATTGCTTTTATTCTTGTTTACAACAGGATGCTCTGAGCTGCTCTACAGGAAAAGGAGCCTTTGGAGATTACACAAACTGCCATGGGAAGTTCTGGGTCAGCAAACAGGCATCTTGCTTCTGCATGCAAAAGCCAAACAAGGCTGCTGCCACCTCAGAAAACAAAGCAAAAATCTCCACTGTTGACAACCAGAGTGAAAAATTGCTTTTTGCATTGCCTACAGTTAATTATTTTTACTAATGATAACAGGAACATGGAATATCAGGGGCTGGGAGGGACCTCCAAAGCTTATCCAGTCCAATCCCCCTGCCAGAGCAGCATCACCTACAGCAGATCACACAGGAACACGTCCAGGTGGGTTTTGAATAGATCCAGAGAGGGAGACTCCACAACTCCCCTGGGCAGCCTGCTCCAGTGATCTGTCACAGTGAAAAAAACTCCTCCTTGTGTTTACATGAAACTTCCTATGCCTCAGCTTCCACCCATTGGAGCGTGTCCAGAGAAGGGCCACGAGGATGATCAGAGGGCTGGAGCACCTCTCCTAGGAGGACAGACTCAGACAGTTGGGGCTGTTCAGTCTGGAGAAGAAAGGCTCTCAGGAGACCTTATTGTGGCCTTCCAATATCTGAAGGGGGTTACAAGAAAGCTGGGGAGGGACTTTTTAGGGCATCAGGCAGTGATAGGACTGGGGGGAAATGAAGCAAAACTAGAAGTGGGTAGATTCAGATTGGATGTTAGAAAGAAGTCCTTTACCATGAGGATAGTGAGACACTGGAACAGTTGCCCAGAGAAGTGATGGAAGTTTTTAAGGCCAGACTGGATGGGGCTCTGAGCAACCTGATCTAGTATGAGGTGTCCTTGCCTGTGGCAGGAGGGGTGGAACTGGATGATCCCTGGGGTCCCTTCCAACCCTGACTGATTCTGTGTTTTGCATCTGGAAGGGAGAAGATGTGCCAGCTGCTTTCAGTGCTCTGCAACACAGCAGACAGCTTTTAGTCCATGTCCATGACCATCTGCATCTAATTTCATCTGTTGAGACAGGAACATCCCAAGCTGGTCAGACAATGCAGCCAGCTGCAGTTGTCACCATCCCTCCCAGATGCCGTGAGCCCTGCATGGGTGATTGTCCCCACGTTGCTGTGGGTTGGGCAGATGTTTGTTTGTGTCCATTCCTTCTTTAAGTAGCACTCGAGAGGTTTCCCACTCTGAACTCCAAAACAAGAGCATGGCTGAGCTCACTGGAAGCTGGCAGCACCTCAGAGAGACAGATGTGGGGGGAATGCATCTGCTTGCTTCAGGCTTCTCAGCTGCCTCAGGATCTACTCAGCATGCAGTAAGAAAAACTGTTCACAGTTGCAGAGCTTCTGATCTTGCAGCTCAGAATCACAGACTCACAGAATTTCTTAGATTGGAAAAGACCTTGAAGCTCATCGAGTCCAATCATTAATTTCACACTGACAAGTCCTTGACTAAACCAAAGCCCTCAGCACAACATCTCATCACTATAGAATAGAATCAACCAGGTTGAAAGAGACCTCAAAGATCACCCAGTCCAACCTAGCACCCAGCCCTGGCCAATCAACCAGACCATGGCACTAAGTGCCTCAGCCAGGCTTTGCTTCAACACCTCCAGGGATGGTGACTCCACCACCTCCCTGGGCAGCCCATTCCAATGCCAATCACTCTCTCTGCCAACAACTTCCTCCTAACATCCAGACTAGACCTCTCCTGCCACAACTTGAGTCTGTGTCCCCTTGTCCTGTTGCTGGTTGCCTGGCAGAAGAGACCAACCCCACCTGGCTACAGCCTCCCTTCAGGTAGCTGTAGACAGCAATGAGCTCTGCCCTGAGCCTCCTCTTCTGCAGGCTGCACACCCCCAGCTCTCTCACCCTCTCCTCATAGGGTTTGTGTTCCAGGCCCTTCACCAGCTTCGTTGCCCTTCTCTGGACACGTTCCAGTATCTCAACATCTCTCCTGAACTAAGGAGCCCAGAACTGGACACAAGGAGCCCAGAACTGGACACAAAGCTGGATTCTATGAGTCACTGCATTTGGAAAGGACCAGCAGGATCATCCAATCATTTTGTGGAGGACACCTTGCCTGGATCCATGGTACTGAGCTCACTGTGGAGTGCTGAAGCACGAGCACTCTGCGTGCTTCACAAAGCATTCCCCGAGGTGGCAGCTTTATTATCTTCTGGGGTTTAAGTTAAGAAGGATTTCTTCACTTCTCCTTCATTGCAACACTGTCAATGAAAGTTACAGAGGATTAGAGTGGAGGTGTCACAAGAGAAGACTTCAAAGACGCTGTTGAGATTCCACCAAGTGTGTGGAATCGCCAGTCTCGTGTCACTGCTTTCTCAGCTGATGTCATCACTTTGGTCAGAAGACCACAACTATCCAAAGCACATACTCAAAAATTACTCAACTCAACCCCACCTGAAAGATTTTGCTGGATGGAAAGCTGGCCTAGCCCAGGTTTGGGTGCAGAGTTCATTTTTAGGAGAACTCTTGTTTGCTTTACCTCCAGCTGTTTGCAGATGTAACCCATTTGTGAGTAGTGAATTGGAAACAGCTTTCCAGCTGAGGAAAATCATTGCTTTCAGGCTAAAAGTACAAGGATGGGAGGGCCTGGTTTTCACTGCTTCTCTGAGGGGTCACCTGGGGAAGAAAAAGGCTTTGACTTGGTCAAGGAAGCAGTTCTTCACAGCAAGAGTGACTGCCCATTGGAATGGGCTGCCCGGGGAGGTGGTGGAGTCATCATCCCTGGAGGAGTTTAAAAGGAGGCTGGATGAGGCACTTACTGCCCTGGTTTAGTTAATTAGAAGGTGTTAGGTGAAAGGTTGGACTCGATGATCTCAGTGGTCTTTTCCAACCTGCTTAATTCTGTGGTTGTGTGAACAATACCCTGAAACTGAACATGCATTTGACTGCTTGTGAGCTGCTCAGCTTGACCTGAAAATCATGGAATAGAATCACAGAATGGTTTAGGTTGGAAGAGACCTTTAAAGGTCTTCAAGTCCAATTCCCCTGAAATGAGCAGGGAAATAAAAATCATAGAGACCTAGAATGGTTTCTGTTGGAAGAGATCTTAAAGCTCATCCAGTTCCAACCCCCTACAATGGTTAGGGACTCCTCCCAGTAGCCCAGGTTGCAACCTGTTCCAGTGAGATCTCAGTGTGTCAGGAACTCCAATCTCATTAGCTCTCTCAAAATGATAAGTTGGCCTTCGAGAAACAGAGAAGTGGCTCCCAGATGAATGATGCCAAAGGCAGGCATTTGTATCTGCTGTGGTAATGCCCAAGCCATACAAACACACTCCCTTGCAGCTAGTGGAATGTTTGCTCATGCTCTTCTTGTCACCAAGGTGCACAGGTAAAGGAGAACCTCTGACCTCATGGAGATGGCTTCTAGGGGGTCTTCAAAAGTTGACCTAAGGCTTGTATCTGGGACATATCCTCCAAGCCCTTTTCTTGTGCAGTTAGAAGGCATCACCTGCTGAAATGAGAGACATTGCTAGAGGTGATCCAGAATTCTGTAGGTACAAAGCCTTTCCTCAGGCAAGGTCCTGACTTCTGAAATGCTCTCAGCCATACCAGCCTCCCCCGTGCCAAGCCTGGTGGTGTGAGTGCTGCCTCAGATGATCCAGCTCTGTGATGTTTACTGCATCTCAACTTCTTCGTGACCTCATCTCAGAGCTGACTACCAAGTTTCACACATTGCTGCTCCATGTCCAAAACAGCCTCCTGCTTCAGACCCCAAGAGAATTCTTCTGGAATTTCCTCAGCAGTAAGCACTGTGGAATGGCTCTGACACTTCAGCTGTTGTGAGCAGTCATGCAAGGAGAAGTAAGCACTGCCATGAACCATCCTTACTCACGTGTACTGCTCAAGCGCAGCACAGTCTGTCTGTGCAGGAGGGACAATTTCCTACTCAACAGATCTGCTCTCCACATTTGTTCACAGCTGGATCTGCTCACCAGAGTTCCAGTCACCTGCAGGGGTTATCTGTGCATCACCCCCATTGTTCACTGCCTCAGTTTGCTGGGAACACAGAGAAAGCCTCGGGTTTGCTGTTCAGTTTGGGAGAGCTAAGTTTAGGGAAAAAGAGTCACGGAAACACAGAGGTCTGTGAGGGGAGAAAAGGGCTCAGATTAGGGTCACTCAGGTGTCTGTGTTCCTATTAACACATGCAAATAAAAGCTGTGCAATGAGCATGGCAGGACCACTGATACTGGGGAGGAGTGGGGAATGACAGAGCAGGACAGAGACACATCTCGGTCATGTCATTTCCCTTTAAAACCAAGCTACAAGCTAAGAGCTTCCCAAAGGACGTCATTCCCAAAGGGCACACATCAGTGCTGCTTCCTGATGACATGAGGCAACTGCCATTTGCTTCTGACAAAGAACCTCCCCAGAGACAAAGCCAGCAACCTGTCAGCATACCTGAGCTGCAGGGTTGAGAGTCTCTGTCTCTCTACCTTGTCTCCTAGTGAAGCTCTTGCTGGGACTGATCCAGATACTACATCTGGATGTGTTCAAGAAACTTGGGGACATGGCAGCTGGGGACATGGTTTAATGGCCATGGTGGTCTTAGGTTGAGGATTGGACTCAGTGATCTTGGAGGTCTTCTCCAACCCAAACAATTGTATGATTCTATGATCTCACCTGTTTTGACTGCCAACTTGGTTTCATTCCCAATGGGATTGCTGTGATGCTTGTCATCTCAAAGAACACCCGACTTTACTCTCCAGCTTAGCATCCCTGCCAGGATAGTCTCATTTACAGACAATCCCTGCTCTGTCCTGTGCATGGTATTATCATGCAATGATTTCTTGGCTCACCTCTTAAAAAACAAGGAAATATAATCTACATATTTGAGTTACAAGAAGCCAGCTCTGTACTGCCAGTCTTCCTATAAGGAAACAATGTCAATTTTTCCCTGCAAAGCAAGTCAGGCCAGTTCAAAAGGATCACTGCAACCTCCTTGGGTTCAAGCCATTCCAACAGTGACTCATGAGCAGACCTCTTCTTCACAACCCAGGAATATTTCACTGAAATCTGCCCACTTTTGCATCAGGGCTTTAAGTTTCAGATGGCTCTTCTACAGCAAAGAAATATTTACTGGGGAAACAAAGGCTAGAAATTGGTAGGGTGAAGGAGGTCTAAGGACACACTTAAATGGCAGCACAGCCATAAACATGACATTAACCAAAATGACACCCGGCACATGGGGCAAAAAAAAATTACCTTGAAGCTTTAGAGATCCATAGAATCATAGAATGTTGGGGGCTGGAAGGGACCCTGAAAGATCACCTGGTGCCAGAGCAGATCACACAGCAACACAGCTTTAGCAGGCAGGTCTTGGGTACTTCCAGAGAAGGAGACTCCACAACCCCCCTGGGCAGCCTGTTCCAGTGCTCTGTCACCCTCACAGGGAAAAAATTCTTCCTGGGGTTCACATGGAACCTCCTGTGCCTCAGCTTCCACCCACTGCCCCTTGTGCTGTCACTGGGCAGCACCCAGCAGAGCCTGGCTCCAGCCTCCTGGCACTCACCCTGCACATATTTATTAACACGAATGTGGTCACCACTTAGTCTCCTGCTCTCCAAGCTGCACAGCCCCAGCTCCCTCAGGCTCTCCTTCATAAGGAAGATGTTCAATTTCTTTAATCATTTTTGTGGCCCTGTGCTGGACTCTCTCAAGCAGTTCTATGTCAGAAGAAGGGGACACAGTCTGAAATTGTGCCAGGGGAGTATAGGCTGGATGTTAGGAGGAAGTTCTTCACAGAGAGAGTGATTGGCATTGGAATGGGCTGCCCAGGGAGGTGGTGGAGTCACTGTCCCTGGGGGTGTTCAGGAAAAGACTGGATGAGGCACTTAGTGCCATGGTCTAGTTGACTGGATAGGGCTGGGTGCTAGGTTGGCCTGGATGATCTTGGAGGTCTCTTCCAACCTGGTTGATTCTATTCTATTCTATTATATTCTTGAGCTGGGGGGCCCAGGACTGGACACAATACTCCAGATGAGGCCTCAACAGGGGAGAGCAGAGGGGAAGGAGAATCTCCTTCGACCTAACCACAGCCCTTCTAATACACCCCAGAATGGCATTGGCCTTCCTGGCCACAAGAGCACACTGCTGGCTCATGGCAACCACTCCATCCACCAGGACTCCAAAGTCCTTCTCCCCTTCACTGCTTTCCAGCAGGTCAGTCCCCATGAGGCACTCGAATTACTGGGGCAAGACACAGGGCAGCCTGAGCCAGGCCAGTTGGATGGGTGAGTTCCTCATGCTCACAAGTAGCTGCAGAAGGCAGAGAATGGATCACCTGCGAAAGAGAAGGGTGTGCAAAACCCTACTCCATACCGAAACTACTGACAAAGGAAAGTGCTCGGGCCACAACTGAACCAAGCCTTTGTGTAAATAAAGCTCAGAAGATCACATCTGACTATCTCTAGATGCTCTGTGTCACCTGCTAGACCTGCTGACACACTAACCTCATCACGGATAGATGCTTGTCACGTTACTCCTTCTCCTCAGGCTGCCCTGATTCATGCTCACTGCTGTAAGGAAAGGATCTGACCTACCTCCCTTTCTTATCCCTGCTTCCAGGAGGCAGCAGAGCAAGTGCCTATGGGCTTCATCACTCCTCATTCATGTCTCACCAGTAAGTAATGACCAGCTTGTGTCAGATGGAAAAGGGAGGGGAGTGTCCCTGTGATGGAAAAGTCTGGCCGGGAGGTTGGGCTGATCCCGTTTGCAAAGCTCAGCTAATTACCCAGGGCATAATGCTGGAAAGAGCTCAGGGGATTATAGAATGGGTCGGGTTGGGAGGGAACTTAAGCATCATCCAGTTCCAGCCCCTCTGCCATGGGCAGGGACACCTCTCACTCATCCAACTTGGCCTTCAACACCTCCAGGGAGGGAGCATCCACAACCTCCCTGGGCAATCTGTGCCAGTGTCTCCCCACCCTCACTGTCAAGAATTTGTTCACACTCTCCAACATCAAGCTATTGCTCCTCATTCATTCCTTTGTGAGCCTGAATGATCTTCCTCTGAACTCTAAGCAGAGTCTCTGTACAGTGAATCACAGAATCAACTAGGTTGGAAGAGACCTCCAAGCTCATCCAGTTCAATCTAGCACCCAGCCCTATCCAATCAACCAGACCATGGCACTAAGTGCCTCATCCAGTCTCTTTCTGAACACCTGCAGGGACAGTGACTCCACCACCTCTCTGGGCAGCCCATTCCAATGGCAAATGACTCTCTGTGAAGAACTTCCTCCTAACATCAGCCTATACCTCCCCATTGACACTGTGGAGCACACAGCCACCATTTCAGTCGCCTCCTGATCACAGCGTTCATCAAAGATCTGCCTGTTGGCTCCTGTGGTGCAGGACATTACAGAACCACACAGAGTCACAGTTTGCATTGGGTTGGAAGGACCCTCAGAGGTCATCTTGTCCAATTCCCATGCAGGCAGCAGAGACATCTCCAACTAGAGCATGCTGCTCAGGGCCACATCAAGTCTGATCTTGAATGTCTCCAGGGATGAGGCCTCAACCACGTCCCTGGGCAATCTATTCCAGTATTTCCCCATCTTCCTCCTGACACCCAACCTAAATCTGCCCTGCTCCAGTTCCAAACCATTGCCCCTCGTCCTATCACCATAGGCCCTTCTGAACTGTCCCTCCCCAGCCTTCCTGTAGATCTCCTTCAGGTACTGAAATGCATCTCTAAGGTCTCTCTAAAGCTTCTTCTTCTTCAGGCTGAACAGCCCAAACTCCCTCAGCCTTGAGTACTCGCCTTGAGTGCTGTGTCTAGTTCTGGGCTCCTCAATTCAAGAGAGATGTTGAGGTACTGGAAAGTGTCCAGAGAAAGGCAACAATGCTGGTGAGGGGCCTGGAGCACAGCCCTGTGAGGAGAGGCTGAGGGAGCTGGGGGTGTGCAGCCTGCAGAAGAGGAGGCTCAGGGCAGACCTCATTGCTGTCTACAACTACCTGAAGGGAGGCTGTAGCCANGGGGCACAGGAGCCTGTGAAGTTTGACACTCCTACAGGTCAGAGATTGGCCTGGTTCTTGGAGCTGCCTTTGTGTTAGCCTTTTACCTGCCTGACAGATATTCACAGCCAAAGTGCAAGTAGCTGATTCCTGCTGAGGCAGCAGTGAGCAGAGGTGGGAGAGCTGCTGAGGTGGGAGAGCTGCTGGCTGGTGCGGTGCTTTCCCTGTGGCAGTGCCGTAAGCAGCATTCAGGCACTGGATGAGAGCTGCCACTAAGAAACTCAGGGGGAGCTATAGGCTGGATGTTAGGAGGAAGTTCTTCACAGAGAGAGTGATTTGCCATTGGAATGGGCTGCCCAGGGAGGTGGTGGAGTCCCTGTCCCTGGAGGTGTTGAAGCAAAGCCTGGTTGAGGCACTTAGTGCCATGGTCTGGTTGGTTGGCCAGGGCTGGCTGCTAGGTTGGACTGGATGAGCTTGGAGGTCTCTTCCAAACTAGTTGATTCTATGACTCCATGATCTATATTCTTAGCATCACTGCATCAGCAGAAGGTTTTCTCATTTCCCCAGGACAGAGCAGCACAAATGGTGTTCATCTGACTTTGTCTTGCCTTTTTTTCTACAGCAATGTCCTGATAATGTCCCCTGAAGTATGAGCCAGATGTGTTGGCCTAGCACACCCTGGGGGGGACATGACTGAGCAGTGCTCCTGAGCACATGAGGCATTTGTTTGAGTCTTGGTACATCTTGAGTTTCCTCCCACTGCTGCTGCCTTGGTGTGGTGGGTGTTTGCACAAGACTTCCCAAAGCTCTAGTCTAGGCCAAAGGTCAAGGCCAACTCTTGAGGAGTTTGATGTGTCAGAGAGTGGAGATTTTCTAGCTCATCAATAAATGTTCTTCTCAGCGTCAAACAAAGCCCTGAGTTACATCACAGGAAAATGAGTGAGCAAAGAAGCTCCTTCACGAGTGCTGCAGATGTTACACATCTGTCAACAGGCCACATTTGCTGATCCAGGAGAATTTCCTTTCTGGCACTGTGAAGCAATCTCAGAGCTTCTTCACCTCTCTCTGCAGTGACTTTCTGCTTCCCTGACACATCCCTGTTTGGCTGCTCCGCACTCAGATCTCCCCTCAGAAGCGATCCTGTCCCAGCTCAGCTGCTGAATGGGTGCTGAGTCATGGCACAGCTCACGCCACGGCCATGCCAGAGGATGGATGTCAATGAGCCAGCAGTGTGCACAGGCAGCCAAGAAGCCTACCAGCATCTTGGCCTGTGCCAGCAGTAGTGTGGCCAGCAGGAATAGGGAAGTGACTGTGACACTGTACAGGGCACGGATGAGGCCATGCCTCAAAAGCCTGGGTTCAGTTTTGGGCCCCTCACTCCAAGAAGGACATTGAGGGGCTGGAAGGGGTCTCAGTCTGTCTTCATAAGAGAGCTGCTCCAGTCCTCTGATCATCCTCATGGCCCTGCTCTATGGCCACACTCCATAGAATCATAGAATCATAGAATGGTTTAGTTTGGAAGGGACCTCAAGGATCATCCAGCTCCAACCCCCTGCCATAGGCAGGGACACCTCCCACTAGAGCAGGTTGCTCAAGGCCTCATTTTCCACTATATCTATTTTCCACTCTGTCTATTATCTGCCCCTACCCCACACCACATTCTCCCTATTTTTTCCCCCAAACTCAGAGCACCTGGGTTCTGTTGAAGTTTCCTCCCACCTCAGATGTGACCACTATGCTCCCTGCCCACTCTCCTTTTTAATCTGCCTCAGTAAAGGCAGAAGCCCTAAGCTTGCCCAACTGGGCAGAGGGATCCTCCTCCTGTCATCACTGGTGAGTCCCTGTGGTACACACTGGGTGAATGGTGGAGGGGAGCAAAGGCTGGGGGGCCTGGTGGCCCCCCGGTTAAGCAGGATAGGAACTTGATGATTACTCTAATATCACCCATGGGTGCTGGCTGAGCCCCCTTACTCGGGCTGAGCTCCTCTATGTTCAGCTGCTTCTTTCTGCTTGCTTGTGAAACTGTAAAAATGCCGGGGAGAAATCTGTGAAATGTTTTGAGGAGCTCTGAATAAGCATGGAGGGAACTGTCTGAGAACCTCTAACAAGGAGAACGGATTAAAACTCAAATCTCATTGACACTCTTTTATGTCAGACTGGCTAAAACTCTGTCCTGTTTTGTAACTAAGTTAAAACTTGCTTTATTGAGTAGGAGGTGAAATCCTGACTGTGTGAATCCAGGTTAGGGTACCAGATGAGTATGATGTAGTTCAGGACTTGACTTTATGAAGCTGCTGGATAGCCAAAAGCTTTTACAAATTGTTATCTCAAACCATGTGCCCAGCAGGGCTGGGGAGGTTTCTCTCCTCCTCTACTCTGCCCTAGTAAGACCACACCTGGAATACTGTGTCCTGTTTTGGGCTTCCCAAACACACATTATGCTTCATCAAGGCCTCTGAAAGGTGCTGTTTCAGCATTAGGTAGCCTCGCTCGTTGCTGTGCTAGTTTGAGCCTAGCTAGAATGTTTTGG
The DNA here is from genome assembly GCA_013400475.1 of Tricholaema leucomelas. NCBI lineage: Eukaryota > Metazoa > Chordata > Aves > Piciformes > Lybiidae > Tricholaema lacrymosa > Tricholaema leucomelas. Next base: position 1,230,618 of record WAAF01018543.1, on the reverse strand, counting down.
TGAGAAGGATTAGATCATAGGCTGAGAAATGAAAACAATGGTGAGGTCTACTTTGCTCACAGCCTTGCTGAGATGTGTAGAAAGGCAACGCAAAACATTAGATAAAGTCACTTCGCTCTGGGCTATGCTCTCGGCTCTTTGCCTGCTGGGGAGAGCTGGGGCTGCTGGCGAGAGCTGGGGCTGCTGGCTGAACTCCATCTTGCTTTCTAACCTCACCCTCCATTTGCTTTGCTGATTCAGCTTGCTTCTTAATCCTCTTGGCCGAACCTCCATTCTTCCTTGGGACTGGGGTAAGGTTGAGAGGGGTAGGGGGTGGTTGAGAGTCCTTCCTGGGGACTCAGGTTTCTGGGAGGGGAGTTGTGTCTGTGTTACCTTTTTACCTTGTATATTTCTGTCTATAACTGTTTATATACTGTAACTATTTGCTTGTAAATTGTGCCAGCTGTAAATATAAGCTTCATTCAAATTTCCAGAGCCGACTGAGTCTAATCTGGGTGATTTCTAAAGTGTGGGGGGGTGGGGAACACCCAAACCACCACAGTTGCTAAGGCACAGCAGTTCTGCTGCTTTTTGAACCTGTAACAGAAGATATAGAATCATAGAATCAACCAGGTGGGAAGAGACCTCCAACATCACCCAGCACGTCCAGATCTTTCTTGGAAGAGGGGCTCCAGATCTAGATGCAGTACTCCAGGTGGGGTCTCACCAGAGTGGAGCAGAGGGGAAGAATCACCTCCCTCAACCTGCTGGCCACACTTCTCTTGATGCAGCCCGGGGTCTGGTTGGCTTTCTGGCAGTTCAGCCTGCTCCTGCACATAAATTACTGCTGAGAGATTTGGATAAGGCTGAAGCCAGGGAAATCTGCTCTGCTCCTGCAGATTTCTGCATGACACAAGGCACTGGCTTATACCCAACAGAAGTCCTTCTCCTCCACGAGATGGGCTCTTAGTGCCTCATCCACAGCAATTTCCTAAAGGCTCAACCATGTCACCAAGCTGTGTGACACAGTTGACTTGCTAGAGGGCAGAGATCCATTCAGAGGGACCTGGACAGGTTGGAGAGGTGTGCTCAGGCCAACTTCATGACGTTCAACAAGGCCAAGTGTAAGGCCCTGCACCCAGATCAGCACAATCCCAAGCACGACTCCAGACTGGGCAGCAAATGGCTGAGAGGAGCCCTGAAGAAAAGGACCTGGAGGTCTGGAGTGATGAAAAGCTCAACATGAGCCTGCAGAGTGAGTGCAGCCCAGACAGCAGCCATGTGCTGGGCTGCAGCAAGAGCAGTATGGGCAGCAGGGCAAGGGAGGGGATTCTGCCCCTTGGCTCTGCTCTCCTCAGACCCCACCTGGAGTCTTGTGTGCAGTTCTGGAGCCCCCAACACAAGAAGGACATGGAAGTGTTGGAGCCAGTCCAGAGGAGGCCACCAAGATGCTGAGAGGGCTGCAGCACCTCTGCTATGAGGACAGGCTATGAGAGTTGGGGCTCTGCAGCCTGGAGAAGAGAAGGCTTTGAGGAGACCTTGGAGTGGCCTTCCAGTATCTGAAGTGGGCTACAGGAGGGCTGGGGAGGGACTACTGACAAGGTCTTGTAGTGACAGGACAATGAGTAATGGGTTTAAACTGGCAGAGGGGAGATTGATACTGGATGCTAGGAAGAAGTTCTTTGCAGTGAGGGTGGTGAGACACTGGCACAGGTTGCCCAGGGAGGTTGTGGCTGCTCCCTCCCTGGAGGTGTTCAAGGCCAGGTTGGATGAGGCCTTAAGTGACCTGTTCTAGTGGGAGGTGTCTCTGCCCGTGGCAGGGGGTTGGAACTGGATGAGCTTTGAGGTCCCTCCCAACCTAAACCATTCTATGGTTCTGTGATTCTATGAATTGCTCAAAAAAGGGGTAAAATGCAGGTCAGCCCCAACTGTTCTTCTCTACCTGCTCTATTTAGAGTGACAGCAGAAGCCAGGGGTGAAAAGCAACTTCAGCTAAGCTGCCACTGACGTCAGTGTGAGGACTTGATGCAACAAGTGAAGTCCTTACCCTGAAATCCAAGCCGCTGCTCTCAGAGCCACAGCAGCAAACCTGTTTGCACAGAACATGCCACAGAAAGAAACACAAACTGATGGTGTGGGAAAGGTTTTCCCAAATAAACAAAAGCCAGCACAGAAATCCCCATCCTATCAACTGCCACCAGGCAGCAGATGACAGCTCACACTGTGGCTGTTGAGAACGTGAAATACAGGGAGAGAAATGCCAGGCACCAGTCCACAGAGACTCTAATCATCAAATCACAGCACCATAGAACTGTGGAGGATGGAAGAGACCTTTGAGATCACCAAATCCAGCCACTCACACAGAGCTCACAATCCTGCCACTGCCACTAAACCGTATCCCTCAGCATTACATCCACACCTCTTTTCAATCCCTCCAGGGATAGGGCCACCACCACCTCCCTGGCCAGCCTGTTTCAACCTTTGCTGGGAAGAAATTTTTCCTCATACCCAACCTGAACCTCCCCTGGCACAGCTTGAGGCCATGTGTCTGAAGACAGATCGTGTCTTCACAATCCTTTTTGCACCTGGCACACCCAGCACATCACATAGAATAGAACAGAATCATCTAGGTTGGAAAAGACCTCCAAGATCATCCAGTCCAACCTATCACCCAGCCCTATCCAGTCAACTAGACCATGGCACTGAGTGCCTCAGCCAGTTCAGGCTCTGCTCTGATTATTTTTGGAGACATGGAGTTCTCAGCTAGAAAAAGTCCTTTTTCCATGGCACCTTCAAGGGAATTTTCACAGCAACAGGCAGGGTTGTAGGTGAGTTTGGGCAGTGTGGAACAAGGACTAGCATCCAGGTTAGCATTTGGTGCTTACCTGTTGAGCTAGAAGCTGTAGTTCCCTCAGAAACCTCACCAGCAAAGCAAAAGGAACTACAAATAGGCAGGAATTTGGTATTTCAACAGGAAGGCAAAGAAATTGGTTGCTGGGCAGGGAAACACCTGACAGACAAATTGTGAATGCAAAACTCTTCTCAGCTTCCCTCTTCCTGGGGATATTTTGCAACTGAGCAGGGAGTTGATTTACAGGCTTGCAGACACCACACTAATAAATCAGTCTCTACTGTCAGCTCCACCTGCCCAAGCCAAAGGAAATGAGGTGTTCATTGCCTAACATCAAATTGGTTCTTTTGCTGCCCAGACCAAGGTGGGGGGTTGCAGAAAGTCACACAACTATCACATCTTTGAAAAGATCTTAAGGGGGAAATTCTGGTAGGTCTTTGCTGGCACAGAAAGCCCAACAGCAGCCCAGAGCAAAGCAGGAGGAGTGAAATAAAGCAGTGCATGGTCTCCAAGGACAAAGTGGGATGGCTGTGGCACCTCTGGACTGCACCTGCTGCTCAGAGGCAGCCCCAGATATTCTGGAAGACTTTAATCCTTGACTACTTTCCAGCAGGCTGGAGAGAGCTCCTACCACTCCCTGCTCCCACAGCAGTCAGGGCTCTCTGCTTTTTGGCTAACAGCTAAATCCACAGTGCTTGGATCTGCGGCAGTGAAACCAACTGGAATGGGAACTTCTCCTTTACACAAAGGATTTTATGCCTCTGTTTCTGCCTGCATCTTTTAGGCTTAGGAATTGAAAACAAAACAAAACAAAACCCACCAAACAAACAAAACCCACCAAAAACTTGGGCTGGGCTAAATTTAACACACAGAGTCACACAGAATAGTAGGAGCTGGAAGGGACCTCTGGAGATCATCCAGTCCAACCCCACTGCCAAGGCAAGGTCATTTAGAGAAGACCACACGAACACATCCAGGTGGGTTTGGGATGTCTCCACTGATGGAGACTCCACAACCCCTCTGGGCAGCTTGCTCCAAGGCTCCAGCACCTTTCAATCACAGAAGTTCCTCCCTGTGCTTAGATGGAACTTCTGATGTGCAAGTTTGTGCCTGCTACCCCTTGTCCTGTCACTGGGCACCACTGAACAGAGCCTGGTCTCATGCTCCTGACACCCACATGTGGAAGTATTCATCAGCATTGATGAGATCCCCCCCAAGCTGCACTTTTCTAGCCTAAAAACCCCCAATTCTTTCAGTCTTTCCTCATCAAAGAGCTGTTCCAGTCCCCTCAGCATCTCTGCAGCCCTTTGTGCCTCCTCTCTAGCAAGTCCCTGTCCTTAACCTCCAAATTCTGGTGTCTAAGCCAGAGTCTGTCCCTGCCTGAGCTCAACAGCTGGCACCGGCACCGCTGGGCTCCCAGTAAGCGAAGCCCATAGGGACAGCCAGCGGCAGCGGCAAGGGGACCGGCGGGGCACGGAACGGACCCCGTAGCCCCTTCATGCATCCTTGCCAAGCCGTGCCGAGCCGTGCCAAGCTGGCAGGCGACAGGCAGGGGAGCGGGCAGGCAGCGGCCGCCCGAGGATGCGCAGGGAGGAGGCACGGTCCGTGACGGCGGCTGAATCACGTTTCTCCTGCCCGGCGGCTCCCGGAGCAGGATAAAAGCCCCGCGGACACGGTGGCTGCCCAGCCGCTCGCCGCAGCCCCTCCGCAGCCAGCACCGCCATGGGCCCGCGCCTTCGCCTCCTGGCCGCGCTGCTGCTGACCGCCGCCGTCTGCCGGGGTAAGAGCCTGCGGGAGGGTGCCGGGGGGTGCGGCGGAGGTCCCGAGCCGGGGCTCAGGCTGCTCCTCCCGCTGCCAGGGGTGCCGCTGGCCGGGGAGCTGCGCTGCCGCTGCCTGCGAGTCGTGACCGAGGTCGTCCCACCGCGGCGGCTGGCCCGCATCGAGCTGCTCGCCGAGGGGCCGCACTGCTCCGTGCCCGAGGTCATGTAAGTGCCCGGCCCGGTCTTCATGCTAGCCCCGCTCTTCATCTCGGTGCCGGTCCTCGCCCCATCCCCAGTCCTGATCTCTGTCCCGGTCCTCAGTCCTCGTCCCGGCCCCATCCTAGTCTCAGTCCTCAACCGAACCCGGTCCTCGTTCCAGTCCCAATCCTCACCCGGGCCAGTCCTCATCCTGCCTTGATTCTCATTCTGATCCCGATCCTCACTTCGGCTGCAGCCCTCACCCAGTCCCCACTCATCACCCTGGCCCCGGGCTCACTGCAGTCCTGGTCTCACCCCCTCTGTCACCCTGCAGAGCCACGACGAAGCAGGGACAGATGCTCTGCCTGGACCCCTCCGCACCCTGGGTCAAGCTCATCCTCACCAGGATCCTCAAGGAAAAACATCGGGGGCCAACCCTAACTCCAGCCCTTCTGGAAGCCAAGGTAGCTCCTGGCTGGGTGTGAAATCAGCCTGGGTGTCCCAGGAGTAACTGCCACTGGTCTCTGGAGGGCAATCTGCCTGGTCGTGCCACTACCACCACCAGGCAACTCTCCAGAAGACACATCTCCTGTGGTACTCGGTGTGTGGGGCATGGAAGAAGGAAAGATCTCCTGACTGGCTTTGTGACTTGATTAATGCCTGTTGCAGTTCACATAAGCAGCTCTGAGGAGGAAACGTCTCCAAATGAAGCTACTGGTGAAGATGGATTCTGGAAGAAGCAAACAGCCCAGCTCCCCAGTTCTGAATGAGTTTATGGACCAGCTGTTCTATGATCACTCCCCTTGAGACCTTTCTTTCCCTTTCCCTCATATTTATTTCTGCCCATTCCTATGTATTTATTGACTAGGATAGAGCAGTTGAAGCAGTTTGATAACACAACACAGACCTCGCCAGACACCTCTCTGCAGTTCTCACCATCTGAGCGAGAACCTCTGCACAAACTCCTCCTCTCCAAATACTATTTGCCAACGAGTTCTTACAAACAGCATTGATATCCAAAAAGAAGATGAGGGCATCGTGGAGACCTTTGTGCCAGTGCTTGCAGACAGCCTGACCACAGAGGTTGGAGTGGGACCACGTTGCACTGACTGATGCCTGCCCCTTGGCACTGGAGTGCCTGCTTAGGCTGAGATGGGAGTGAAGGAATCCCAGAACACCAGGATGGAAAAGATCCCAAGGATCATCTGGCCCAGCTTTCCTGGGTGATGGTGTAGTTGAAATGAGATGGTCAAAGCAAGTGCAGAGTGGTGCTGCCACACTCAACCTGCTGCCTCATGTGCCTGAAGGAGCCCTGGGCTCAGAACGTTCTTTTTCTTCCACTGCAACTCCCTTAGCGGTTACTGTGGCAGCCCTGGGACCTGTGAGCACCATGGGATTACAGGGAGCTTTGCTCCTTAGGTCTCTCTCTATCCAACATTTAGGGCACTTTGAGAACTTCCAAGAAACTGTGAGGTTTCCTGCTGAGATGGTTTTGGCTTCTAACAAAATCCTATTGGGGCTGGGTGGTTTGTTCCTTTCCAGATGAGTTTGCATTGAAATATTTGGTGTTTATACACAAGCTGTAACAGAACAGTAAAGTGTTCTGAAGAGGTGAGATATTTTATGTCTACTTGTATGACATACTGTCAGAATCCAGAGGGAAAGAGCAGTTTCCCATACTCTGCTTTGGAAAATCAGTAGGTGGGTTTCTCATTAAATGATCATGTAATGAAATAAGACTGCAATAAAAATACTTTTTCCTTGTTGAGAACTCCAGCAGATTCGTATCTGAACACGATGACATCAAAAACATAGCCAGAAGAGGGCTTAGTTAAAGCCTTAAGAGGGTTGGCTCCCTATCCTGTCCCGCTTGTCTCTTGCAGAGTGGTTTGATTCATGCAAAGAGAGCTCCGAAATCATAGATTCACAAAATCAATCAGGTTGGAAGAGACCTCCAAGCTCAGCCAGGCCAATCTAGCACCCAGCCCTATCCAGTCATCTAGACCATGGCACTAAAAGCCTTATCCAGTCTTTTCTTGAACACCTCCAGGGACAGTGACTCCACCACCTCCCTGGGCAGCCCATTCCAATGCCAATCACTCTCTCTGCCAACAACTTCCTCCTAACATCCAGCCTAGACCTCCCCTGGCACAACTTGAGACTGTGTTCCCTTCTTCTGTGGCTGCTTGCCTGGAAGAAGGGACCAACCCCTTCAGGTAGCTGTAGACAGCAATGAGGTCTGTCCTGAGCCTCCTCTTCTGCAGGCTGC
>WAAF01018543.1:1128173-1223317 GCA_013400475.1 Tricholaema leucomelas | reverse complement strand
ACTGGATGTGGCACCATTCACCACCACTCTCTGGGCTTGGCCTTCCAGCCAGTTCTTGACCCATATCAGAGTGAATCTGTCCATGCCATGAGCTGCCAGCTTTGCCAGGAGCTTGTTGTGGCAGACAGTGTCAAAGGCTTTGTTGAAGTCCAGGTAAACTACATCCACAGCCTGCCCCACATTCACCAGGAAGGTAACCTGATCATAAAAGATCAGGTTGGTGAGACAGGACCTTTAGGGTGAGGACAGCACTTTAAGGTGGAGTGATACTCAAAGCTGTGCTGAGACAGCACTGTGGCACTCTCAGGAGTGTGGAGAAGGAAGGGAATCCCATTTAAAGCAGTGCTTCACAAAGAGGTGTGCCCTGAACAGCCACTACACCAAGTGACCCACAGCTCACCCCTGCTGTGTTACTGCCTGGGGACTGCAGCAGCCAGGCTGGAACCCAGAGCAGGCCCTGGTGAGACCCCATCTTGAATACTGTGTACAGTTTTGGGCTCCCCAGTTGAAGAGGGACAGGGATCTGCTGGAGAAGGTCCAGCAGAGGGCTATGAGGATGATTAGGGGACTAGAGGGCATGGCTGATGAGGAGAGGCTGAGGGACCTGGGGCTGCTTAGTCTGGAAAAGAGAAGACTTAGAGGGGATTTGATAAATGCTTATAAATATCTGAGGGCTGGCCAGGATTGGGGACACAGGCTCTGCTCACTGCTCCCTGGGACAGGACAAGGAGCAATGGGTGCAAGTTGCAGCAAAAGATGTTCCCCCTCAACACAAGGGGGAACTTCTTTACTGTAAGGGTCACAGAGCACTGGAACAGGCTCCCCAGGGAGGTTGTGGAGTCTCCTTCTCCGGAGCCTTTCAAGGCCTGTCTGGATGTGTTCCTCTGTGATCTGTGTCAGATAGTACTGTCCTGCTCTGGCAGGGGGGTTGGACTTGATGATCTCCTTGGGTCCCTTCCAACCCCTAACATCCTGTGAGCCTGTGAACTTGGAGCTAACAAAGGCTATTGTAAATTTAAGGAGGTTACAGGTGTCTCCTATGGATAATGTGCATACAGAAGGCAGAAAACCCTCAGATGCTGCCTAGCTCAAGCAGTCCAGAAGGCACAAATCATTGGCAGTACAGAGCATTTCTGGGAAAGTCCTGCCAGTGCCCAGCCTGTTCTTCAACCCTCTCATGGAAGTCAGTTTTTAGACACAGACCTGGGCTCGATGGACCTTCAGCCCCATCGAGTAGCTGTTGCCATGGGAGTCACATGCACTTCACTCTTTGATCTCCAGAAGTCCCTCCCAACCCCTCTCATTCTGCAGCCTACCACTGTCAGAAGTTGGACGATTTATCCCTTACCCTCCTGTGCTAGCTTGAGGCTAAATGGAATATCTTAATGAGAAAAATGAGATGATAGGCTGTGAAAAGAAAACAACGGTGATGTCTGCTTCACTCATAGGCTTGCTGAGATGTCTAACAAATAAGAACCCATAGATAAGACAGTCAGCATCTGTGTCTGTCACAGTCAGTGCCTGTGCTTTTTTTCTCCCTGGGTAACCCAACTAATTCTGCTTCTAATTCCCCCCAGCCGATCCTCCAAACTCACCTTGCACCTAAGGCAAACTCTGAGATAAGGTAGAGGGGTGGGGAGAAGGTGGAAGGGCAGTTGGGAGCCCCTCCTGGGGACTCTGATTTCTGAGAGGGGTATTGTGTTTCTGTACTACCTTTTAACTTGTCTATTTCTGTACACAGCTGTAAATACCTGCTTGTATCTTGTGCTAAGCTGCGAATATAAAGCTTCATTCCTTAACTTTCAGATGGCTGAGTCTATTCTGGGTGATTTCATAAGGGGGGGGATTGGACAGGTAATTCCTATACCATCACATCTCCTCATCTCTCTTGTGGAAAAGAGGGACATGGATAGGTGGCACCTTACTGCACTACAAGAACAAAGGATTCTGCTTTTTGATGAAGCAGGACAGAACAAAACTAAGGCAGGAGAAAATCTGCCTCCTTCACCAGCACTGGGGAATCGCTGTGGGTATGCAACACTCATCTTTGACCTTGCAGTGCCAAAACACAACCATGGACAGACAGCATGAAACATCTTCTTCCTTTTCCCTCTCACCATCTTCTCCTGCCATTTATTAGGTGACCTGAAATTACTGCTCCATCTCCACAACCCTGAGAGAGTTGTGTCCGTGCTGGTCACCGCGCAGCAGACTTGGCTGCATCTGCACACCTAATGGTTTTCCTCCATCAAGTGAAGGAGGAAACCTCAAGTATTGTGTTCACACCTCGAGTATTGTGTTCAGTTTGGGGCACCTCAATACAAGAGGGATGCTGAGGTGCTGGAGTGAGTGCAGAGGAGGGCAAGGAAGCTGGGGAAGGGCCTGGAGATTCATCTTATGAGGAGCGACTGAAGGAGCTGGGGATGGTTAGTTTGAAAAAGAGGAGGCTGAGGGGAGACCTCATTGCTGTTTACCTGAAGGGACATTGAGGCCCCATCCCTGGAGGTGTTTAAGGCCAGGCTGGATGAGGCTCTGGCCAGCCTAATCTAGGGTAAGGTGTCCCTGCCCATGGCAGTTGGGTTGGAACTAGATGATCCTTGTGGTCCCTTCCAACCCTGACTGATTCTATGATTCTACATTGTGGAGAGGCTGCTGCTGGTCCCTTCTCACAGGTAATTAGCGATAGAACAAGAAGGAATGGCCTCAAGATGCAATTGGGTGGGTTTAGACTGGACATTAGGAAGATTTTTTCACAGAGTGTGGTCAAGCATTGGAATGAGCTGCCCAGGGAGGTGGTGGAGTCACCAACCCTGGATGCGTTTAGAAGTCATTTGGATGTGGTGCTTGGGGATATGCTTTAGGGTGAACCTTGTAGAGTAGGGATATTGGTTGGACTTGGTGATCCTGAGGGGCTTTTCCAACCTGAATATCTCTGTGATTATGTGATGTCTGTCAGAAAGCATCACCAGCTGCAGCATGTCTGTCTTGGGAACACATGGATTCCAGCCTCCCTTAACCAGAGCAGCAGGCACTGGGAAAATCCCAGATCTCCAAGGCAGAATTTTCGCTTTCACTGCCTGGTTCACTCCAAAGACTGGGACTAAAAGACTGACAAGAGCCCAAAGAGCTAAGTTACCTCCTGCAAGAGATGTCTGGTTTAGATGTCACTTTGCAAAACTGTGGCTCAGTGCAGACTGCTGCAATTCTTCCCTCCTGCTCTATGTCATCTGTTTTCCTTCAGATGCACTTAATATACTGAAACAGCAATGGAAATATCTTGTGCAACTCTGGATTTTTGCCTCCCAACCCATTTTCAGCATGGACATAGATTGCCCAACAAGAAACCATAGTAAAACAAGAGACATCAAAACCCTCTCTTTACTGTAAGCCCTTAAGGGATTTAGGATGTTTTATCATTAGGCTTTTGAAACTCTCCAGACTATGAAAGTAAAGCTTGACAAGACCCTAAAGAGCTTCAGATAAATTCCCATGGACCATCAAATTGCAGCTAGGGTTGCAACATAAAACTAGATTAAACCCTTGCAGTTACTCTTCTTAGTGTAAAAAGTGGAGCCAGAAAGAGAGGTTCCCAGTAAAGTCCCAGCTTTGAGTGACATTTGCTTAAAGGGCTTTGTGCCATGCTGTAACGAATCCGATGAACAGAGGTCTTGTGTTGAAGGTTGGGACTTGATGACCTTAAAGGTCTCTTCCAAGCAAAGCAATTCTACGATTCTATGATATTTAGGTGGGTGGTTGGCAAAGTGCTTTGCTCTCCACAGCTGCAGACTGTGGAAGCAGAACATTTTCATGGAGAAACTGGAAATTGCTTCCTCTAGACTCTTCTAACTTCTGGCCCTTCCTGCTTTCCAGGAACACTGCTGTTGCTCAGCACAAGGATATATCCAACCAGATTTTTACTACCACGTCAATGGATCCTTTTTCTTTCTCCACTTAAACCAAACTAGACCATTTTCAGACAATTCTCTGGACGTTTTCTCCCATGCCCTTCTCTCCAAGAGACAAGAGCCAGGATCAAATACACATTTTCACAGACCCACTGCAGCATTCCCTCTGTAATTCTCCAGCTGACCCCAGCCTGCTGGCAGCACACAGACTCTCCAACAGTGACACACTCTCATCCCTTAGGCCATGGAGATCAATTTACCAACTCCCCTCAGCACAGAAAGATATGTCCCAAAAAGAAGAGTGCTCAGAGCAACCTAACAGAAATCTGTCTCTGTCTTTCCCCAAGTCCAGCCCACCAAGTTACCTGCAGCTTTTCCCCAGGTGATTTCCAGCCCTTTCCAGCTCTATTCATAACATTTAATCACCTCTCACCTCAGCCAGCATTCCACCCTTGGCTCAGAAGGAAACACCTCTTCAGTCTCCAGAAGCAAACTTTGGGTAGCAACCATCTGTCCTGGCCTGAAGGAATAAAAAAAACAAGAACAAAAAGCTAGTGATGGAAAGGTAGAGGATTTCAGCTCTGTTGGGCAGAAACTTTGTGCCATAAAAACACCAAAGCCAAGTATAAAGAGACAAGAATTTTGCACCAGTGGCACGTTACTGCTGCCACATCCCCAGCTCCTCACAGAGGATGGTGAAACTGGGTAGATGTATGAGGGAATGTGGGGTCCACATCATTTTCAGGCAGAGTTGGGACAACACACACACATTTTCAGTAAAGGAAGTGCCACAAGCTTAGAGAGGGTGACACAGATAACCCCAGCAATACAGCACTGGGGGTTGGGCACTTCTCCCTGGGATCAGGTGATAGAAGGAGAGGCAATGGCCTGAAATTGTGCCAGAGGAGGCTTAGGTTGGAGATAAGGACAAATTTCTTTGGTGCAAGAGTGGTCAGGGATTGGAACAGGCTGCCCAGGGAGGTGGTGGAGTTCCCATCCCTGGAGGGGTTCAAGAAAAGTGTGGCCATGGCACTTGGGGCCATGGTTTAGTGGCTGTGGCGGTGTTGGGTTGTTGGCTGGACTGGATGATCTTGGAGGGCTTGCCCAACTCAAACAGTTCTGTGATCTTTTCTGAACATGAAAACAAAACTGAAAGCAGTGCCCTGACTTGTTTTAATTTCCAGGTTCTGCAGTTATTCCAATGAACTGGTGAGAAGTTACTTTTTGGGGTCATCTACAAATGAGTGTTCTACCCAAAATCTAGTGAGCAGCTGTGTCAAACCCAAGGGCAGTTGAAGAACAGTCTGGCAAGCCACAGGAATGAAGGTACCTCAGATGGGTTTTCTGGCAACTTCAGTGGGGATTCACTTTGGTTTAAACTCACAAAGACATCTCCTGCTGAGTTCAGGAGCAGTGCAACTCATATCTGCATAGCAAAGTAAAAGCAACAGAAAATCCTGGGGCTATGTTTTGCTGATGTATGTTTTATATATATGTAAAAATCATTTTCTTCTTTTAACAGAATAAGCTTGAACTGAGAGCCACAGGAACATCCTTTTATCAGCCACAACTGGGAATGTGTGGTTAAACCACACGCCAGAAGTCTTAGCAATGTTGGTAACTCCTAATGATCATTTCAGAAGCACCTATGAGAGGCTGGAAATGCAATTAAGATCTGTCAATCAAGCTTAAGAGATGCTTCCCTGGGTTGAAAATCCACATTCCCTGATGTGCTCATAGCAAAGAGCTCAGGCACCAACTAGATAGATCATTTTGACTTCTGCAGAGTTCTGGAATGAGTCATACAATCATAGAATCATAGAATCAAGCAGATTGGAAGAGACCTCCAAGATCATCCAGTCCAACCTAGCACCCAGCCCTGGCCAATCAACTGGACCAAGGCCTGTCTGGATGTGTTCCTCTGTGATCTGTGTCAGATAGTATTGACCTGCTCTGGCAGGGGGGTTGGACTTCTTGGTCTCTTTGGGTCCCTTCCAACCTCTAACATCCTGTGAGCCTGTGAAATGCTCCTATCTCAAATTTAACTGGGAAGTGATGCCACTTGAGTAGAATCTGCTTCAAGTGGCAGAGCATTTTACAGTCCTTGTAATTCAAATCAACTAATAATAGTTAAGAGCAACGAAAAGAAGTCAAAATATTCCACACTTGTCCTGAAATTACAGAAACTGGAGCTTGTCACTGCTTAGGAATAGCTGTGTTGCTCTTACCAACAGCCATGACTGCCTCCCACTGATCTTGATGGCACTCACACCAGACACTGCAGAGTCAGAGCATGCCAGACAATAAATGGTAGTTGTTAATCACAAATGCATCCATCCACAAACTTCAGCATTCTGAGAGCACTGATTCCCTGTGCTGACATTTGTAGATCAGGATGCCAAAACAACTAAAACAGACTTGGCCTGGGTATTGAGTTCTTCAGTGTCTGCCTTCAAAGCATACTTGAGCCAAGATTTTTCCAGCCATGCAGTGTTGCCTGGTAGCCTGAGGATTCCTAATGGAAAGCATATGAGAAAAAGCTTCCTAAAGTTTGCTCATGTTTTCATGCCCTTTCTCTTCAAGATCCTAAACGTGAATTTCCATCTCGAATCCATTTCTCTTCCACTTCCTACAAATGCTTTGTGTTTTCTATTTCAGCTGATAGCTACAGCATACAGAATTTGTGCTGCTTTCTGTTTCCCTGCCACCACCATCCAGGAGCAGGTCCTAATAGAAAAATTAGACAAAAATAAGTGGAGTGACTGGAGGCTCCTACTTGATGTTTCAGAGCAGTGACTAAATAGCATTAGTGAATGCCATCACTAGTCATAGAGTCATAGAATGCCTTGACCTGGAAGGAACCTTCAAGATCATCCAGTTCCAACCTCCCTGGGCAGGGACACCTACCACTAGCCCAGGTTGCTCAGGGCCTCATTCAACCTGGCCTTGAGCACCTCCAGGGAGGGAGCATCCACAACCTCCCTGGGCAACCTGATCTAGGGTAGGGTGTCCCTGCCCATGGCAGGGGGGTTGGAATTAGATGAACTAGTGTCTCCCTATCCTCACTGCCAAGATTTTCTCTTTAATCCGCAGTCTCAGCCTGCCCTTCTCCAGCCCAGTGCTGACCACGTTCGCAACCAGCTTCGGCTTCCCAGGCAGCGCATCCGCAGAGGGCGGCAAGAGCGAAGAGCGAGGCTGAGGCGTGGGATGAGGGCCCCCTGGTGGGCACTTTCCGCATGGCACCGTTGGCCAGGGCAGGCGAACACTCGCCCGGGTTACATTCGGCCTGAGTCCGCAGCAGGTGCTGCGAGTGCCACAAAACCTCCCTGGGCAACCTGTTCCAGTGTCTCCCTATCCTCACTGCCAAGAATTTCTCCCTAATCCGCAGTCTCAGCCTGCCCTTCTCCAGCCTAGTGCTGACCACGTTCGCAACCAGCTTCGGCTTCCCAGGCAGCGCATCCGCAGAGGGCGGCAAGAGCGAAGAGCGAGGCTGAGGCGTGGGATGAGGGCCCCCTGGTGGGCACTTTCCGCATGGCACCGTTGGCCAGGGCAGGCGAACACTCGCCTGGGTTACATTCGGCCTGAGTCCGCAGCAGGTGCTGCGAGTGCCACAAAACCTCCCTGGGCAACCTGTTCCAGTGTCTCCCTATCCTCACTGCCAAGAATTTCTCCCTAATCCGCAGTCTCAGCCTGCCCTTCTCCAGCCTAGTGCTGACCACGTTCGCAACCAGCTTCGGCTTCCCAGGCAGCGCATCCGCAGAGGGCGGCAAGAGCGAAGAGCGAGGCTGAGGCGTGGGATGAGGGCCCCCTGGTGGGCACTTTCCGCATGGCATCGCTGGCCAGGGCAGGCGAACACTCGCCCGGGTTACATTCGGCCTGAGTCCGCAGCAGGTGCTGCGGGTGCCAGATCATAGCACCTTGAGAAAGGTCAACGTCTTCACCCCAAAGGTGTTCAAGAAATGTGTGAAGGTGGCACTTTGGGCCACGGTTTAATGGCCATGGTGATCCTGAGTTGCCAGTTGGGTTCAATGATCTTAGAGGTCATGATTCTATGAGTCTATAATTGTTCATCCCCAGTACTGGTGTCCTTCAAGAAGAGAGGCTTTAGGACTGTCAAGTCCTACAAGAAGAGAGGGAGTAGGACTGTCAGAAAGCAAAAGGCCAGCAAATGAGTGTTCTGAAAGTACAAACTTCCCAGGGGCAACAGGGTTTCTTGTAAATGACCCAAATGGAGCAAATGCAAATCATCTGTTCCACCAGCATCTGCAGAGTTCATAGAATCACAGAATCAATCAGGGTTGGAAGGGACCACAAGGATCTAGTTCCAACCCCCCCTGCCATGGGCAGGGGCACCCTACCCTAGAGCAGGCTGCCCACAGCCTCAACCAGCCTGGCCTTAAACACCTCCAGGGATGGGGCCTCAACCACCTCCCTGGGCAACATATTCCAGGCTCTCACCACTTTCATGGTGGAGAACTTCCTCCTCAATGCCTCAGAGGTGGCATGGGTAGGAAAAGATGGTGCCATGAGTAGAGAAAGAAGGTGCCATGGGTAGGGGCAAAAAGTCACACCCCAGCAGACAAACCTGCAGGGTCCACCTGCCTCGGGCTATCGATAGAGAAAAAAACGGTCCCGACGGAAATGAAGCCTTTGTAGCGAAGAGCAACTACGCAAAATGGAACCCTCAAGGACAGGACGCAGATGTTCTCGCCACAAACAGCAGATGAGGAGGAGCCTTGCTTCTTTGATAAGGGAGCAAACCGGCCCATATTAAGCCATCCTCAGCCACCGCGAAGGCTGGAAACCAAAGTTCCAGCAAACTCTGCAAACTCAGTACCAAAGGGCACTATGTTAGACTCCTCGGACACTACCGGTGACCCCTCAGGGGCTACCAGAGATCCTTGAGAGACCACCAGAACCCCCTCAAAGGCTACCAGAGACCCTTCAGAGCCTGCCCCAGAGCTGTGCTGTAATAAGTATGTAAATGTGGTGATTTGCTCCAAGAAATAATCTGCATGTGCACGGCCGTTCCGGGCAAGCCAAAGCATGTGCATGTGTTTCAGAAACAAAAAGCGGCCGCTCGGCCCTGTCGGGTTGCAAGATCAGTGACCGGAGCCTCTTTGTCCCCAGCGTTGTCAGGGTACAGCTGCCGGCCCCCTGGCACCCCAAAAGCAGCCTCAGGCGCTGAGCCCTTACCGCTCGCTCCCTCTCAGTGGGCGCTGCCCTCGCCTCTCCGCCCGGCCCCGGCTCCTCCCGCGCCCAGCCCCGCAGGGCGGTGGCCCCGGGCCCGCTACTCGCCCTTGCTCCTCCCCTCGGCGCTGGGTTGCGGCGCCGCTTCCGTCCGTCGGGCCCGACATGGCGGCGGCGGCTGCTGCCGCCTTCTCCTCATCCCGCTCCGTGCTGCGCCCGGGCTTGGCACCGCTGAGGAGATGGCGCAGCCTCTCTCGTCCTCTGCCCCGGGCCGCCTACAGCACCAGCAGCTCCCCTCGCAGCGCCGCCAGGTACGCTCGGGATGGCTTCGTCCTCGCTCCCGCCGCCACCTCGTCCTCCCGGTGCGGCGGGAAGCGCGGCGCGAGCGGCGGAGCGGCTGGCAGCCGCCCTGCAGCAGTCGCCATGGGCGGCCCCGAGCCGAAAGGGGCCTAGGGCAGAATGGGGCGGCATGAGGCGCGGCCCTTCCCGGGCACGGCGGGGCCGGGCGGGGTGGGGAGCGGAGGGCTGCGGCGCTGGCGGTGCCGATCCCCGGGGGGGTTCGGATGGTGCGCGGGGCTGGGGGCCGCTGGCGCTGTGACCCTTCCTGCTTCGGCCCCGAGGGGCCACCGGCGGGATCCTGGGGATGATCCTTTACCCTACCCCTGATCCTTCCAGGCTCTCTGAGGTACTGGGATGCGGCGGCCTTGATCCTGGTGCCTTACGGAGCCTGTCACTGGATCGGCACAGAATGATTACAGATGTCTGCACGGTTCTGATGGGGACAAATGTCCGGAGTCCAGTGGGGATCTCCCCAGCAGTAACTCGACCCATCACCTCTTGTCTTTTCTCTGAGACTCCTTGGGAAAAGGGATTCTTCACCCTCCTGGTAGCCACCCTGTATGTGCGGCCCATGGTGCTAAGGCCTCGGCTGAGCCTTCTCTCCTCCAGGCCGAGCAAAGCCATCTCTCTCATATGGCAGCACTGCCAGGCCTCTGGTCATTGGCTTGGACTGGAAAACCTGTACAGGTCCCTTTCAGCCCAAACCATTCCTGCAGTCCTGTGATTTTAACCTCTGCTAGAGAACACTGCTCTCTGTGGAAGGGCTGCGTGATGGTGCCAGCAGGTCAGAGTTGAAATGTTTCACTTTGGGGTGTTTAGAGTAGTCAGGTAATGAGAGATGTCTTGCTTTTGTTCTCTTAGTACCTCATCAAACAGTGTTTACTGGGCCTTTTTCTGTCTGTCTGTCTGTCTGTCTGCCTTCCCAAGAAGGTTTGTCTGTGGAGATAACCCACACACACACTTCTGTTGCACAACAGGTAATGCCCATTGCTGTGACCTGCTGAGTTTGTGCCCTAGTCTTAAAACTCTAGATGAAACCCACTAGAAGCCAAACGGCCCAGAGAAATAATAAACACTGCTGTCTTCCGACTGGATGTTAGGAGGAAGTTCTTTACAGTGAGGGTGGTAAGGCACTGGAACGGGTTGCCCAGGGAGGTTGTGGATGCTTCCTCCCTGGAGGTGTTTAAGGCCAGGCTGGATGAGGCCTTGAGCAGCCTGCTCTAGTAGGAGGTGTCCCTGCCTATGGCGGGGGGTTGGAGCTGGATGATCCTTGAGGTCCCTTCCAACCTAAACCATTCTATGATTCTATGATTCCTAGAAAAGAGAGGTAAAACACCACGGTGGACTTCAGTTTATGTCAAGCAAAGCTCAAGCACTAAAAAGCAAAGTAGTCAAAGAGTGGGTGTAAGAATAAAAGTGATTAATTGTGGTGATTACATTTAATTCATTGAATTAATTCTTGGGGAGAACAGTGTGTTGGCTTGCTGTAATGAAGAGCAGCTGGACACTAGATCATCATCCCCACTGGCAGAATTCATTGTAGGGCATTTCTAGATGTGCCACCTGTGGAGGTTTCACTTTGTGGGACCGGAGTGTGCATGGTTTGGTGTGAACCTGAAGCATTCCTGTGCCATTTCTTCTGTTTAATGAAGCAGAGCAGCAGAATGGTAGTGCATGAATAGCTGCTTACTGGAGGGGACACCTAACCACGTCAAAGAGGCACAAAATCATCTTTGTGTTCTAAGGAAGGTTACAATTGTGTTATCCTTGGGAAAGTGTGGGTGCTGACCAATGGGAGATGACATTGTTTGCTCTGTGTGAAGGTGAGTAGGGTTAGTGGATGGGCCTGCTGATCTCCAAGGGTTTTTTCTAACCTCTGTGATTCTGTGCTTGAAAACTCTTGCTAGGAAACATCCAAGAAATGCTAAAGTCAACCTAAGTAGTGGTTCTTGTGGTGGCCATCATCATCATCATCATCAATTTATTGTTAATAATAAAATTATTATTGTGTTACATATAATAATCTATTTATTCTGTGTATTAATAGCTATAAGTACATATAGATGTAAATATAGAATCATAGAACCAGTCAGGGTTGAAAGGGACCACGAGGATCATCTTGGTCCAACCCCCCTGCCATGGGCAAGGACACCTTACCCTAGAGCAGGCTGCCCACAGCCTCAGCCAGCCTGGCCTTAAACACCTCCAGGGATGGGGCCTCCCCTGGGGCCTCAACCACCTCCCTGGGCAACCCATTCCAGGCTCTCGCCACTCTCATGCTGAACAACTTCCTCCTCACATCCACTCTGAATCTCCCCACCTCCAGCTTTGCTCCATTCCCCCTAGTCCTGGCACTCCCTGAGAGCCCAGAAAGTCCCTCCCCAGCTTTTTTGTAGGCCCCCTTCAGATCCTGGAAGGCTACAAGAAGCTCACCTGGGAGCCTCCTCTTCTGCAGACTGCACAGCCCCAACTCTTTCAGTCTGTGCTCACAGCAGAGCTGCTGCAGCCCTCTGAGCGTCCTCCTGGCCCTTCTCTGGACATGCTCCAGCATCTCCACATCCCTTTTGTTATAGGGACTCCAGAACTGGATGCAGTACTCCAGTGGGGTCTCAGCAGAGCGGAGCAGAGGGGGAGGATCACCTCCCTCACCCTGCTGGCCACACTTCATTATATATGTAATAAAAATAGTTGTTATTACTATGATAAAGTTATTTATTATAAATAGAGAATAAGAAGAAGAATAATTCTGATGCTGATGTTTGGAATAGCAGGAAATTAACCAATCAAAGCACTTGCAAATATTTAAGATGGCAAATCTCACACTAAGAAACTCTGAGTTTGTGACATTTTTGACCTAAATGTGACCTATCCTTTTGTCTTTCTAGTGATGAAGCAACCATTATCTCAGGGACAAAGCTTGCTAACCAAGTTCTGAAAGAAGTTCGAAGGGATGTGGAATCCTGGATATCCCTTGGAAACAGGAGACCTCACCTCACTGTCATACTAGTAGGAGACAACCCAGCTAGTCACATCTATGTCAGAAACAAGATTAAAGCAGCTGCAGCTGTAGGTATGTGTCAGCTCAGAAACGGCCCTTTGGTGAGGCCAACTCAAGTAATGATTTGCTCAAGTGCTTTGTGTCCCAGGTTGAGGCTAGAGGGTTAAAAAATGCTCTGGGGACTAGAAGATTGTTATTCAATCCCATAATTCTGCTATCTTGGTAAAAACTCTCAACAAGGTCAGTTCGTTCTCCTTTCCTCCTCCTCCTGCCCTGGGTGTGTGGCAGGAGCCCACTATCAGGAACATGTAAGCAGTAGGCCTCTTGGCTGGCTGGAGGTGTTGGGGGTGGGGGGAGGATTGGAGCACTGGGGAAGGTAGATTTAGTTTTTCTGGGGAATGGGGAAACTTCAAGGGGGTTCGCCATGGATGGGGAAATCGCTTTGTAAGATCTATCACTGTATTTCTCTCTCTCTAAATACAGTTCTGTATTTTCTCTCCAATTTGATCTGAGAGTTTAATTTCTGTTGCCTATCTTTAGCAAAACCACGACACTTTGCTACCTGGGACCTTTCCATCTTCTGAAACCAAGGGGTGGTCTTTGGTGGTCTGAGGTGGAAGGTTGGACTCAGTGATCTTAAAGGTCTCTTCCAGCTTCTATGATTCCATGAAGAGTAACCTTCAATGTAGTTACTGTCAGTATGGAGAAGAGTTACAGAATCATAGAATGGTTTAGGTTGGAAGAGACCTGAAGGATCATCCAGCTCCAACCCCCTGCCATATTCAGGGACACCTCCCACTAGAACAGGTTGCTCAAGGCCTCATCCAGCCTGGCTTTAAATGCCTCCAGGGAGAGAGCAGCCACAGCCTCCCTGGGCAACCTGTGCCAGTGTCTCACCACCCTCACTGGAAAGAACCCTTTCCTAATAGGTAGTTTGAATTTCCTCTCCTCTCCTCTCTGCCAGTTTAAACCCATTACTTCTTGTCCTGTCATTACAAGATCTTATCAGTAGTCCCTCCCCAGCCTTCCTGTAGGGCCCCTTCAGATACTGGAAGGCCACTCCAAGGTTGTCTCAAAGCCTTCTTTTCTCCAGGCCGCAGAGCCCCAACTGCTGCAGCCTGTCCTCAGAGCTGCTGCAGTCCTCTGAGCATCTTCGTGACCCTGCTCTGGACTGACTCAAACAGTTCCATGTCTCTCTTGTGTTTGGGGCTCCAGAACTGCACACAGTACTCCAGATGGGGTCTGAGGAGAGCAGAGCAAAGGAGCAGAATCCCCTCTCTTGCCCTGCTGGCCACACTGCTCTTGCTGCAGTCCAGCACACAGTTGCTGTCTGGGCTGCAGGACAGCAAGACAGGATTTAGAGGCTGTAGGGCAATTAAAGGATTTGTTTTCCATAGTCCTAAACTGTTGTTTCATTTTGGAGCGTCAAAGACCAGGCAGGGAAGCAGAATTGTGAGCAAGTCCTCCATGCTGATTTAAGGCAGTTGTAAAGCATCAGGCAGAGTCTGGGACAAACCAACTGAGCTGTCTGTAGGTAGATTTCCAGATCGTAACATGTGTCTCCTGGCTTTTTTCCAGGCATTTCTAGTGAGATCATACTGAGGCCTAAGGACATTTCTCAGGAAGAGCTCTTGGATATGACAGCCAAACTCAACAAGGATTCAACAGTTAGTGGTTTATTAGTTCAGCTACCTCTCCCAGGTACCTTTTGTTCCACTCAATGTTACTGTCAATGTAAAGAAAAGAAAAAGAGTATGAAATTGTGGGGTCTGTTGTTTGCACTGTTTTGTCTTGCTCTCCAAGAGCTTTACCCTGCTTCCATCCCCTGCATCATACCAAGTTGCACTGTCTAGCAGATAGCCTTTCTCACAGTGATTCCAGGCTTTGCTGTAGCCTTTCTCACAGTGATTCCAGGCTTTGCCTTAAACATTTGCTCATGTTTTCTGTGCTGTCCTTAATCTTCTAGGTGAGCTTTGCACTAAGGTCCTAAAAGCATCTGCTGTGTTCTTGGGGTTTATTTCTCTTCTCCTAGTTTGTTGTCAAATCTCACTAGGCAGTAGCTGGCAAAGTGGTATTTAAGGGTATATTAAACTTCATTTTAGCCAAAAGCAAACTGCAATGAGCCTCTTGTTGAAAGAAGCTGGCCACAAGGTGAAGGTGTAACCCAAGTGAGGAGCCTGGCATCTTGCACACCAAGTAAGGAGCTCTTGCACACCAAGTAAGTGGAGTCTGGCCACTTATGTCTTGAAATTTAGTTGGTGATCATTCCAGCTGAGTCAGTTCCAATATCTGATGTTAGACATTAAATATTTAAGCTCTAAATACTGAGGTTTCCTCTGAAGCTGCAGTCTATCTGTCACAATAAGTACCTGTAGGTAGCCTTCTTCCAGCCTCTAAAACTTGCTAGCTCGAGTCTTCACTTAGAAAAACCTTGGAGCAATTTAATCACTAGCAGAGTTTTTTTCAGGGTTGGAACGTACTGCAAAGTGAAGATGCTCAGGAAGTTCTCTCCACAGTAGATGTCAGATACACCTCCAGTTACTGAGTCCCTTTATTTCTCCCAAAGGAACTTCAGAAACAGAAGGGCAGAAAGCTAAGTCAGTCCTTGTACTTGGACCAGATGATCTTTGTGGGTCCCTTCCAACTGCAACAGTTTCTTTTCCAAAAGTCTTTTGATTTGTGTTGCAATGGAGGAAGATAAAGCCTGGATGTTATGAAGGGCTCATCAGTGGAGGTTGCTTATTCCAGAGCTGAAGTTGTTGTGTGGGGTTTTGTGTTTTTTGCAGTCAACCCCATACAGGTGTGGCTTTGGATCAACGCTGGGATAAAAATAGAAGCGGCAAATAGCTGTGTTCTCTTTCACTTTTGTGAGCTGGAACGGCTTTACTTTGAGGATTGTCATCTTTGCCTGAGGAGAACTTCCCTTCTGTGCATGTGTGTAATGCCTGACTTCTGCTGTGATGATGCTCTGATGGAGAGTTCCCCTCTGTCTTCATTGCCTGGAAGATGGCTGTGAAACATTAGAGATAGAGCATGAAAAACTCTCCGTTTCCTCAGCTGTAAGCAGCCGAGAGGCAGATGAGTACAGGCCCAGTATCCCTCTGCTGTGAAAGGCTGGGACTGACTGTGTCACTGTGGTGTCACAGAAGCACAGAACCTCAGAGGTTGGAAGGAACCTCCAGAGATTGAGTCCAATCCCCCTGCCAAAGCAGAGTCACCCAGGGTAGTCCACACAGGAATGCATCCAAGCAGGTTTTGAAAGTCTCCAGAAAAGGAGACTCCACAACCTTTCTGGGCAGCCTGTTCCAGTGCTCTGTCACCCTCACTGTAAAGAAGTTTGTCCTCATGTTGAAGTGAAACCTTCTCTGTTCAGTTTGTTCCTTGTCATACTGCTGCTGAACACCAAAAAGATTTCCCCCCTCGGCTTGACATCCACCCCTCAGATATTGATAGACATTGATGAGATCACCTCTCAGTCTTCTCTTCTCCAGACTAAACAGCCCCAGGGCTCTCAGTCTGTCTTTGTAGGGGAGATGCTCAAGTCCCCCAGCCATCCTCGTGGCTCTCTGTTGGACTGTCCAGCAGGTGCCTGTCTTTCTTGAACCTTGGGAGCCCAAAACTGGACACAGTATTGCAGGTATGGTCTCACTAGGGCAGAGTAGAGGGGGATAAGAACCTTCCACGTCTCAGCACGGCTTCCAAAGGGCATCATTTCCTCTGCAGCAGGTGGCTTTGGAAGGGGAAGTTGTGAATGCTGCTGCGCAGGTTGGGTGCAGACTGTTCCTAATGAGCACTAACAGCTCCCCTGGCTAGCCTCAGCTCATGTGTCTGGGTGTGAGGAGCTGCCTGACCAGGCTCTGCTCTGCAGGTCACATCGACGAGCGCGCGGTCTGCAACGCCATCGCGCCCAGCAAGGACGTGGATGGCTTCCACATCATGAACATCGGCCGGCTGTGCCTGGACCAGCCCTCCATCATCCCTGCCACTGCTGCTGCTGTCTGGGAGATCATCCAGCGGACTGGTGAGAGCCCCAGCCACACCCAAACACACACAGGGCTGTGCTGCTGAGGCACAGGGCAAGTGCCGGCCTCAGGAGAGGCAGATAGGGGTGACATGAGAGCTGGAGAGGGACTTCTGATGAGGGCTGGGAGTGAGGGGATGAGGGACAATGGATTGGAGATGGAAGAGGGGGGATTCAGACTGGAGATGAGGAAGAAATTCTTGACAGTGAGGGTAGGGAAACACTGGCACAGGTTGTCTAGGGAGGCTGTGGATGCCCTCTCCTTGGAGGTGTGTTGAAGGCCAGGTCGGAAGAGGCCTTCAGCAGCCTGGGCTAGTGGGAAGTGACCCTGCCCGTGGCAGGGGTTTGGAACTGGATGATCTTCGAGGTCTCTTCCAACCCAACCCATTCTATGAATCTAGGAATTTTGAAGGTCTTTTCCAACAGAAGCAAGTCTGTGATGCTATGAAGCTCCTTTTATCTCAGAGAATGAATGATCAAGTCAGGTGTGAGTTAAAAGCTGTGGGTTACCTAAATATATTGGGCTGATTGAAGAACAAACATTTAGAGGATTAATCTAAGTAAGGAGGAGGTGCCAAACAGATGAGATCTTTTTGCCAGCAGCATAGCTATAATTAAGTGTAGACAGCAGTCTGTGTAGAACACTTGGGGAAACACTTTGGCAACTTACATTCTGCCCTTTATAGCCTTGCAGGCAGCTTCCTGTGAGATTGCTGATTATTTAGCAAACAGGAGATTTGAATTACTGTGGGGAAAAGGAAGAAACAACAAAACTGGGGGCGTTTCATTCAGTACCAGGAAGGATAAAGGCTGCAGAAGCATTTGGCAGTGGTCACTGTATAATACATGTGTTCTTACTGAGAGATCTAAGAGCTCCACTGCCCTTTGTGGCAGTGAAGTCCCTCCAAAGGGTGATGATTCAGAGAACCTGAACAAGCTGCCAGTTGTGTTTCTCAAAGCTGAAAGTTGTTTGCTGGATTAATCCCTCAAGTTCAGCCTTGTGGATTTTGCAGTCATGTTGATGTCAGCAGTCCATGACAGCAGATCCTTGTATCCTGGTGACTGAGAGGAGGGGTTACAACAGCACAGTGAGATGCAACTTCTTTGTGTTACTTCTTTTCTCTTTTTTTTTTTTGGTGTTTTTCCCACAAGGAATACAAACATTTGGGAAGAATGTTGTTGTGGCTGGAAGATCTAAGAATGTTGGAATGCCTATTTCGATGCTTTTACACACTGATGGAGAGCATGAAAGGCCTGGAGGTAAGTCCATGACTCTGGTTTCATTGTCTGCAGTCATTAAAGCTGCCCAGAAGGTTCAGATAAAAGAGAGAAAGCTTTTACTTCTTGTACAGTCTTTGCAAACAGAGCAAGGGGATAAATGTGGCAATACATTTTCTGATGGATTCTCAGTCATTGGACTAGACTTTCTCTGGTGTTACATCATCATTTTGTCCTCCCTTTGAAACAGATGAAGCTGGTTAGCCCTGAAGGCTAAGGGCAGGCTGATGCTGTGGCCTTAAAGAGCTCCAGAGGTTGGTGTGAAGTTTGTGCAGAGCAGCAGAGCTGTTTGCCTTGTCCTCCTGCTTGTGTATTATGCATTTCAGGCTTGTGATAGATGTGTGCACGCTTCTAGGTACACAGAGGTGTAAGAAATCTGTGTGGCACAGCTCCTGTGCTGGCTAGGTGGTGATTGTCAGTACATCCCAATGACCCACAAAGGGCCTTTTTGGTGTGAGCTCTGTGCCATTACATGCTGGCTTGAGGGATGTAGCAGTATAGGCTGGGGACTGACCTGCTGGAGAGCAGTGAAGGGGAAAAGGACCTGCAGGTCCTAGTGGATGGGAGGTTGAGTGTGAGCCAGCAATGTGCTCTGGTGGCCAAAAAGGCAAATGCCATCCTGGGGTGGATTAGAAAGGCTGTGGTTAGTAGGTTGAGAGAGGTTCTTCTGGCCCTTTACTCTGCCTTGGTGAGGCCACATCTGGAATATTGTGTCCAGTTCTGGGCCCCTCAGTTCCAGAAGGACCTTAGGGAACTGCTTGAGAGAGTCCAGCACAGAGCCACAAAGGTGCTGAAGGCAGTGGAACATCTTCCTTAGTGGGAGAGCCTTAGGGAGCTGTGTAGCTTGGAGAAGAGGAGACTGAGGACTGCCCTCATTAATGTTTATAAAGAGATTAAGCCAGACTCTGCTGGGTGCTGCCCAGTGACAGCACAAGAGGCAATGGTGGAAGTTGAGGCATAGGAAGTTTCATGTAAACATGCGGAGGATTTTTTCCCTGTGAGGGTAACAGAGCACTGGAACAGGCTGCCCAGGGGGGTTGTGGAGTCTCCCTCTCTGAAGATACTCAAGGCCTGCCTGGATGCATTCCTGTGTGATCTGGTCTAGGTGATCCTGCTCTGGCAGGGAGATTGGATGATCTCTGGAGTTCCCTTCCAGCCCCTGACATTCTGTGATTTTCCTGCAATTTATATCCTCCTGGAAATTGGAGGCTGGAATGGAAATACTTTTAAGTTGTTCCACTTACAAAGGCATTTGTGTGCTGCTGTAATTGTGCTGCAGAGAGAAAACCCAATGCAGTTTCCATAGGACACTGAGCCTTTTACAGCTTCATTTTGCTGCTAGAAGCTGCCCTGGTGGTGTGTGCAAATGAGGTAAACAGGAATGTTTCATCCCAGGCATATTTATTTAATAGGAGCGGAGTGAAATCTGTTATTAGTATAATAAAACACTAAAAGCTTCTTACTAATCATAGAGTTGGTTTTTCCATTCAGCCTCTGTGGGAAAGTGGCTATTTGCAACTTCTCTCAGTGTTTGAATTGTAATTAGCAGCAGCACATGGTTCTGGTTTCATCCCCATTCCCAGGCAAATGAGCATCATTTCTGCCCTGTCCTGGCAGACCTTTGGTCGGGTTCATTACTGAGAGCAGAGCCTGTGTTTGAAACAGGCTTTGGGCCACACAGAGAGGGACGTTGCAAACTGCTTGCAAGTTTCTCAGTTGGGGATGAGGTGATGGTGACCTGTAGTTCTTGGAGCAAATCATTACAAACCCCGTGGCAGTTGCCTAGGTATTTTGGGTGTCACCTTTGGTGAGAGGTGGCTCCTTGGCTGTTTTGTTCTCTTGCATCTTGGGTTTGTAGTTCCAATTTGACTGCCTGCCAGTACAACTTGTTTGGAGGGGCTAGTCTGCCAGTTCCTTGGCCTGTGGAGGAGCTTTGTTGTGCTTTCCAGTCATCAGCCTACCTTCTGTTTACTGACATGTTACACCTCACTGGCAGCCATGGCACTAATCATAGAATCAGCCAGGTTGGAAGAGACCTCCAAGATCATCCACTGCAACCTATCACTCAGCCCTGTCCAGTCAACCAGACCATGGCACTAAGTGCCTCAGCCAGGCTTTGCTTCAACACCTCCAGGGACGGTGACTCCACCACCTCCCTGGGCAGCCCATTCCAATGCCAATCACTCTCTCTGCCAACAACTTCCTCCTAACATCCAGCCTAGACCTCCCCTGCCACAACTTGAGACACTGTCCCCTTCTTCTGTTGTTGATTGCCTGGGAGAAGAGACCAACCCCCACCTGGCTACAGCCTCCCTTCAGGTAGCTGCAGACAGCAATGAGGTCTTCCCTGAGCCTCCTCTTCTGCAGGCTGCACACCCCCAGCTCCCTCAGCCTCTCCTCATAGGATCTGTGTTCCAGGCCTCTCGCCAGCTTCATCGCCCTTCTCTGAGTTGTGTGTTGGATATTCACTGCAGGGACAGAAAAACATTCAGCTGTCCCCTTTAAAGACTGATGCTGGAGTCCAGATGGTGAAAGAGTGAAGTCCATGAAGGTATCTTACTCTGAAGAAATGTATTTATTTTTGAGGTAGTTTTCTTGTTTTCCTAGCACCAAGTGGCAGCCTACAGCATAAAGCAGCTGGCAATTCGAAAACAAAGGAAGAGCTTTATTCTTTCACACTAAATTAGTGTTAAGTATGCATTTGCCAGGTAGTTGGTGATAAACACTGGTGGCTGAGGTTGTCTGGGTTGGTTTTCATTCCTGACTGGCCGACCAGGCTGTCCCTGAAGTTCAGGTGGTGTCCTGCAGCTGGCTTGCTGCTCTGCTGCTCCACAGAAGGTGACTGAAGAAGAGACTGAAGGCAGATGAGGTAAAGATGAGACAGAGAGTGAAAGAAAATCCATAAAGCTAAAGTGTGATCAGATCAGGGATGTGGAGCTAAAAGAAAGATGGTTAAGGTGGACATAAGCCCAAATCACAGCTGAAACACAAACAGTCCTTTGCACTTGTTTTCTTAGCAGGGTCATATTTGCCTGCTAGGAACAGAAGCATCAGGGTTGAAAATGAGGTGGCCAAGTTGAGGGAGTTGTTTCTAGCTGAAGTGTGTTCTGGAGTGGAAAATCACACAGCAGGTGAAAACCAGGCAGGCTTTCTTCTTCAGTTTACAGCAATTTTAACCTGTTAGCACAAATGGACTGGAAGCTTTTTTACTGTTCAAGACCTACAGTGAGGCGCTGAAAGAGGACTTCTCAGGCTATCAGTCAGGACAGAGGTTTATCAGCAGTGGGACTGGATTTGAGTAATTGCTGTTGAGAAGTGATGCAGGGTGGGAGAGTGAAGGAAATTAATGTGCTGCTTGGTCACTTGAACTGAAGCACTGAAACAGGCTCCTCGGGGAGGTGTTGAATCCCCATCCCTAGAGATGTTTCAGCGGGGCAGAGATGTGAAGTGCTGGAGTGGGTCCAGAGGAGCGCAACAAAGCTGGGGAAGGGCCTAGAGAATAAAGCTTATGAGGAGTGACTGAGGGAGCTGGGCATGGTTAGTTTGAGGAAGAGGAGGCTGAGAGGAGACCTCATTGCTGACTACAGCTACTTGAAGGTATGTTGTGGAGAGGCTGCTGCTGGGCTCTTCTCACAGGTTGTTGGAGACAAAGGGAAGGAGAATGGCCTCAAGCTGAGGCTTGAGCTGACACTGGGTAGGTTTAGACTGCACACTAGGAAAAAGTTTTTCGCAGAGAGAGTGGTCAGGGACTGGAATGAGCTGCCCAGAGAGATGGTGGAATCACCAACCCTGGATGTATTTAAGAGTCGTTTGGATGTGGTGCTTGGGGCTGTGGTTTAAAGTGAATCATGTAGAGTAGGGTTATAGGTTGGACTTGGTGATCCCGAGGGGCTTTGCCAACCTGGATGTTTCTGTGGTGCTGAGGGGCATGGTACAGCACCAGTCTTGCTGGAGTTAGAGGATCTCCATGATCATACAATCCCAGAATGGTTTGATCTGGAAGGGACCTCTGAAGGTCATTCAGTCCAACCACCCTGCAGTCAGCAGGGACATCTTCCACTAGATCAGGTTGCTCAAAGCCTTGTTGAACCTGACCTTGAATATCTCCAGGGATGGGGCCTCAAATACCTCAATGGGCAACCTGCTTCGGTGTTCCTCCACCCTCTGGAAGGTCGTTTCGAAGCACAACAATCCCATGGTTGTGTGTCTGGAGTGACTTTTGGGTTTGGTGTAACTTTTAGGTTCCTTTTTTTAACAGCTTCTCAACAAAACTGAAAAGCTGGGCTCTGCTTCTGGGGTGATTTGAATGTAGAAGCTGCAGTGTCCTGCAGATGGCAACATCTGCTCAGGTCCAACCTTGCCCAAGCTCTTACAACCCAGCTGAGGTTGTGTGAGCAGGCCCAGAGACCATCTCTGGTTTGTGGGCTAGCAACTTGGCTCAGCATCAGCATGCAGAATCTTAACTCTTCCATCTATTCCTCTTCTTTCAGCAGAAGTAGCAGTGTAAAAATAGTTGTTTATTTTCTGTTTTGGCCTCACCTGGTCATAAATAAATGGAAGCCCTGCCCTTCTGAGGTGTCTGTAAGCTTCTGGACTGCTCTGTGGAAGGTAGGGGCCTGTTTTGGTTGGGTTTTGGTTGTTTTCCTTCTTTTTCTTTCCTGTTTGGTAGTGCAAGCAGTTACTTGGTTTCAGGAGCTGACTGCAGATGCACTCTTCACTAAGATATCGAGGGGCAAATAGCCCTGATTTGGTTTCTCAGAAGGTGTCACTATTTGTAACTGGGGGTTTTATGGTTTTTCCTCTGCTGAGTACAGGGTAAGAGGGCAAAAGAGTCTGATTGGGCATGTATTTTTGGAAGTTATGAATGTGATTTTGGGCCAGACACCCTTCTTTCATTTAAATTGGAAAGCTCTTCTATTTTATTCCAGCCTTTCCTTCCAGGATCTAGTGCTAAGTCCATTATTTGGCTTTTCTGTGTGGAGGATAACCCTCAGAAGCTGGAGTGTGATGGCCAGGGTGTTAGCCAAGAGCAGGGAAGAGCAGGCCTGGTTCTACTGCAGGGGAAAAAGGGATTGGTGAGCAAACAAGTTACCCATGGCACAGCAATGTGCCCTGGTAGCCAAGAGGGACAATGGGATCCTGGGGCATATTAGGAGGAGTGTGTCCAGCAGATCAAGGGAGGTTCTCCTCCCCCTCTACTCTGCCCTGCTGAGACCTCATCTTGAATACTGTGTTCACGTTTCGACTCCTCAGTTGAAGAGGGACAGGGATCTGCTGGAGAGAGTCCAGCAGAGGGCTAGGAGGATGATTAGGGGACTGGAGGGCATGGCTGATGAGGAGAGGCTGAGGGACCTGGGGCTGCTTAGTCTGGAGAAGAGAAGACTGAGAGAGGGTTTGATAAATGTTTATAAGTATCTGAAGGCTGTCAGGAGCGGGGGGACAGGCTCTGCTCACTGCTCCCTAGGATAGGAGAAGGAGCAATGGGTGTAAGTTGCAGCAAAAGAGGTTCCACTTCAACACGAGGTGGGAACTTCTTTACTGTAAGGGTCACAGAGCACTGGCACAGGCTCCCCAGGGAGGTCGTGGGGTCTCCTTCTCTAGAGACTTTCAAGGCCTGTCTGGATGTGTTCCTCTGTGATCTGTGTCAGATAGGATTGTCCTGCTCTGGCAGGGGGGTTGGAGTCGATGATCTCCTTGGGTCCCTTCCAACCCCTAACATCCTGTGAGCCTATGAATATGGTTGGAAGATGAGGCCCCCAGAGAAGGTAAATGCCCATCGTCTACAGAGGCTGTGTGCTGCTGACTGCAGAATGTGTGCAAGGCCTGAGTGCAAGGCAGCCAGCAGCTGGATACAAGCTGCTTTAGGTGGGCAGGATGAGGAGTAACAATAAGCAAGACCTCATTGGGTGCTGCTCCAGTTGTTCTGTCTGCCTGAGTTGTTATTTCATGATCCCAGAGATATTTGAGGAGGAGAGCTGAAGGAACCTTGGTGTTCAGGGGGCTTTATCCCCTTGCTGGGATGTTGCTGCCACATAAAGGATTGCTGTGGAGGTGTTTTTGAAGACAATTAGCTCTCTGAGCTCTCAACACACATTAAATTCACAGGAAGCTACAGAAAGTTGCTGAGAGACTTCTAGCTTCTGGCAGTCCCCCTTATTCCGTGCAATTGCTGGTGCACATCTCTACCTTTCTGTTCTCACTGTCTGGAAATGTCTTGATCTGCTTCTCTCTGAGGAGGTGATGTGCACCTTCGGGACTTGAAGAGAAGGGGAAGAGAGCAGAGAAGGGAGAGCGCAGGAGGGTGAAGAGGAGATGGAAGAGGCCACATGAGAGAAAGGCATGACCCATTCCAGAGGAGACAGAGGTGATGGTAACCTCTGAGATGGAAACACTTCTAATTAATAATGTGGCTCAGGAGTCTGCAGTGAGTGGAAGGTGGAGGTGAGGGGATGCAAAAGCTGAACACTCTGCAGGCCAAATGGAGAAAGTGTTGGGAGGAGTCTCCTTTGATTAGCTTCAAGTCATCACCTTGCTATTGGATGCAGCGTGAGACCTGAGTCCCTATCCCTGTGACAAGTTGTTCCCCATCAAATAGCAGAAGGTTCTTCATGTCTTAGAAGAGTTTATTTGCAGCTTCTTGCCAAGAAATGTGGATACCCACAGGAGCAGGCCCCAGATCTTTGGAGTTTGTGCTCCTGTTTGTGATTACAAACACATCCTGGTCTGGTGTGAAGCAAGGGTTCAGCTGTTTCTATTTTATCAGGAGATATAAGAAGGATTAAGACACCTACAGAAATCTGAGCATCTTTTTGTCCAGTCTTTTTCATTCCTGTTGCTGTGCTTGAGCTACATAAAATGATGCCTTAGGATGCTTGGATGCTTAGGGTATGCAAAATATCTGCCTCTCCTTGGTGAGATCTGTTAGTGCTTCAGTCCAGAGAGCAAACCTTTGCATGTAGCTACTGCTCAGCAGGGTTTCCAGGCAATCACCCTTGGCCCAGGAGTGTCCTTGTGGTCCTAGCTACTAGATTCATCCCTAAGCAGTCAGGCTCTACAAAGAGCAGAGCCTCATCTGTCATCTGCTCTTGCTGGCCAGGTTATCAGCCATGTTGATTCTTGAGAGGGAATATCAGTAAGAAATTCCATGCTGGCTTTGCTGCATATAACAAAGCTGGTAAAGGAGAAGGTTTGTACTGGAGCAGGGGTTGGTCTTTTCTCTCTAGTGTCAGCTGATAGAAGGAGAGGCAATAACCTGAAATTGTACCAGGGGAGGGTTAGGTTGGAGATGAGGGAAAATTTCTTTGCTGCAAGAATGGTCGGGGATTGGAACAGGCTGCCCAAGGAGTCCCCATCCTTGGAGGTGTTGAAGAAAGGTGTGGCCGTGGCACTTGGGGACATGGTTTAGTGGCCACGGTGGTGATGGGTTGATGGTTGGGCTTAATGATCTTAAAATTCTCTTCCAACCAAAACAATTCTGTGAATCTCTGATTCTGAGTGAAATATACTTGTTAAGTATAAATGCTTTCTCCCTGTGTGTGGCCAGCAAGTGATGTGAGTGTTCTGCAAGTGCTGCACCCTCAGACATACCTGGTGAGCATCTGTGCTGCTGCCAGTGTACCAGAGTCGTTTGCACTGGCAGTCAGCACTCTGCAGGCCTTTTAGATGACAGCTCCTTGCCAATCTCTTCCTTCCAGGCGATGCTACAGTGACCATCACTCACAGATACACCCCGAGAGAGCAGCTCAAGATCCACACGCAGCTGGCTGACATTGTCATAGTGGCTGCAGGTAATGCTGGTTGTTGTCAGTCCTCCAGCCCCAACGTTTGACACCCAAAATACAGCCTTTGGTGCTGGTGGCACTGCCAGACCTTTCACATCTTGCCAGGCAGCTGGTGCTGCTGCTTGCCAGGGTGTCACAGCCAGCAGGGTTTCTGGCTATAAGGAGGGTGAGGGATTTGGGTGCTTTGTTCTTGCCCTTCACATTTGCAGACTCATAAAGTGTTTCTCCTGACATGTGACACCTTTCCCTTAGGGAGACTTGAGAGTGAACTCCAGGTTGGGAAGCAGCCTGTGCATAGTTTACACAGCTCTCATTATGTAAATGCAAAGGTTCCCGTGAGTCACTGGCGTTCGGACAGGAGGGTTTCTTTCCACCAGCTGCAGGCTGCCTTTGTGAAACAATGGCATCATTCCCTTGCTGTGCCTTGGGAACAGTTGTGATTAATGGCTGAATTGCAATTTTCTTCTGTTACCATGACCCTGTGAGGAGGAAGAGAGAGGGAATGGCCTAGAGTAAGGGGTCAGGAAGATCAGTGTCCACGTTCTTAAAGCAACGTAAGGCAAAACACTTGCAGTGCGACTGGGCTAGGACAAAGGAACAGGCAGAACTCTGCTGCCGAGCAACCTCTGGGGTTTGTTTCTGGTTATTATAAAGACAGATTTGGTTAAAACACCCAAACTAAACAATCCAGCTCACTAAAGACCTTGGCTAAATTCTGTGTCACTTCACAGCTCAGGGTGTCCTCCTTCTCCCATACCATTTAGGAATGTGTCTTTCCTCTTTTCTCCTCCCTTCCTTCCACTTCATCATCCTCAAGAACAAATTCTTGCTTACTTATTGTCCAGATGGAGACAGATAGGTGCCTGTCTGAAGCTCATCACTTCCTGTTGAGGTGAGATGCCCTTTGCTTCAGGGCTTCTCTGCACTATCTCTTTTTCATGCCAGGTCAGGAACAAGAACCAGCTCAGTTGTCCCACAGATGGTGACTCAGCTGTGGGCCTGAGCAGAACTCACACATTGTGAGTGGAAGATAATAACTTGTGTGCTGCCTGGAACTGAGGGAGTAACTGCATCCAAAGTCACCACTTCCACTTTAATCCTCACTTTTTCTGCTGAGCAGCTTGTCAGCAGCTGTGCTCCTGGTCAAACGGTTCCATAGCAATCCACCCACCTTTGTTCTTTGCCCGGTTGTCTGGTGTCCTGCGTAGCAGGAGCACAATTCAGCTCTCATTACACACCAGGAGATAGACCCTGGCGGCTGCTGTAGGAGGG
This sequence comes from Tricholaema leucomelas, assembly GCA_013400475.1. Classification (NCBI taxonomy): domain Eukaryota; kingdom Metazoa; phylum Chordata; class Aves; order Piciformes; family Lybiidae; genus Tricholaema lacrymosa; species Tricholaema leucomelas. The sequence continues at coordinate 1,196,533 of WAAF01018543.1, read as the reverse complement.
TGGAATCCCTCCAGAGTGCCTCCTGCTACTTGAGGACTGTGAACCTTGTGCCTTTGGGATTACACCTTGCTGGGAATGTGGGACCTGCTCAGTGGCTCTTGCTTAAAAAAAAAGGTAACTTCTATCCTACCAGGCAAAACCAGCTGCTAGATGGGAAACAGCTTTCTGCACGTGGCTGTGCGTAAGAGCAGGATTCCTCTTCTCACTCTCCTTGCCCATGTAGTGCTTCTGGAAGAGCCCTCTGCTTTCTGAGAGCTTTTCTATCCACTTGGTTTTTCTCTTGAGCTGACAATACTCATCTTTACTGGATGTCTCTCATTTGCCCCCAGCCTTGGGACCCCAGTTTCCCTGCTTCCTTTCATCATAGCTATCCATGCAATTTATTCCTTCCCTCCCGTTCCCTCCCAGCTTCTTGCATCACAAGTTCCAACAATGCTGCTCTTGTCCAGCCTACCCCTCCCTAAAATATTTTACTGTGTGTCTCTGCTTCCAGGTGGAGCTTTCTCAGGTCCTTCCCTACCACACAGCTCTGGGATTTCTAGCCAAAGCATGATGTTTCCTCCTGAGCTCAGCTGCCATCCTACCCTTGCCTGCTGTCCCTGCCTATACAGACATCTCGTAGATTCTGTTCCTCTTGCCATCATCCCAGGCCTGTAGTAGAATAAGTGCAGCTTATGTGGTGCTCACATAGCCCCCTCCGGTGCTTCCAGGGCAGTGGAGGCAGTGGGCAGTCTTAGCCTAGTCAGCCTGCTGCTTCTGCTGTCTGCCTTGAGGGAGAAGGCTCATCTGCCTGCTAGGTTTGGGGAGGGGATAAAGAGAAGGAACTGGATTGCCAAATGCCAGATGAAACTCTCCTGGGACAGCTCAGGATGTGATTTGTGATCCTCTTGAGCAGGGCTTGCTGGCTTGCCAGCTCCTCTTACTCTGGCAGTGGCTGCTTAACGATACTGGCAGTTGGCTGTTTTCCAGTCCTTGTCCCCACACCGGGATTAAGCAGGGCTTTATTTCTTCTCGTTGCAAACCTGATTCATCATGTTCTACAAAAATGACCAGGGCAAGGTTCTCTCTCCCCTGTCCTCCAGCCAGTGCATTTGAGGAACAGTTCTTCTCAGGCTTATCTCTTCCTGCTTGCTATGTAAAGCAGGCTTAAGTAAACAGATCTGCTCATTTGGTTTGGGGGTTAGTTTATTTGTTGCTGTTAAGTATTTGGCCTATTATCAAACCTTTTCACAAAGGGTGTAACTGTGCAGCTTCCGTTAAGGCGCTCCCAGCCCTGCCAGCCTCGGATCAGCTCCCTCCGCTGGGCTGAGCCGGGACCCGGGGAGCAGCCAGCCCGCAGCTTCTTGCGCAACGCTGGAGGAGACGCAGCCAGATGTTATCAGATGGCACAGGAAAGAAGTTGAAGTCTTGGCTTGCTCAACAGTAGAAGCAGAGTTTCAAGCTTGTGTCCTATGGGGGAGTGGGAAAAGCAGAGCCAAGAAGGTTCTTGTATTGCCTGTATGGCAGTCACTGCCTGGCTGTCATCCAGCACTTCAGATGGAGCCAAAGCCCTTGGTGGACCAGTGCTTGCCTTCAGTGAAGCTACAGGCTCAGACCCTGTGCGTTTGCTCTCTTCTCCTTTTTCATTCATCTCTCCACCTGAGAGAAAGCTGCGTTGGTGGGGACAGGGAAGCTTAGATTCCACCTTTGGAGACCTCTGTTTCTCACAGAATTGCTCAAGAAGCAAGGCAAACTGTAATCCTGAAGTTGGGATTTTCCATCACTCAGGCTTAGAGGTTGCACAGCAGGAGAGAAATCGAGGAGGTCATTTGAAGTGAACAGGGAGAAGAGATCACAGCTGTTGCAGTCAAGGTGTAATGGGGTGTGTAAGGACCTAATGTTGTTAGTAGTGACTTTGGTCTCAGGTACTGCTTTGACTTAGCATTCCAGGAGACTGTTGCAACTGTCCAGGCATGGACTTCCAGATGTCTGCTCACCCAGAATGCAGCTTGTGGAAGCACTCTGATTTAGCTGGAGTTTCACTTAGCTGGAGTTTCTTCATGGCAGCTAGCCCGGGACACTGCACAGATGTAGCGCACTGAGAGGTGCTGAAGGGATGTAGCATTAAGGCCAGGCTCTTAAGCAGGGAAGTTTCCCAGTTCGCTGAAGCAGCAGGACAGGGTTTTGTGTAGAAGCTGTGCAAGCTAAGATGGGGGAGAGATCAGAATCTGTCACCGGGACAGTGCTCTGAAACTACCACAAACCAGCAGGCACTTGCTTCTCTGAGGTCATGCTGGCTGTGTTTGTGAGCACAGCCTTAGCTGGAAATACTTAGTCAAGTGGACAAATAGGCCTTTCCTTCTCAAAACCCAACCTGTGTGGAAGTGAGGGGTAATTATTTGCTGCCTGTCAAGGGAAAGAGTTGTCTTCTTTCTTGTGCATAGTCTGAAAGTGCTGACCTAAGGCCGCTTGGCCATGTTAATCAAATATCTCTTGATGATTCCAGGTATCCCAAAGCTGATTACAACTGATATGGTCAAAGAAGGTGCAGCTGTGATTGACGTAGGCATCAACCACATCCACGATCCTCTCACAGGGAAGACCAAATTAGTTGGGGACGTGGACTTTGAAGGTCAGTGAAATGCTCTGTGAGCCTGCTGGGGAAAGCTGGTGGAGTTTGTGAGATTCCTTCATGCCAAACACTTGCAGCAGCCAGTGGCTCAGGTGGAACAGCACTTCTGCAGCAGTGTTTTCTGGCTTATTCACTTAAATAGGAAAAACAAACTCTGTGTTTGTGTACCTGCTCTCCAGAAGTGGTGAGCTGTTGAAGAGACAAAGTGTCACTTGCAACAGCACAGACCCGCAGAGGAGCCCTTGTGGCAGTGTGGTGGCAGAAGATGTTTGCTCTGTAATCCTCTGGGAGTCTGTGAAGCTTTCAAGAGTAAGCAATAAAAACACTTTCTACTCTTTCACAAGCACACTGTTCACAGCAAATGTCATTGCACCACAGCTTCTCAAGCCTCCTTCACCCTTTACCATGTGTGAAAGCATCACCTTCTGCTTCAGAAGTGCCCCTCGTGCTAAAGTTTAGTGTGGGTTCATCTTCAGCTGTTGATCTTGGCTTAGGCAAGCTTAACAGATAAAAATTGATGTTCCATATTGATATTTTTATGTTTGATGCATTGCAGAGCGAGTTCACAGCGTGACTTGATTAAATATCTCTGCTCTGGAGGAGCTCCAGACTGGAATAGCAGGATTGTTGCAGCTGAAAATTAAAGCTTATTGGCAGAGTTGAGTGTGGGAAGCTTAGACAGCATTTACCCACATTATTAATGGTTCTCAACAGTTCCTTATTTTGATAAGTATGAAAATCACCCACAGGTTTTGGGTTGTTTTTTTTTTCCTTCCTTTCTTTCTTGGCTGGCAGAATGTCTCAAAGCTTAATTATATTCCACATGTTTCTAGCCAGCTCTATGTGTTTGTAAATTACATCACTGCCTCAGTTCCTGCTTCTTTTACTCATCACACCTGATGCCTCTCTGGTAGAGCAGAAGAAATTACCTGCACGAGTGTAGCTAAGTGATTGTCCTGGCATCTACCTGTGTGTGTTCCACAGAGCTCCAACAGGAAAGCACTTGCAGAGCACGCCTTGGAATGTTTGGCTGGCTTTCTTCTGCTGCTTGTGCCTCCACAAGTGAAAGGGTCAGAGATTTGTGGAATGGGTTGGGTTGGAAAGGACCTTCAACATCATCCAGTTCCAACCCTCTGCCATGGGCAGGAACACCTCCCACTAGCCCAGGTTGCTCAAGGCCTCGTCCAACCCCTGGCCTTGAACACCTCCAGGGAGGGGGCATCCACAGCCTCCCTGGGCAACCTGTGCCAGTGTCTCCCCAACCTTGCTGTCAAGAATTTCTTCCTCATCTCCAGTCTTCCCTCTTCAAGCTCAAAGCCATTGCCTCTCATCTTGTCAGTCCAAGGCCTTGTCAAAAGTCCCTCCTCAGCTCTCCTGTAGCCCCCTTTCAGGTACTGGAATCCCTGTTTTATTTTTCTGCTTTCAGAGCTGAAGTACAGGGAAAGTTCAGGCTCTTTGGTTTGTTTGGCAGGTGTGGGAGCAGCGAAGCTCTGGCTTTGAGAAACATGCAATTGTAGCCTTCTGTTTGTTTCTCTTGCCATCTCACCTAGGTGTAGATGCAGCGGCAGGGCCGTGACTCAGAGTTTCAGCGATGCCCTGTATCTGTCTCGTCATGTCTGCTGTGGGCTGTGCTCAGGATTTTACCCGGGGGGAGGGAAGATCCAAAAAAAAAAAAAAAACCCAAGAAAGAGGGAGGAACTTCAACTGGGATTATGCCACTACAGTTGCAGGTAGCATTTCAGTGTGCGTTGCCAAAGGGAAGTTGTTGTTGGTTCGCTGGTATCGGTGAAAGTTTCAGTAAATCTCCACCACCATCACCAAACCCCATCCTGGTGTGCACAGCCCTGCAGTGCATCGCCCCTGGCAGCTGCTGGATGTGGCAGTGAGGGAATGGAAGGAGCTGGGTTATGTAGCAAATCATTTCAGCCTTGTCCTCTGTCTGATGGCTTGGCTGAATTTCATAGATTCGCAGAATGGTTTAGCAAGGGACCTTCAAGATCACCCAGTTGCAACCCTCTGCCATGGGTAGTGACACCTCCTACTAGCTGTGATGGTTTGGGAATTAACCAGTCCCACACACAATGAAATCACCCAGATTAGTCTCAGCCAGCTGGAAGTTAAGGAGTGAAGCTGTATTTACAGCTTAGCACAAGTTACAAGCATATGTATACAGAATATATACAGTTATATACAAGTTAAAAGTAATAACCCTCCCAGAGCAATCAGAGTGCCAGGAGGCTCTGACCCAAACCCCCTCCCCCCTCTTTCCCTCCCGAAGCAATCAGATTGCCAGGAGGCTCTGACCCAACCCCCCTCCCCCCTCTTTCCCTCCCTTCAGAAATAACCAGATTAATACCTGATAAATCTGGAGAGATCTGAGGTGAGATGCCAAAAAAAGATGACAAGGAGGTTAGAGGAGAAAAGGAGGTTTAATGAGTGCTGCAAAAATCATTCTCATTTAGGCTGATATTGAAACTGTGACTTCTTCAGTGACTATGTGCAGCCTTCCAGGACCTGAAAGCGGCCTACAAGAAAGCCAGGAAGGGATTCTTGACAAGAGCTTGTACTGATGGCATGAGAGGCAGTGGCTTTGTGCTGGAAGAGAGGAGATTGAGACTGGAGATGAGGAAGAAATTCTTGGCAGTGAGGGTGGGGAGACAATGGTACAGGTTGCCCAAGATGGTTGTGAATGTTCCCTCCCTGGAGGTGTTCAAGGCCAGCTTGGATGAGGCCTGGAGTGACCTGTTGTAGTGGGAGGTGTCCCTGCCTTTCTGCCATAAAGAGGGAACAGAAGCGAGAGCTAACTGAGCAGTGTGTAAGAAGTGAGTGTCTTAGCTATATTTTGACTAGTTGCACTTGTCAGCAGGAGAATGAGTGATACAGGCTACTGTTGGGTTTTTTTCTTTCTTCTCACAGCTAAGGATTTAATTTCCCTCAGGAAACTATTCCAATTAGCCTCCAACCAGCACACTAGCCCAGGTTGCTCAAGGCCTCATCCAGCCTGGCCTTGAACACCTCCAGGGAGGGAGCATTCACAGCCTCCCTGGGTAACCTGTTTCATTGTCTCCCTGCCCTCACTGCCAAGAATTTCTTCCTCATCTCTAGTCTGAAGCTCCCCTCTTCCAGCATAAGGCCATTGCCTCACATCCCATCAGTACAAACTCTTGCCAAAAATCCTTTTCTGCCTTTCCTGTAGGCCTCTTTCAGGTCCTGTAAGGCTGCACATTGTCACTGAAGAAGTCACAGTTTCGATATTAGCCTAAGTGAGAACAATTTTTGCAGCACTCATTAAACCTCCTGTAGCCCACCAATACCTGCTCTTTCATCATCCACTTCTTTAAGTGGCTGTGGAGGGAGGGGAAATCTGACTGGCCAAGCAGAGGTTGCATTTGGTTTAGAGGGAGGAGATGGCCCTTGTGGCCAAGAAGGCCAGTGGGGTCCTGGGGTATATTAGGAGGAGTGTGTCCAGCGATGAAAGGAGGTTCTCCTCTCCCTCTACTCTGCCCTGCTGAGACCCTGTTTTGAGTACTGCCTTCAGTTTTGGGCTCCCCAGTTGAAGAGGGACAGGGGTCTGCTGGATAGAGTCCAGTGCAGGGCTAAGAGGATGATTAGGGGACAGGAGGGCATGGCTGATGAGGAGAGGCTGAGGGACCTGGGACTTTTTAGTCTGGAGAAGAGAAGACTGAGAGGGGATTTGATAAATGTTTATAAGTATCTGAGGGCTGGCCAGGATGGGGGGACAGGCTCTGCTCACTGCTGCCTGGGATAGGACAAGGAGCAATGGGTGTAAGTTGCAGCAAAAGAGGTTTTGCCTGAACACAAGGGGGAACTTCTTTCCTGAGCACTGGGACAGGCGCCCCAGAGAGTTTGTGGGGTCTCCTCCTCTGGAGACATTCCAGGCCTCTCTGAACGTGTTCCTCTCTGATCTATGTTAGGTAGTATTGCCCTGCTCTGGCAGGGGGGTTGGACTTGATGATCTCCTTGGGTCCCTTCCAACCCTTGACATCCTATGAGCCTGTGAGGAGATGGAAGTGGCTTTCTTCAGCTGGTCACATGAATGAAAAAATCTGTAGTGGAAGTTAAGTTCATTAAGTGGGTGGAAGTTGTTTTGATTCATTTGCCAGATCCTAGCAATACTTGGATTCCACCCTCTGATCTCTAGGGGTTAGGTTAGACACTGAAGCTTCTTTTTGTCTCTTTAACCACAAAAGGATGCTGTTGCAATTTCTTGGGGTTTAACCTTGTTCATTATTAAATTCCATGTGAGAAATGCCTGGAGGAAAAAAAATCCTACCACAGGCCAAGAGAATTTGGTAGCTACTCAAAAAGGAGCTTGGAAATCTCTGCTCAAATCTGTGTTTCTTAGAGTCCCATCCACTCCTGCTGCAGGCAGCTGAGTTGCATCCAGTCACCCACAGCCAGGGACCTTGTCCTTGACCACTTGCATCAGTGGGCTGGGGGCTGAGTGCTTGTGTGTGCTGGTGTGGACATGCTCTCAAGCCAAGGAGCACACTTGGGCCATCCTTTAAACTCCAGTAGATGAGGAGCAACATGACTGCTCAGTTGGGAATAGTTCACTCTGCAGGTCTGAGGTAGTAAAGAACAAACAGGCAGACCTGGAGGTCACTCTAAGGCTCTGAGGTGCCTAGCTTGGTATTGCTGGGGCATCTCACCCTGCCTGTCCACCTCCCCACACCTAACCAGTCCAGCACTTTCAGTGCACCTCTCTTTCTGTTAAAAACTGGCCAAAATCTATGGTCCAGGCAGGGAGGTGCTTTGCAGCTTCTGAGGGTGAAGTGGCAGCCAGGAGGAAACATGGTGGCAGCTCTTGGTTTTGGCCAGGACCATTTTAGTTCCTTTGGGGCAGCAAGTTTCAGTCTCATAGAAGGGAGAGGTGGTTCTGTGAGCAGGGCAATGCAGGTGTGGGTGTTCTTGGCCCTGGTTTATAGGGTTTTTGTTGCCACAGCAGCAGTACTAAATGGGGAGGAGGGCTGCAGAGACCAGGAACATGAAATAAAGCAACAACTCACATAGAGCATTTAGCTGGAACAGCTCTTTTGGGTGGAGCAGCTCTTCCAGGAGTGGCTGGTAGAGCAGGGTAGCCACAGACCAGTGCAGCAGCTAACCTTTGAAACTACAAGTGGGAATGCCCACAAAACCCCAGCATGCAGGACCCCAGGGGGATTTGCCTTAAGTGCTGCCTCTGCATGCTGTTGATTCCTCCCACCCCCTTGGACAGGCACAGAGTAATGCTGGGCTCAGAGTCTTTGTTGGGTGCCTGTATAGAGAAGAACTCTTTTAGGAAAGGCCCAAGGGATGTGGGTCCAGTGGAAGAGTTTGTAAAGAAGAGTTGTTCTGGTTTGCACAGCCAAAGCAGTGCAAAAATGGTGCCACCAGAAGCAGGGAGAGCTTCCCAGAAAAGGGTCCCTCAGCAGATGGCACAGAGACCTTCCCATCCACCTGCCTGTGCTTAGCTGAAGGCAAAGAAGCTGTTGTGTGTCCTTTTGCACTGGATTTTCCTGCCCAGGATGCCTTTGTTGCTTGGCTTCTGGAGGTGCTGGAGTAGCACAGTTGTTTGCACTGCTGGAATTACAGTGCTGGGTCATAATTCCTTTGGTTTTCCTTTGGGTTGCTGCTTCAGATGGCTGCAGTAGGAGAAGGAGGGCTAACATCAAAGGCAAGGAGATGTGAGGAGTGGGGCAGACACTTGCTGGTTGCACAGTCAGGAGAAACCCAGAATGTGCAGGGCAGAACAGGGCTGCCTGCTGCGACTGCTGGGCACGTGATTGACACTTCTGCAGGGCTGCAGCAATCCCGAGGAGCTTTACAGGGAGCAACAAAGCTGTGTGGAAACAGTGCTTAGGCAGGAACTGCTCTGCATCACTTAGTGCAGATGCACCAGACCCAGAACTGCCTTCAGGTTGAGACTTGCCCTCTGGTTTGTGTGATTAACCCCGCTCGGTGTCTGATGTCCTTAGCTTTAAAGGAGCCCAGGAATGAAGGGCTGCTTCCAAAGCAGTGGATCCTGTTTTTCAAGGAAACAATCTACATTTCATTTCTTCTGAAGAATCAAAGGAAGATTTTAGGGTTCTACAGAAGCTGCAAAATAGCAGCTCCTCCCCCATAGGCAGCTGATTTGCATCCCAGCGTTTTCCAGTTGGCAGAGAAGCTCCTGGGAGAGCAGCATGCACCCAGAGAGAGCACTTAGAGCTGACAAAGTTACCCTGCTGAGCAGCAGAAACAAAGGCTCCAGAAGGAAGCCACAGTGCAGCACACAGAGTGACAGAATGCCAGGGTGGAAGAGACCCCAAGGCTCATCTGATCCAACCTTTAACAACCCCAGGGTTCATCTGGTCCAACCTTTTAACAGTCCGGTTGCAATGAGCTGTCCCAGCAGCCTGGCAAGCTGAAGTTGGAAGCTGTCCAGTGGAGGGGACTGCACTGCTTCCCTTGGGAGGTGATTCCAGTGTCTAACTGTTCTCATAGGGAAACATTTTCTTCTGGAGTTCAATGGGAAACTCCCAAGCAGCAACTTGTCTCCATCACCCCTTGTCTTTTCCATGGGACTTCTTGGAAGAAGGAAGTCTCCATCCTCCTGGTAGCCACCCTTATACCAGCACCCCTTTGTCAGCATAAGATTGGCTGCAGTGAGGTGCCTGCTGCACTACAGCAGAAAAGAAAACATCTATTTACATGTTTGAGGGCCAAGTTCTATTTGCCCCTTTGGTGGCTGCCATTCTTCACAGGCAGTGGCATTCCTCAGATGAATATTTACCCCTAGAGGCAGAACCCTGTCAGCTGGTGTACAAGGTTAATAATCCAGGGGGAGTGACCTTGAACCTGACCCTAGGTGGTCTTGAGCCCTCCCCAGGGGTGGGTCTGAACACCACCAAGTGATTCATGGTTAGCCCATTCCCCCTTCTTGTCTAAAGGTGTATAAAAGCAGGGGGACTTCCTGTTCTCTCGCTCTCTCTCTGCACTCCCTGCCTCCCAGCATCACTGCCCTGTTCCTGGTTCTTACCACATGGCCATCACCCACGAGGCAGACAAACCCCTTACCATCCAAAAATCTAGTTGTATTCACACATTTTGTATTTGTTTTCCCTCCCCTATACCTTTGTAACTTCCCTACCTCAGATACCTCTTTAATTTATTGTTAAACTTTACTTCTTTTTAACTTCCAAATCAGAGTGAGATTATTTATTTGGGTCTGCTTACCTCTTCCTCTCTCTACATCTAATTCCTTTCTTTTGGGAAAGAAGGGGGGAGAGGAAAGGGCACTCTATAAATTGTTCTTTGGTTCTATCAAATATATTTGAGTCTCTGGGAATTTAAATTAGAACTGAGACTCCTGGCACTGTCCCCACCATAGGCACCTGCTGTGCATTCAGAGATGTGGGTCAGCTTGTGTGCAGCAGCTCCCCAGGTGGTTTTATGCTAACTGATACCAAACAAGTCTGCTGCCACACTGTCCCACAGGGATTTCCATAATGACAGAGCATGGCTAGAGAAATTACCCAGCAAGCTGTGAAAGCTGCCTGCTGTTTATGCTGGGGATTGTTCCTGACACCAGAGGCAATGGATGCTGTGTGTGATACTCATTAGGGGAGGCTTGGTCCACTTGAGCACTGTAGCTCTTTGTAAGATAGGAGTAGTTTGAATAACACCACAGAAAGAGGTCTGTAGCATCACCATGGAAACAAGCTTATTGACATTCCAAGTGCCCAGCATACTCCTCTGCTCCCTCTTTGCTCTCTACAACTACCTGAAGGGAGGCTCTAGCCAGATGGTGAGGGGCCTGGAGCACAGCCCTGTGAGGAGAGCATGAGGGAGCTGGAGGTGTGCAGCCTGCAGAAGAGGAGGCTCAGGGCAGACCTCATTGCTGTCTACAACTGTCTGAAGGGAGGCTGTAGCCAGGTGGGGTTGGTCTCTTCTCCCAGGCAACCAACAACAGAAGAAGGGGACACAGTCTCAAGTTGTGGCAGGGGAGGTCTAGGCTGGATGTTAGGAGGAAGTTGTTGGCAGAGAGAGTGATTGGCATTGGAATGGGCTGCCCAGGGAGGTGGTGGAGTCACCGTCCCTGGAGGTGTTGAAGCAAAGCCTGGCTGAGGCACTTAGTGCAACGGTCTGGTTGACTGGACAGGGCTGAGTGATAGGTTGCAGTGGATGATCTTGGAGGTCTCTTCCAACTTGGTTGGTTCTATGATTCCCTCAGATGTGGCTACATCTCAGTAACTATCACATGAATCTGGGAGCTGGCAGGAACTACATTAACTATAAGCTCCCACCTCAGTGACAGACAGCTCCAGACAGCCTCGCTGGTGCAAAGACACAGTGTATGTGCTTGAGAACATTAACTGGAACTTGAGACCTCCAGTGTAGCTGGAAACCCCACACTGCTGTTGGGATTCTGCAGCAGTGAGTCTGGGGGTACCAGGCAGCTGAGTAATTGAAAATGTGCCAATTGTAATTAGCATCACAGAATGGTTCAGGTTGGAAGGGACCTCAAAGATCATCTACTCCAACTCCCCTGCCATGGGCAGGGATGGCTCTCAACTAGACTCAGCTGCTCAAGGCCTCATCCAACCTGGCCTGGAACACTCCAGGGAGGAGGCAGCCACAGCCTCCCTGGCAGCCTGTTGCCTGTTCCAGAGTCTCACCACTCAGACTGAAGAACTTATTCCTGAGATCCGCTCTAACCCTGCTCTCCCTCAGCTTCAAACCATTCCCCCTTGTCCTGTCTCTGGACACCCTCAGGAAAAGTCTCTCTGCAGCCTTCCTGCAGGATCCCTTCAGCTATTGGAAGGCAGCTCTAGGGTCCCTCTGGAATATTCTCCAGGCTGAACACCCCCAGCTTCTTCATCCTGTCTTCATAGCAGAGGTGCTTCAGCCCTTGGATCATCTTTGTGACCTCCTTTGTTCTCACTCTAGCAGCTCTGTGTCCTTCTGATGCTGGGGCCACCAAATCTGGAGGCAGGACTGGAGATGAGATCTCAACAGAGCAGAGCCAAGGGGCAGAATCCCCTCTCTTGCCCTGCTGCTCACACTCCTCTGGCTTCAGCCCAGCACACAGCTGCTTGCTGGGCTGCATGGGGGCACTGCTAGCTCCTGGGGAGCTGTTCAGCAACCAACACCCCTAAGTCTCTTTCTTCAGGGCTGCTCTCAACCCACTCTGCACCCAGCCTCGGTTTGTGACTGAGGTTGCCAGCTCCAGATGCAGGACCTGCTGTTCTTCAGCAAAGTGAGATCATAGAATCAGTCAGGGTTAGAAGGGACCACAAGGATCATCTAGTTCTGACCCCCCTGTCATGGGCAAGGACACTCTACCCAATGATGTTCTGCATTAACTTCTGCTAAGGCCCTTTTTAGGTCCCTGCCTTGAGGTTCAAACAGCGGGGAGGAGCTGGGGCTGGGGGAGGAGATGTTATTTAATTTTCACTCCTTGAAATCTAATAAATATTCTGTCCCCAGACCCTGCTATCCAGCTTCTCAGTGCTCTTGTACTATTTTTGGTGGGCCCCTAAATTCTCCACAATGAAGCAGCAGCAAGTTGGCTTGTTTGCTCCAAAAGAAGGGGCCCAGTTCCCCATCCACTCATCTTTTCCCACAGCCAGGTGTTGCTTCTCTGTAGTGACCTCACTGCAAATATATTTCATGTGTCAAGAGTTCTGCTTGCTCAGTTTTCTCCTCTCTCTCCCTCTCTCTCTCTGCCTGCTTTTAAAAGAGCATTGGGTGTGAGTTTGCATGAAATTATTTCGAAGCAAGCAAAAAGAAAAAAACCAAGCCCCAAACAAACAAATAAAAAGCCTCTCCCGGTGGCATTGGGGAAGAAAACCTCTGTAGTAATCAGGTTAGTAAGATGCCACTTGGCCTAAGCATTATTAGCAAATAGCTGCTCATTACCCCTTGTCATGCAATGAGTTCCCAGCCATTGCAGCTCCTTCCTTTGCAAGTAACCTGCAGTACCAGAGGATTGCATTTGGTGCAGCAGAGAAGGAGATGGAGTGAAGATTTTATTGCTCCATTAGATGAATTCCTTGTGCACAGAGGTGAGCTTGACAGGTGTCAAATAATGCTTCAGAAACACAAATCTTTACCTCTTAATGCAAGCACTCAAAATGTGAACTTACTTGGGGTAGAGTGAGGTGCTTGGAGCTATTTCCAAGTTTTCAGAAAGACAGCAAACCAAAAAAAAAAAACAAAAACAAACAAAAATTGGCTTTTGGAGGAGCTGAGTGTTGGTGACTGAAGTTGCAGTGGGAATTTTGCCAGGTGAATCCCTTTTTCCCTTGAAAACAACTCCTGTTTCTATGCCTTGTCCATACTGTAGAGCAGAAAACCAAATCGACCAGGAAACTGGACTTTCACCCTCTGTGGTTTAATTTCCCTATTGTAGTCGTGGAATGTCTTTGTTAGAAGGGGCAGGCCAGCGTGGGGGAAAGCTAAACAAGTGCCTTTTCTGCTGCTGGTGCTCTGCTGTTGTTGCTCTCTTCATGCTGCTTCTCAGGAATGTGTGATGGGAAGCTCACCTTTATCCCCTGCAGGAGATCCCCAGCTTCCATGGTTCTTCTGGCTGTTGAAGGTGCAGTGTCCCTGTTGGCAGATGGATGTGGTGCAAGTTGATACTGTACCCTTGTGTCACCCAGATGTTCCTGAGCCAGCAGGACAGCCAGGTCACAAAGTGCCCCTTACCGAAGAAGTGGGGCAGCATTCACTTTCCATCTGCCTGGGCATGGGCCGCTGGAGTGCGTGCTGCTCCCTTCAGCACAGGGCAGCCTGCTGCAGGTAGATCAGCAGGAGCAGGTTGTGGCACCAAGCTAGCCCCTAGGTGACAATGCTCAAATGAAGAGAGCTGCCCTGCAGCTCTGGTCCTGGCTGTGTTCTGTGCCCACCGCGGCTGTAGGAGGACTCTGCCTGAACTTCTGCCGTATCCTGCAGTACTTGGGCTGTGCTCCTTGCCAGCTGGGTGTCTGTGGGCAACTGAAGGGACACAATGGCTTTGGAAATGTTCTGAGTCAATGCCTTTTTCTCTTTTCTCTTAGAAGTGAAGAAGAAGGCTGGCTTTATCACCCCAGTGCCAGGAGGGGTGGGACCTATGACCGTGGCCATGCTTCTGAAGAACACTCTCCTAGTTGCAAAAAAGCTTATTTACTAAAGCCTCTGGGCTACCTTGGAAGAGGAATCCTGAGCTGTTCTATTTATTGATACACAAAACATTTATTTTTTACTACAAAGATTATTTATTTCTACGTTGTATTTATTTTTCCATCTGAAGTACACTGAACCTGATGGTTTACAAGCTGATAGATAGCTTTGTGTAACCTCCTACGGACTTCTGTGAGCAAAGCTCAATGGGGAAAGTCGTGCAGGTACCTTGGTGGTGTGTGTGTGTGTGTGTGAAATGCAGCCCAAAGCATGAATTACAAATGTGCCTGTCTATCTGGGGAGGGCTTGCAATTACCCAGGGCTTTGAAGCACTTGGGACCCTCAATTTTCATCAATGAGTATAAAAATTACAAGTTTGACCATGCTAAATATGCTTTAAAAAATATGGTTTGGGTTCTGAGGTCATGAAGTGCTCTGGATGTAGTTTGGAGTCTTGAAAATGCTTTTTTTTTTTCCTCTAAGCCCTTGGAGACAGCAGCAGAAATCTTGGATTCAGAAGGGATGCAGGACTGCAATTTCTGTTCTGACTGTGAAGCAGCAATGTTGACCTGAGTGCAGATGTTCAGTACCGGTGTGAAAACAGTCGAGTGAACCTGAATGCTGGTGACATCCTGACCTTAAACACACACCAGAGATGTGGCTAGCATTGAGGGCAGACTTCTGTTCTTACTGTGTCTGGGTTTGTTTGACAAAACATCTTGGTGTGCATTACCCCTTAAAGAAACCTGAAGAGCTGGGTGGGCTGGATGGGCATCAGCTGGACAGAATGTGTTTGAAAGTACTCTGTGTGTACATGGTGTAAAGTTGGGGTGGGGGGAGAGGGGAGAGAAAAGCAAACGTTTATCCTGGTGAAACCTTTGTGTTGGAATTTTAAGCCATTTAATTATTCTCTTCTTAATTATTCTCTTCTTTTCTGAAACTGCATGAAGAGGTCTTTTGGAGTCCATGGTATAAGTCTATGGTGCATGGTGTAGCCCTGTGAATCCTTGGCTACCATATTTTGCTGCTTAGAGAGGACTCTGTAGGAGAGTAAGATGTTTCTATCCCCAGAAAGTGTTTCTGCTAAAAAAAAAAAAATATTAGTTCTAGGTTGGATCTGGAATAACCTCATGCAGTCTACCAGCTGAAGTTACTGCCAAGATGCCAGCTGAACTGAGTGTGTGCATTATGGACTTTGGTGTGAGTGGGAGCCAGTCTGGATTCTTTGTGGGTTTTTCTCTTCTTTCCATCGAGAGCCTTTCTAAGTTGGATCTGGAATAACCTCATAGAGTCTACCAGCTGAAGTTACTGCCAAGATGCCAGCTGAACTGAGTGTATGTGCGTTATGGACTGAGGTGTCAGTGGGAGCCAGTCTGGATTCTTTGTGGGTTTTTCTCTTCTTTCCATCGAGAGCCTTAAGTTCTAGGTTGGATCTGGAATAACCTCATAGAGTCTACCAGCTGAAGTTACTGCCAAGATGCCAGCTGAACTGAGTGTATGTGCGTTATGGACTTTGGTGTCAGTGGGAGCCAGTCTGGACTCCTTGTGGGTTTCTCTCTTCTTTCCATCAAGAGCCTTAGGGATTTGCCAGCAGACTAAAAGAAGAAGAAAAAAGGAGTTGTGGCTAAATACTGCTGCTGTTAAACAAAGAATGTGCTTGCTGTAATAAAAGAAATGAGATGGGCTGTCACTGATGTGTTGATTGTTCTTCTGGTGGACTTCCTGAGAGCCTGTTTCGAGGCCTGGCAGAATCATTACTTAGTGGTACAGACACTTGCTCAGCTGTTGAAGGTGTAAAGGTCAGGAAGATCAAGGTGCCTGTGGAGATGATATTTAGACTGGTCAGCCCATTGCTGGCTAAGATGGAACAAGACAGAACAAGAGGACAGAGTCTCAAGTTGTGCCAGGGGCGGTCTAGGCTGGATGTTATGTTAGGAGGAAGTTGTTGGCAGAGAGAGTGATTGGCATTGGAATGGGCTGCCCAGGGAGGTGGTGGAGTCACCATCCCTGGAGGTGTTGAAGCAAAGCCTGGCTGAGGCACTTAGTGCCATGGTCTGGTTAACTGGATAGGGCTGGGTGCTAGGTTGGGCTGGATGAGCTTGGAGGTCTCTTCCAACCTGGTTGATTCTGTGATGAGACTTGGTCGCTGTGCTGTTCATCTTGGTGACAAGCTTGAATAAATACGGTTCTGGGAGCGGTTGGATGGTTTTTATCAGTGTGCTGAGGTGGAGCAAATGTAGGTCTGCTGCTGCTGTGCTAGAGTCCAGTTAATTTTCTTTGATTTAACTACCTTCATCTCTGCATTTTTTGGGTGGAGTAACAGTTTGTGGTGTTTTGCTTACATGGAGTAACAGTTTGTGGAGTGACTTTTGCTTACATGGCTTGAATCTGCCTCTGTCATGGTGGGATTGGCCTCTTCTCCGCAGTCTCGGGGGGCGCAAGGGGAGGAAATGGCCTGAACTTGTGCCAGGGGAGGCTTAGGTTGAGATAAGGAAACGTTTCTTTGCTGCAAGAGTGGTCAGGGATTGGAAGAGGCTGCCCAGGGAGTCCCCATCCCTGCAGGTGTTTCTGAAACGTGTGGCCATGGCACCTGGGGACATGGTTTGGTGGCCGTGGTGGTGTTGGGTTGGTGGTTGGACTGGATGATTTTGCAGGGCTTTTCCAACCCATACCATTCTATGATTAACCAACCCCCAGAGCACATTTGGTGTGCCAGGCCCAGCTGTGTTGGACAGAAGCAGGCCCTGGCCCACCGAGGCCTTCTCGCAGGCCTGCCGCACCCAGGGCCTTGCCTCAGCGCCAGGCTTCAGGCCCACGTTAGGCCACACTGTGTGGGGCTCAGCCCCGCTCGGGGGTTGTCTGGGCAGCACAAACACTCCTGGCAGAGCAGATGCTGCTCCCGGCAGCCTGCAGGCAGGCAGCCACAGAAGGGAAGAGCCTCCTGGAATGCAGTCCCTGAAGAGGGCATCATTACGCTGTGCGTTGCCAGCTTGTGTTTGTCCCTTGTCGAGTGAGGTGGTTCGATGTCATCCTGCAGACCTCGGGGCAGGGGGGAGAGGGAAGCCTTGAGGCCACCAGAGCTATGGGAGCGTTTCTCAGAGGAGTTTGGGGCTGCGAATGTAAAGGTTTCTGTTGTATAGACATGCTTGTGTTGCTTGGAGCTGGCAGGTGAGAAGGAGAGAGCTGGTGAGGAGTGTCGCTCTCCTCTGGTGACAACTGGGTGCTGATCTCTGTGTGTGTGTGCTCCACTCGACTGAGCCTATCTGCTCTGCTGTGTCTGGCCTACCCAAGGACCCTCCAGAGAGACCAGTCCCTCTCCTTCCCAGCTGCCTGTGACTGAGGTTTGGGGCTGCGGAGAGAGGCTTAGAGCGAGATGTGTACCAGAGCTATGGCTTACAAACGCTTTGTGTTAAGACCTGTGATTGTTCTCATGATGTTTATCTGCTTTGAGAAGGTAGAGATGGGCTTTTGTGGCAGGAGTAATGAAGGGCTCACCTAGCACAGAAGGCCAGAGCTTACCTGATCTTCCACTGCGTGTTTTGTCAGCGCCTTTGCTTTGCCAGTGCTCTGCACGGCCATGTGGAGCTGCGGCCAGGCGCCGTGCGGGGCTGGTGGCAGGGCTGAATGCAGTGGTAGTGTGCTTGCCAGAGCCTGGGATCAAAGGCCTCTTGCTGGCAGTCACTGATGGAGAACATCATCCATTATCTTTGTGTCTGATCGCTTCTCATCTCTGCACTAGCTGTTCTCACCGTGCCGCCGCTGGATGGCAGGGAGCGGAGGCACAAGGAGGACCGAGGAAGGAAGAGATGAAAAGCAGGGACCCTGACCTCCGGAGCAGCATCTCAAAGGCTGACTGTCCTCCTGTGGAAGCAAGGGAAGAGGCACGTGCTAGTGGCAGGAAAGCTCACCCTTCTCACCACACCTCACTTTTCACTTTGCTCACCTTCTGCTGTGCTGCCCTGCTCTGGCAGATACCAGCTCTCTCTAAACTCTACCTCCACATGCACAACGATGCCCACAGGTAATAGGAAACCAGGGTTTCAAAAGAAAACCCGATCCCATTGCAAGATAATAGCAGTTTCCTAAATAAATGTGTGGTTGCCCCAGGGGCGAGGTTGCTGCCAGATGCACCTCTTTGTGATTGGCGAGAGGAGCAGATGACGCTTCCTGGCGTATAAGTGCGAGAGGAAACACGGGGAGCAGCGATAAGCCGAGCAAGCCAGCCACCTGGAGAGGAGAGCTGAGAAGGTGCTAAAGCAGCTGCTTGCCATGGCATTTGGAATGCTAATCTACATCCTGCTGAAAGGTAGGTTTGGAGCAGCCTGCTGGGTGTCCCTAAGGTAGGAGGCTGTGTTGGATGAGAGCTGGCTCTTCCCAAAAGCAGCAGTAAGGGTGGGAAGCGGTGCAGAGGCAGAATTACTTCAGCACTTTTCAACCTGGCTGAGATTTTAACTGATAGGCTGTAATTTAGCTGCTTTGAAAAGAAGCTACTTAGGCTAGTAAATAGGTGTAACGCTGTAGCAGCTGTGTTGTAAACCCTGTGAGATAATAGAGGAGGGAAGAGACTGGAGAGATAGTTTGGAGATTTGCAAACAACAGTTTTGTTTCCCCACAATCCTAATTATGTGGTACAAGGAAGTTTGGAGGCGAGACTGAAATGAGCTGTGTTGCTGCATGGCATCAGAGCTGTGTTGAGCAGGTCCATCTTCTCTGGGTGGAATGCAGCTGGAGTGGAGATGCTGAGTTCTTCTCTTACAGTAAGCATCTGTTTGCTTTGCACAGCAATGGGGGCACTGAGCGAAGAGGCAGCTGTTACTGGTCCGTCCCTCAGCACAGACTTACGGAATAATTGGACCAAAAACCACGCTGAAGGTATTTCTTCTGTGCCTTTCTCTTAACCTCTCACTTAACAAACCAACAAACAAGCAAAAGAACCCCAAACCAAAAGCCTCCAACAAAATCTGTTAGGCTGCTAGGTGCTGTAATGCTTCTGTCACTCAGACACTGCTGAATTCTTGCTATGTTTTGATTTGTTTCGTGGAGCCTTAAAACCCTCTCTGAAGTCATAGGTCCTGCTCACCTGGGTAGGCTCAGCATGGAGCTGAGACGGATCCTCCTCAGCTGGAGGGTCGGAAGGCAGTTACCATTTGAAGCAGCTATTTTAAGGCTAGCTGGGACAGCTCCCCTGGACTTCTGCTGGCCGTGTCTGTGCCTTTGAGCCAGCTCTTGGTTTGCAGCTGTCTGCAGTGTGAATCTTTCTGCACACAAGTGAGAGCACAGCCAGCATAACTTGCAGTGATGTCTCTCACTGCTGCTACTCAGCAGTTTCTTTCTTCCTTGCAGTTTTGCTCTCGGCTATCGCAGCTTCCACAGCCCTCATCAGAGTGCTGGCTCTCTTTTCTGTCTTCTTTCCTGACTGACTTGTGAACTCGAGCTGTTTACCTGCTAGACCAGAGCATGGTGTTTATCCTGCAAGCTGCACTCTTGATGTTACTTGAGGTGGTAGTGAGGTCATTGCTTTTGGAGAGCTGTGAGATCTGGAGCTGAGGTTTTGGCAGGTCAGTAAAGGACGAAAGGGTTTGAACTGTGATACTCATTAGTGTCTTTGTACTTTAAAAAGAACAAAAATATGCATGCAGAGCATCTGCTGTAGTTGTAAGTCAGCACAAGATGTCTTAACAGCTCTTTGTTGGGCTTTATTTTCCTCTCAACAAGACAAGCTATTCTTTTATCTTGTGTTTAATTTGTTGTAGTGATACAGTGGTAGAGATTCATCCACATGTGGGTTTGATGTCTCTGTGTCTAAAGCATGTATAATATACACGCACATCTGGATGTGAAGTGGAGAAGAAGCTGATTTTTGGCTGCAGAGTGGTTTACCAGAGCAGCACTCTGGCCTGGGTTAGTGGATTTAGTTACCCTGTTTGTAGAGAGCAGGAGTTATGGGTCATGTTTTAACAAACAAGAGGACTCTTGCCAAGGCACAGCCCTGTCTATGACTGTCCCTCCTACCTTTCTGCTAGCTGTGGCTGTGCAGGTCAGCTGGATGCCAGCAGTGTGCTGTCCTCAAAGGCAGGAGCAGATTGACAAGCCTGAATAGGCACCCATGGGCAGTTAGAAGTCTGGGTTAGCAGAACTTTTACAAAGCCACTGGGAAGTTAAAAACCAGCATCTCCAGAAAGAAAGTGGCCAAGAAATGCTTAGTCACCAAAACTCCTGCCTGTGCCTCTGAAGATTTTCTGTGGTCCCTGTTACTGTGTGAATTAGGTTTATAGTAAGGCTCATACCCAAGGAGCCTAAGAAAATGAATTCCTCGTTCAGCATCTCTGGAGGAGCTGGCAGCTTCTCAGGGGATTGTGAGTCCTCAGGAGAATGAGGACTGTTAGAAAACCATTAATTTCTGCTCAGTCCATTTGCCTCCCATTTCCTTATTTTCTGTTACTCATCACCAGCGCTGGGGCTGGGAAACGCTGGGCTCAGTGATCAGCCAGAGGGAAAAAGGGGATGGAGAAGATGCCTGCCTGGGAACTGGAACAGCAAGGATGAAGAACTTCTGAGGCTGTCTAGGCTGAAGGGGAGTCTGTGTAGCAAGAGAGGCAGCTAGGAATAGAGCAGGGCTTGGCTTCACTAGGGAAAAAAATGAGATCCCTTCACTGCCATGAGCTGCTGCTTCCCTGCAGCCTCTATGGGAGGCCCTGACCCTGGGGCTGACCCTTTGCCTCCCCTTTCTGACTCTGCTGTTTCTCCTCGACACACCATACTTGAGGGCTGAGCTGTCCTGCCCTGGGTGGCAGGGCTGTCAGTTTTGGCATGCCCAGGCTCCCAGATACCTGCAGTTTGGAGTTCGTGTTGGGTCTTGCCAGGTGTATCCGTGTGAGTGACTCGGGGCAGGCAGCTGCCAAGTGCTTACTCAGCATGCTTTGCTTGCCTCACGTGGCATGAAAGGGCACATGGATGTGTTTATTCAACAGCTGGAGCAGTACCTAGGTGGATGATGTGAGATGACTGAGCATAATGCTCTGGCATGGATTAGAAAGTCTTTTGTTTTGTTTTGTTTTCAGGACTCATCATTCCTTCAGAGGTAATTTGTACTCCTGCAGTGCCAAAAAAAACAGCAGTTGGGATTTCTGTGGGTACCTTTCACAGTTGGTCCTGCAGCCCAGGATCAGCTCCTGAGGAGGGAGGACTGAAATGTTCACTTGTCGGCAGCACAGAGGTGTCTGCCTAGTGAGATGCTTTCTAGGCAGGTTCCTGCTCCCGGCTGACCTTTGTCTCTGATGACAGTGCTAACTTCCAGGGCACTCGGGGAAGAGGTTTCCTGCGCCTTCTCCCAGCCCTTGACAAATGGGAGGCTGCCACCTCTCGGCTGTGGTGCAATGCAGGAGGAAGTGTCCTGCTGTGTTCATCTTAGCCAGTGCAGGCTTGAAGAGCGGTGGCTAGGGCTTGCATGCTTCTGCTGCCCACACTTGCACCTTCCTTATTTATTTCCTTTTTCCCCATCTGTCAAGTGGAAGATAAAAGCTGTCTAGGAGACATCTTTTGGGGGCCTGGTTAGAAAAGCAGTGCTTTGGGCAGCAGGAAATGCACATTGAAGGAGCCTGGTGAGTGGTTACATGCAGTGGCATGTCCAGCCCCTGCTGTGTTGCAAAATTAGGTTCAGAGAAGTTGGGATCCAGGTGTTTGATGTTTGAGGAGAGGCACCAGGGAAGTGTGGATGTAGTGGTGGCTCTTTGCTGAACCTCTGCCCTGCAGAGCTTTGGTAGCTGGTTCACAGGTACCTCAGGCTGAGGGGAAAATGGACTTCTGCAGGTCTCCTGCATCCTGGCTCTGCTTGGCATGCTTAGCCCTGCAGCTGCCTCTGCCACCTGCTTTGTTCTCCCTTGTACAGTCCTCCTCTGCAGAAAACAGCATCATCTCTTCTTTCAAAAGCTGTCTTTTCTTCCTGAAAAAAGTCTGTTCTTCAGTTCTTCTCTTCCTTAAATCTGGCCCTCCAAGGCCTGTTCTTGTGCTGATGTGCTTTCAGCCAACAAGCTTGTCCCTGGAGCTTGTGGGCAGCATTCCCAGAGGCAGAGCTCGAGAGTGGAGCTGGTGCCCAGCCAGTGCCAGCTCCTTGCCATACAGGCTGTGTGCTTCAGGGCTGTGAGTGTGCCTGCCCTGCACAGGGTGCCCTTTCCTCAGCCCAGAGATATTTGGTTTAAAGCAAGACATGGCTTTGTCACCTTTTCCCAAGCAAGTGTAGTAACCCAGCATGTTCTTTCTGAAGCAGACTTGTTCCCTCTCTCCAAGTATCTTGATAAGCTGGAATCCTGACTACTCTGTCAGGATTTAGAAGCCACTCTTTTCATGGTATTGCTGTTTGATCTGAGTACCAGCAATAGCATCATGCCTCTTGGATGTCCAACCACAGGATTCATAACTGAAGCTGTGCATTGCTCTAAAGTGCAGGTCTTCACCATCACTTATCACCTCTGCAATGAAGCTGCATAAAGGACCAAGAAGCATACAGCTTAGCTGAGGGCACAGAGGGGATTCCTGCCATTAGAGACGTCAAAATGGAATCTGGTCAGGAATTTAGGAGCTTGGTGCTGTTGATCCAGAGAAATGTGGGATCCTGAGCTGACAGCTTGAGGTCTGTGTCTGTGAGAGTAGCTCCATCAGTGTGGAGGATCTCCAGGCATTGATTCAGCACTTGGTCAGAAGGGGAGGTTTCTGCTGGCTGTGCCATTGTGCCATCACCCTGAGCAGACCTGGTCGCTTTCCTGCACCCTGCTGTTTTTCTCGTGGTCATAAATGAAAGCTGCTCTTGACATACACTGGGGTAGGAAATCATCTTCAGCTGTCACTGAAACAGTCCTCTGAAAAGACAGACATTGCTTGGACAGCCCAGCCCTCCAGTGGCTGCTGTAACTGGGCAGAGAGAGCAGTTAAGCAGAGAGCTGCCTTCATGGTGAAGCTTTGGAGCTTTCTCTTCACTTGCCTCACCCCTGCTCCTAGCTTTATTCCAGATTCTGCTGCCCTCCTTCACAGGGTGGGCTCCTGGGCTCTTCTGTCAGTGTGCAACACAGATATGAGACACCCAAAGACCATTTTGCCTTCTCCTTTATCCCCACTTGAGCAACTGTGATTGGGAATAAGGCAGCCATGGCAGTGCCTGCCAAGCAGAAGCCTGCTTGCTGACCTGGGTGCCTCTGGTTGTGCACAGGGTCAGAAGTTAGAGTTGTGGATGATGCTTTTGCATGGGAAGAGCACCTGGGCAGTGCTGGGTGCTTGCAAGGATAACTGGACAGTCAGCTAACATCAGACCTCGGAGAATGGATGATGGGAGCAGTCCCACTGCTCATCACTCCCTCAGAGCTGCAGAGCTGGCGGGCAGGAGGGTTAGAATTGCAATAGTCAGGGGAAAGACAAATGGAATGAACTCCTCATTTGGATTCAAGCTGGGAGGCACAGAGGGAACAATTCAATGCTCTTCATGTGTCCTAAACCCCTGGGATCCCTGAGGTGGATTTCTGGTTGGATTGCAAATTGGGTTGTACTTCTGTCACCCCAGATGAATCTCTCAGAACCGTTTCTTACACCCTTCTCAAGAGCAGGTCTGGGTTGTGCTTTCTCTAAAGCTGTGCTGGGATGGCTTAGAAGCTTGCTCTGCTCCATGGTGCCATGTCAGCTGAGTTTCCTCTGCAGGCAGTGTCTGTTCCACTTGAGCTATGAGAATACCCTCCAATGGTCTGATTTGCCCTGTGTCTAACATGACTTTTCCCCCTTTCACAGCAGATTACACAGAGCAGCCAAAGCTCTTGAAGCTGATGCAGACCTGCCTTGAAGAGCACCACAGCTACTGCATCAACGGGCTCTGCGCCTTCCACAGCGAGCTGAGGAAACCTATCTGCAAGTAAAGAGCACTTACAAGTTCTTCCTAGCCAGATAACAGCACTGGCACTGCCCCTTTGCCTGCTGCCTGTCACTGATCTACTGTGACTCACAGTCAGCAGAGCACAGCTTTCAGGTGCCAGGCAGGTATTTGCAGGCTTCCAGTTTGGCAGAGGTTTGAGTGCTGTGGTCTCTCAGAGCTGTTTGTGAGGCACTAGTGCTGTGCCAGGGTAAAGGGGAGGGAAAATTGCACCCCTGTGAGTGCTGTGGTCCCTCAGGGCTGTTCATAGGTGCTGTGCTAGGGTAAGGGAGAGGAAAAATGCACCCCTGTGAGTGCTGCGGTCCCTCAGGGCTGTCCATAAGTGCTGTGCTAGCACCCTTTCTGTGGTGGCATCTCAAGTCACAGCTGGTGCTGGAGCAAGTGGTAGAAGCAGATCTTCCCAATGGACACAATGAAGGAGGCAGGATCTTACAAAACATCACCTGCAACTCCCTTAATCCACATCTGCTTACACAGCAGTCAGGGCTAGGGTGTCCTCAAGACTTTCTAGGATCCATCCTGGGCAGCCCTGGCCTCTAGAGGCAGCAGCTAAGGATCAGCAGAGCACAATGCACTTTGTCCACACCCTCCAGGACAAGGGTATGGTTGGGCTGTGCTTGCTGCAGTCACTGCAGTGGTGGAGCCAGCTTTCAGCTGGGCAGACTGGGCCAGCTGGTAGTCTTGGTGGAGTGCAGGGGTTCTGATGGAGCAGCAGCTTCCTCCTTTAGACTTGGTCTGGCTCATTTAGAGCGGATGAAAACTAAGGTGTGCTGCTGGGGCATAAAGCCCGAGAAGCTGTGAGTAACTTTGGCTTGCTGTGTGTTGGGTTTGCAGGTGCCTGGCAGGCTACAATGGAGAGAGGTGTGAGCACCTCACCCTCAACTCCTACGCGCACAACTCCTACGAGCGCTACATCGCCGTGGGCATCGGGGTGGGCATCCTCACCAGCGGGGTACTTGCCATCATCTACTGCTACGTCAGGAAGAGGTACCTGCTGGGGTGGGCCCTTCTCACTCAGCCCACGTAGGGTGGGCATGGAGCTGAGGGCACTGCAGCTGTGCTCTTGTCTCTGCTGGTCTGCCGATCTTGCTTCAGTGTGCCTTTGTGGCCCGGAAGGCCAATGACATCCTGGGGTGCATCAAGGAGAACATGGCCAGCAGGTTGAGGGAGCTCATCTTCCCCCTCTACTCTACAATGGTGAGACCACATCTGGACTGTTGTGTCCAGTTCTGGGCTCCCCAGGTCATGGAAAGGGACTTGTTGGAGAGGAGACAGCAAAGTGGGACAGCAAAGATGCTGAGGGGACTAGAACAGCTCTGTGATGAGGAAAGACTGAAAGAATTGGGGCTGCTTAGACTGGAACAGAGCAGCCAGGGGGGATCTCATCAATGCTGATCAATACTTTCACATGTGGGTGTCAGGAGCATGAGACCAGGCTCTGTTCAGTGGTGCCCAGTGACAGGACAAGGGGTAGCAGACACAAACTTGCACATCAGAAGTTCCATCTAAGCACAAGGAGGAACTTCTGTAATTTAAGAGTGTTGGAGCCCTGGAGCAAGCTGCCCAGAGAGGTGGTGGAGTCTCCATCTCTGGAGGCATTCCAAACCCACCTGAATGTGTTCCTGTGTAACCTTCTCTAGGTGACCCTGCCTTGACAGTGGGGTTGGACTGGATTATTTTCAGAGGTCCCTTCCAACCCCCACTATTCTGTGCTTGTGTGATTAAATCACCTGCTCTTGTCCCTTCCAGATGCAGGAAATTGAAATCCCCCTACAAAGTCTGTGTGGGCGAGACGGCACTGTGAGGAGCTGGTGTGGAGTTCACCTGGCAACAAGTGGAAGTCCTGCTGGGAGGCCACCCTGCGCCCTCAGGCAGCTACCCCAGCCTGGCTGCTGGGGTGAAATGAAGGGAATGGCAGCAGGAGTACCCAAAAGGATCTCCTGCAGAACTGCTGGGCTCCCTCTGCCTCTGAGGACAGACTCCTTCTTTGCAGTAAAGGCTGCAAGCTGAGATGAGCAGGTCCCAGCAGCTGAGAATACCTGCAGCCCTCTCAGTGCTCCCCTTCGTTAGTGTTGCTGAGGGGAGGGCTGCTTGGTTTCAGCTGTTTTCAGTCATTTCAAGCCCTCTTACAGTGTTCTGCTTTGGTCTTTTCTCTCTCTGTCTTTTTTTTCCCTTTTTGTCCCCTCTGGAGGAAAATCACAACTGTCCCCCAGTGGAGCTGTGTTCTGAACCTCATGTGCTGACAAGAAGCCATTTGGGTTCTGATTTCAGTGTCTGCTGCCTGTGTGTGTGGATAGAGTCTTCTTCCAGCACAGCAGTGATCCTGAAGGTCCTCTCCAACCTAAATGGTTCTGTGATTCAGTGTGCTAAGCAAACTGTAGGCTTCTCCTGCCACAAAGGACAAAACCATCAGGCTCTTTGGACTGAGGGCAATGGTTGGTTCTCAAAAGCTTACAGAGAGCAAGCAGCTCCTGGAAAATCAGCTCAGGAGACGTCTGGGCCTGTTGTCCTAAGCAGAGGAATTGAACATCTTCCTCCAAGTGGATTATTGAATGCACTCCTGACAAGGAGCTCTACTCTTCCCTGACATCATGGAGCAGCTCATCAGCTTGATAGAACATCAGCAGAACATGAGCTGGCTGCTTTGTTCCAGCAGCACAGGACTGCTCTTGCTAGAGAAGCTGGCATTTTGCTGTGAAACTTCAGTGTAGCTTTGCTCAGGAAACATTCCCTTTATGCTGCTCTCACATTCTGTGTGTGATGGACCACTCCAGGAAGATAGAAATGACCACAAGGATTTTATTCCACCCTGGACTAACAGGGGAGATCTCTGATGCCTGTTTTTTCTCCATCTTGTCTGTGAAGAGTCCTGAAAGCAAAAGGATTCCAGGAATAGGGGAGAAAACTGGTTCTGAAGATGGTGGCACTAACTGTGGCTTCTCACTGGTGCTTGGATGTTTACCAGTGCTGATGAGACTGGAGATGGCTCTGAGGAGGTCTCAGTTCAGCTGCTGCATTGTCACAGACACACCTGCTCTGCTTTGTCACCTGTGAGAAAAAGACAGTTAGGTGCTGTGCAATTTTCTGAGGTGACAGAGGCTCCTAAACTGAGGTGCCCTGCTGGAAAGCTCAGCTGCTTTGTTCCTTGAGGGAGTTCATAACAGGATGGATGCCATTTGTTGAGCCCCACTGTGTGTTTGTGAGACCATGGTAATGCTGCAGCACGTCTGTGAGCTGGGCTCGGACAAAGCCACTGCACCTCTGGCACTCCAGTGGGCTGCAGCTCCTCTGCAGGCTTCTCACACAGAGGCCCTGGTCAGTACTGAACCCTCCAGGCTCTCCATTTGGTGGCAATCAATAAAAGATCACAGCACACATCTGGCTGGAGTCCCCCTGCAGCAGGCTGCAGTATGTGACACAGGCAGGAGGGCTGGAGAGGAGCTGGATGGAAGCAGGCACCAGTCCTTTGCTCTGTGCCATGGGAGCTCTGCAAGGCACCCAGCTGACTGCCCAACTCTCAGCCCTTTTGTTTTCTTCATCTCCAGATGTCTCTTTGCTCCTCTCCATTCTGCTGCATCCACTGAGAGACAGCTTCTGCTCTTCACTGTGTCCTGTCAGCTCCCAGTAGCTGCCCCTAAAGAAGTCAGTTGCAGTCTGTGCATCCGCATACAGGTGTTCAGCCTTCACCCCCTGCACCCCTGGGGCAGGCTGAGGGGAAATGTCTGCTAAAACGTTTGTGTCCTCAGGACAGCACAGGTGGAGCTCCCCTCTCTCCTCAGCCACCCCAAAGAACATTTTAGAGCTAGACAGGCCAAAGGATGCAAAGCCTCCAAGCTTTTGTGCTAGAGGGAGTCTCCTCCTCTGCAGTGAGTTGTCTCTGCCTTTCTGCACGTTGTGGGTGTTGCCTTCCCTTCCAGAGGACCCAGCCTTTGGCAGCACAGAGGCTTGGCTCAGAGCAGAGCCACAGGAACACAGCTTGCTCAGGGGGTGCCTGCACTTGGTAACAGAGGCCTAAGTCCAGACAACTGAACTTGCACTTGGCCAAAGCAGGCTTTTGTTTGGCTTTAACCATTTGGCTGAATGCACCCTTTGCCAGTGGCCACTCGGGTCAAGTGGCTCTGCAGAAGCATTGACTGGTGGCAGTAGGACTGTGCCTACAGAACACACACTGCACTCCAGGTGTTAATGTCTGCTTAAACATAGCTGGCAAGGAAGGTTTATTTCAGGGCCACGATTTAGCATGAGACTAAACAGTGAAAGGCTTTTTCTTGGTTTCTGGGGCAGCAGTGAAGGTGTGCTTTTGCTGCTAGTGAGAGAAGAGTGAAGCACCAGAGGAGTCTGTGCCATACAAAATGAGACTCTGAGACAGAATGAGAACAAAACAGACAAAGATGGTGAGAAGAAGGAGGTCTTTGCTTTGTTTTAGTTTTCTTTTCCTGTGTGGTCTTGAGGCTTCCAGAAATGGGTTCCTCACTGTCTGAGTGCATCAGCACAGATGCCAGCTTTCTGCATCAGCTGTAGCCCGTGCAGGAGCAGAGCACTGTCACTGCAGTTCTGAGGGACACAGCAGGCTCAGACTGTGCTTGAGGCATCCCTGCAGGAGTGAATCATGCTGCTGTTTGATGCAGTGACCCTGGCTTTGAGGAGGCAGCCCTGCTGAGCCCTACCTTGATAAGTGACAGATGCTTCTGGGCCAGTATGGCATGTTGCTGCTTACAGGGCTGAATTTCCTGCAGAACTGGCCTGTCAGATGATCAGGATCATCTTTCCTGGCTCATTTATTAGACTCAAACTCCTTCAGTAGTGGCATCATTAACAGGGTTCTAAGCTTCTGTTTCCTATCAGCTGCCTGTGCCCAGCAGTGTCATTTCAAGAGGACCCACCATGTTTGTGTGGCTTTTAGGCAGCCCTGCATCAACCTTGTTGGGACCTCAGCTCAGAAGGGCCAAGAGAGAAGCATTAAAGACTAAGCTCTGCCTTTCTGAGGGCCAGAACATTGCCCTGTGTGTAGCTGTGGAGGAACCACACTGGCTTTTCCTGCAGTGCATCTTCAGCCTAGCTGCCCTCCAGCAACCCAGCCCTCAGCCTGCCTCGCTGGTACCTGCAGCCACCACGCAGCTGCACTTTGTTGCTGGTGCTTGGCTGGGACTCCAATCCCTCCCCTGAATCCAACACCCAGCTTCTGCTGAGTCGTGTTGGTGGCCTGCAGTTCTCTGGCCCCAGCAAGCTCGTAAGTGGTGAGGTGCAAGGCTGTGGGAAAGGACTGGCCTCTCAGAACTCTGCCTTTAGCCCTGAAAGGAGGTGTCAGGAAGCCTGCTGAGAGCTGGTGTTTGGAGCACACAGTGCCCTGTCCGGCCTGCCCCAGGAGGAGCGTGGGTCATACCAGCAGCGCCTGCAGCAGGCTGATGAAGCTATCCAGGATGAGAGGGCACAGGAGCAGCCACACAGCCAGCCAGTGACTACAGACAGTGCCAGGGGCTCCTGCAGAAGATATCTGAGAGCTCTGGTGGCAGGCAGGCAGGTAGGAGACAGCTTTCCCTCAGAGATTTTCTCTTATCCTTGATAACCAGGAGTGTGTTATGCATAATAGCATAACAGGGTTCCTGCTTCTTCCCATGGCACCCCAGCTTCTGGTGCACAGTGAAAAAAGTGATTTGTGCTCACATGGTCAGCACAAGGCTGCCAAACCTCCTGGAGAAGAGGAGGCTCCCAGGTTACCTAGTTGTGGCCTTCCAGGATCTGAAGGGGGCCTACAAAAAAGCTGGAGGGGGACTTCTTAGGCTATCAGGTAGTGACGGGACCAGGGGGAATGAAGCAAAGCTGGAGGTGGGGAGATCCAGACTGGCCATGAGGAGGAAGTTGCTCAGCATGAGAGTAGTGAGAGCCTGGAATGGGTTGCCCAGGGAGGTGGTTGAGGCCCCATGGCTGGAGGTGTTTAAGGCCAGGCTGAATGAGGCTGTGAGCAGCCTGCTCTAGGGTAGGGTGTCCCTGGGCATGGCAGGGGGGTTGGAACTGGCTGATCCTTGTGGTCCCTTCCAACCCTGACTGATTCTATGATTCTGTACCTATCATGGGGATGGGTGTCAGTACTGGGTTGTGTCCTCAGAACTAGCTGAGAAGTTAGTTACTTGCCAGTGACTCTGGACTTAATGCAAAAAAAAAAAAAATGCAAACAAAAAAAAAAAGAGACAAACAAAGAGGCAAACCCTAAAGCCTCACCTGTCTCAGCATGATGCTCCAGCTCTGCCATTCTGCACACCCATTGCATGTTCTGTTTCATTTCTGCTCTCTGAAATCTGCTGTGGCTGGAAAAGCAGCCCACGAAGAGCAGGCTTCCTTGGCAAGGGAGTTGATTTCTTGACATCCAGAGCGGTTCCCAGCAGCCCTGCAACCGGCAGGCCGTGGTGGATTTGTCCTGAGAGCATCCCTGTGAGCAAGGCAGTGTGTGGGGGTAGTGTGTTTGCAGTAAGGCCACTTGCCTGGTGCAGATAAATAACTCGAGGTGGGGTTCTCCTCAGCCCTGCTCGCTGCAGGAGCTCTTGACACGGAGCTGAAGCTTCTTGGGGCTGAGCAGGTTCTGGACTCTACCTAGCAGAGCCCTGCTGGCATCGGCTGCTGCTGCATGCCCTGCGCTTAGCCTTGCTGTGCAGAGAACAGGCCTGTAGAGGTCCCTCCTGTACCACAAATCCAGCAACCCCCGTCGTGCTCCTCAGAGACCCGGTTCAACAACCAAAGTGCAGGTGCTCATTAGCAGCTGAGGAGGGCAAGCATGGCAGCAATAAAGCCTTGCACTGTGCCAGGCTTTGGGCTGCTCTGAATGGGAGGCAGAGCAGCAGCAGCTCTTGGCAATCGGAGGGAGGTGTCACAGCACAGCCCACACCACTGCCTGGTGCAGCAGAGGAGGTTTATTGTGCTGTTGCTGGGAGCTGTGTTGCACCAGACTCTTATGCCAGTTGCTGTGCCCGTGGGAAGAGCACTCTCAGCTGGCTGCTGGAGTCAGAAGCAGAGGCAGGGGCTGGTTGTGGTTGAGAGGCACAGAAAATGGCAAGCTGCATGAAGCCAGACGTGGGCATCTCCTGTGGCTACTTGGCCTGCTCATGCAAGATCTAGCTGCCTGCTTTCCTTCTGCTTGCACACAACATGTTGCTTCTATATTTCAGGGGGACAGCAGAAGCCTAAAGCCTGGACAGACAGACAGACAGACAAGTTGCCCTTTACCAGATTTGGTGGACACCTTGTTAGTGGAAGGATAGAAACTGAGAACCAGTCTAGATCTCATCTGACCTGCTGGAGCTTCAAAGTGATAAAGGAAGAGAAGTCAAACTGAAAGCAGTAAGTGACACACAAAACCAAGCACAGCATTCAGGAGGCTTCTGTAGTGGAGGTTTTCTGTGTGGCTGATTTTAAAGAGCAGTTATGGTCCACAACCTGCTGTTAAGTTCACATAGAATTGTTTGGGTTGGAAGGGACCTCAAAGCTCATCCAGTTCCAAGCCCCTGCCATAGGCAGGGACACCTCCCACTAGAACAGATTGCTCAAGGCCTCATCCAATCTGGCCTTGAACACCTCCAGGGAGGGAGCAGCCACAAACCTGTTACAGTGTCTCACCATGCTCAATGTCAAAAACCCTTTCCTAACATCCAGATCTCTCCTCTGCCAGTTTAAACCCATTACTCCTCATCCTGTCATTACAAGCCCTTGGAAATAGTCGCTCCCCAGCCTTCCTGTAGGCCCCCTTCAGACACTGGAAGGCATAGAGGCAACAGTTCACATCGCAGCACAGAGGCTGAGATCAGGCCCAACTGTTAGTCTCTTTGAGTCAGATTAAAGTCCTGGTTTAATTATACACAAAACCAGTCAGTGACAGAAAATGTCACAGAGAAATTTGGGTTGAAACTCTTAAATATTCTCTGGAGCATTTCAACATGAGCAGAACTCAGGAGTTGAGTCATGTCTTGCATAGCCATTTTGGGAGGGTTTTGCTTTGGATGGTTTGGGTTTTTTTTGTGGAAATAAAGCCCCCTGTGAAACTGAGCTGAGCGTTGGGCTCAGTTTTCCAACTGCTAGAAAGGCCAGAGGTATCCAAACAGGAGGTTTTGATTCCATGTCTAACACCGAGTCACTTCACCACTAATACTGAATGGGAGCTGCATGCTGAGTTTATCTGGTGAATATTGGCCATCAAGTTTCCTCATGAAGGTTCCCTAGTGAGAGGCAAGAGTCTAGTTGACTGGGTAGGGCTGGGTGATAGGTTGGACTGGATGATCTTGGAGGTATCTTCCAACTTGGTTGCTTCTGTGATTCCTCTCCCATGCTCATGACTGGTGTGCCAGGACACCTCTCCATAGCTCCACCTGACAAACAGCACCACTAGGGCTGAGACACCAGAGGACAGGGCCCTGCTTTGCCAGAGCCTCTGACTAACTCAGGCAAAGCTGATTTGTTTGGCATCATTACTGTAGGTAAAGCTGAGGCTATTTGTGTCCCCCTCATGACAGCAAATCCCATGATGAGCTGAGCTTTATTGACTTCTGGTGGCCGTGGGGCAGAGCCTGCAGCAGACTGGCACACCAGTGCTTTTCCAGGAAGCTTTTAATAGATGCTCATTCAGAACGTGATGATTGTGTGACACCAGCCAGGCCTGGCAGGCAGCTGTCACACCTTTATGGAACAGGGAGGGCCTGGGCACTTTGGGGCATCCCTGCCTTGTAAACCAGGCAGCCCAGCAGCCACCCTTGGGCAGGGTGAGTCATGGCAGGCAGGGATAGTGAGGGGCACCTTCAGCTGCAGGCCATGCTGGGCAGATAGAACGTGCAGGATGTGGCTGAGAGTTTTGTGCCTTTCCCCCTCTTCAGGGCTAAAGCATCACGACTTCCTGGGTGTTTGTTGGAGAGATGCTGGTCAGGAAGAGAAACACAAGGAAAGTGGCCAAGTGGCCTTCTCTGTGTCAGTGATTTTTGGAAGCCTTTAGCACCTGAAGTGTTGATTTGGTGGGTACAAGTTTTTGTGGCCTTTGTGCAACTCTTGGAGGACTTTGGCAGATTAGCCTGCCTCCAGTCTCCTGCAGTGCAGGCACTGAGGCTTGGCAAGCTGGGGTTTGTCAAGGCTGCAGGTGTGGGCAGAGGATGGAGAAAAGCTGCTGGGAAGGGTGAGAAGACAGATGCTGCAGCTGTACTTCAAGGCATTGTGTCTGCCCTGTCTAGATGAGCAGGGCTTGAGTATGCTCTGGTCCAAAGCTTGGCTGCTTTCAGTGAGCACAGCTTTACTGACGTGGGCAGGGCTGATGCTGAGCTGTGATTGCTGAGCATCTCCCACGTTTTGGATAATGCAGGTCCAGAAGCTGCTTCTGTCAGGACAGTGCCCGCTTGGCTGTCTGGTTTCACCCCAGTGAGATGCAGGCAGGACTCCTGAGAAGCTGAAGGGCAGGAAATTCCCTTGCCTCGTTAGTTCTTCTCTTGACATTTCTGGTGGCACATTTATGACTTCTCCTGTGCAAATACACCTGAAAGCTCTCCTCCCTCAGGCACTTCTCAGCCATCTCCTGAATTCCTTTCTGCATCACTAACGACTTTTTCCATCAAGTTTACAGCAGCAAAAAAATGTTCTCTATGAGCTAGGTGCTCCCCTGTGCGTGAAAAACGTGTGCAGGAGCCAAGAAACACCAGAAGGCTCTTCCTGACTGCTGCCAGGAGGAGCGGGGAGTGACGCAGGGCACAAGCAGCAGCACACACACACTGCTCTGAGGCCGTGACCTTGGAGAAACCCTGAGTGCAAAGCAAGTCAGGTCCAGACCTTGTGGCCTCCCACGTTCCTCCCTGACTCTGGCAAACTCTTGGCCAGGCTGGCAGCCCACGGCTTGGACAGGTGCAGTGAGGGTGGGGAGACACTGGAACAGGTTGCCCAGGGAGGTTGTGGATGCCACCTCCCTGGAGGTGGTCAAGGCCAGGTTGGATGGGGCCATGAGCAACCTGGGCCAGTGGGAGATGTCCCTGCCCATGGCAGGAGGTTGGAACTGGATGAGTTTGAAGGTCCCTTCCAACCCAAACCCATCTATGGTTCTGGGAGTTGGCAGATTGTGGCAACTATGCGTGTCTTGATGCTGCCATGGGAGAAGTGTCAGAGTAGCTCCAGGGATGCCATGGGGGTAAAAGTGTTGCAGACCACAAGGGTAGCTGCTAAGTGCTGGAGGTGGCAAACCAAACCTGAGTCCCTAAGTGATGCCTTGCATCAACAGATGGAGAATTTGCCTCACCTGCAGCATGCTTCATGCTGGAGTCAGGCTCCTCTGGCCTGTCACACTCAGTGAAGGCTTCTCTGCCTGCTTCTGCTGCTTGCCTCCTGCAGCCCGTCAGCAGCTGGGGGGAGTTTGAAGTGTAAGTGATTCTAATAAAGTGGCTTCAGGAATGGTTTGCATCTCTGGAGCTTTCCTGAGATAACCAATAGAGACTTTTGGCAGGAGCAGCAAAGCACATTGCTCCCAGCTTCTGTTAGCATGCAGTGAGCAGGACCTGGCCCAGCAGAGCCTGAACGCTGGGCAGCACCTGGAAATCATGGAATCATGGAATCAGAGAGTTGTTCCAGTTGGGAAAGCCCTTCAAAATCATCATGTCCAATTGTTCTCTAACTACTGAGGCTGGTGCTGGGTGCTGAACCATAGAATCATAGAGTCAGCCAGGTTGGAAGAGACCTCCAAGCTCATCCAGCACAACCTAGCACCCAGTCCTAGCCAAGCAACCAGACCATGGCACTAAGTGCCTCAGCCAGGCTTTGCTTCAACACCTTCAGGGACAGTAACTCCACCACCTCCCTGGGCAGACCATTCCAATGCCAATCACTCTCTCTGCCAACAACTTCCTCCTAACATAACATCCAGCCTAGACCTCCCCTGGCATAACTTGAGACTGTGTCCCCTTCTTCTGTTGCTGGTTGTCTGGGAGAAGAGCCCAACCCCACCTGGCTACAGCCTCCCTTCAGGTAGTTGTAGACAGCAATGAGGTCTGCCCTGAGCCTCCTCTTCTGCAGGCTGCACACCCCCAGCTCCCTCAGCCTCTCCTCACAGGGCTGTGCCCCAGGCCCCTCACCAGCTTTGTCGCCGTTCTCTGGACACGTTCCAGCATCTCAACATCTCTCTTGAATTGAGGAGCCCAGAACTGGACACCACATCTCTGCCTCTTTTCAGCGCCTCCAGGGGCAGTGTCCTTGGGGAGCAGCCAGGCTGTGTCCAGCACAGAGGCACCAGCCCCTGCTCCTCTACATTCACTTTACCCGTCGTCTCTGTTGTTTTGGAGCCCATGGGGAATGCTGTGTCATTGAGGTTGCACATCCTTGCACCATGGTTGCTTCCAAGCTCTAATTTCCTTAGCTTTCGAGGGCTTGCATCAGACTTTCAGGCTCTGTTGAGCAGAGGCATTTGCCTTTATCTGCCTGCCTGCTAA
Source organism: Tricholaema leucomelas (assembly GCA_013400475.1). NCBI lineage: Eukaryota > Metazoa > Chordata > Aves > Piciformes > Lybiidae > Tricholaema lacrymosa > Tricholaema leucomelas. The sequence goes on along the minus strand of WAAF01018543.1, from coordinate 1,161,432 downwards.
GGGAAAGGTGAGCAATTTTTATGCTTTAAATGCCTCTCATATCTCCTCAAGGGCATTGAGTTATCTCATTCCCTAGCTGTAGATACTCTTAGAGTGGGTGTAAGTTACAGTTTCCTCCTGCTTTATCTGCAGAGCAATCTGAAGTCCAGCCAGGTTCATAGTGCAGCAGACAGTGATTTGCCCTGGGAGCAGTGCATCAGGACTGCGCTCCACTGCCTTCTCCTGCTGGCTTTCAGGGGCAGGAGAAGTTGGTGGCCGTTTAGCTTCCAGCAAACACCTTCCTCAGATGGGACTGTCTGTGCAGGTGCTGCCTGGGATGGGTCAGAGGTGTGAGCAGCAGGTCCTGCACTTCCCACTGGTGGTGGCAGCAGAATGACAGCAGAGCAGCAGAGCAGCCTGTGTCCCCACAGGGCTCCAGCCAAGGCAAAAGCTGCTTTCAGTGACTCAGAGCACATCAGGAGCAGCCTCTCCTGCTTCCCTTTCACTCAAGGGGCTAGCACAGGGGGAGAAGATGAGGTGGGATCCCTGTCTAAGAAACTTTTGGTGACACCAGCCTCACTGAGGCTATTCTGGGAATCAAACTGAAGCAGGACATGTTCTAGCTTTTTCTTGCCAGTGACATGGCATGGCTGATGTCCTTCTAACCAGAGACTGGGGGTGTGCAGGGGCAGGAGATGCAGAATGGGAAGATGATGAAATAGAGGAGAGCTTATCTCAGTCTTCCCTGGAGTGTTGTGCAGAATGATCAAGACTCACAAGTCCAGCACCTTTTTCTGATACCTGCTGGGGACTGCTGGGAAGGAAAATGCTGGCAGCAATCACAGATGGCTTCCCTCATTGACAGTGCCCCAGCAAGTGCTCTGAAGATTCCTAGAATCATAGAATGGGTTGGGTTGGAAGGGGCCTTCGAGATCATCCAGTTCCAACCCCCCTCCCATGGACAGGGACACCTCCACTAGCCCAGGTTGCTCAAGGCCTCATCCAAGCTGACCATGAACACATCCAGGGAGGTGGCATCCACAACCTCCCTGAGCAACCTGTGCCGGTGTCTCACCACCCTCACTGTCAAGACTTTCTTCCTAGTCCCCAGCCTCAATCTGCCCTCTTCCAGCTCCATTCCCTCTAATTCTGTCAGCAGAAGTTCATGTCAAGGCCCAACTGCTTTCTAGAAGCACTGAAGCAGAACCATTTGGGCCATGGAGTTGGAGGCCATTGTTGTGGTCAGGAGGAGTTGCGCAACATGAGCAGTGGGGGGTTTTAGAGGGATGGGCATGCCTGAGACTGGGCTGCTGTCAGCTTGGGAGTGCAGCTGAGGCATTTCCAGCAGGATATTTACAAGCTGTTCACATCCTGTTTATGGAACCCAGGCCAGCAATCGAAGGCCATTGCCCGCAGGCTCCTGCGTAAGAGACGACACCAGCCCCTGCAGTGGGCAGTGGTGGGGCCTGACGTGGCAATCAAAGCTGGCCCAGTGCAATCAAACCCATGCAGCAGTGTGTTGTGTAAGCACACTCTAGGAAAGAGGGGGAAGAGGCTTGCAGAGAGGCCTCATCTTTAGTGTAGTTCCCCTGTACACGCTCTGAAGTGCTTGCTTTGGAAGGATCATAGAATCACAGCATAGTTTAGGTTGGAAGGGACCTCAAAGCTCATCCAGTTCCAACCCCCCCCGCCATAGGCAGGGACACCTCCCACTAGAACAGGTTGCTCAAGGCCTTGAACATCTCCAGGGAGAGAGTATCCACAACCTCCCTGGGGAGCTTGTGACAGTGTCTCACCAACCTCACTGCAAAGAACTTCTTCCTAACATCTGGTTTAAATCTCCCCTCTGCCAATTTAAAGGAGGATGATCGGCTCTGTGTACAGCAGCCCTGCCTGGAAGCCCCTCTCCTGGCTCACAAGGGGCAGTGTGCCAAGAACCAAACAAGGAGAAGGCCCAGGAAGGCAGGATGGAGACAGAAGAGCAGGGCCATGCTCTGCACAGGCTCCCACATCTGCCACACTTCTGAGAGAGGCCATCTCCTGCACTGACACAGTGGTCTCTGGCTGGCTGCTGCCAGGCTGCTGGTGCCCTTGCTGTGGGCAGGGTGGATTAATCTGGGTGTGGAGGGGTAACCTCTGCTGCACAGAATCACAGAGTCAAGCAGGTTGGAAAAGACTTCCCAGGATCATCAAGTCCAACCTATCACCTGACCCTTCTAATCAATTAGACCATGGTACTAAGTGCCTCATCCAGCCTCCTCTTAAACACCTCCAGGGGTGGTGACTGCACTCAGAAACCTTTCCGGTACTCAGGCTCTGAGAAATAAGAATCTTTTGGGGTTTTTAGACTCTTAAATGAAGGAGTTTGGGGATTATCCAAAGAAGCAAATCCTAACTGTGACAGATTGTGACAACTGAACCCTGAGGCACCCCAACCTCCTTGCTCCCTGCGAGGAGTCTTCTCCTTGCCATGGTGGAACACTTTGAAGCTCATCTCAGGCTGGGGGCTGAAAGAGCCTCATCCTCAGCATCTAATGTGCAGCCTCTGTTCAGACTCTTCCAAAAATGCAGTTCTCAGGGATGCTGCTTTTCTTTGCAAGTCCTGTAGAGCAACTGTCCTTACTGGAGTCAGAGCCCCAGCCTGTGTGTGGCAGCTTTGGCTAACTGACCCTTTTTTCAGGCAGTTGATATGCTAATAGAGCCAGGATCCTTTCTTCGAGTACGGAGCACCAAGACCCCGGCTGCAGGAGCATCCATCGAGAACTGCCAGGCCTAGCTTAGCTCTGCTGTTAATAACCAACACCAATCTAATTAAACCCAGCCCTGGCCTTGTCCTGTCCCACTTGATTTACATAAAGCAAATCTCCTGCACCTCTTAAATAACACCAAGCTGCAAGAAGGAGGACAAGGGGGTGGATGTGTTGTACCACACAGAGGAGGTGTCACAGCCAACCAGCTGCCAGCACCTCTGCCCAAGGATAGCCACTTGAAGATCCTTCTCCTGGTTCCATCTCCTATGCACACAGCAAGCCACTAACACCCTCCCATGGGTGGGGAGGTGGGAATGAGCTCCTGGGGGGCAGGCCTAGGCCTTTGCCTTCACTTGGCCATTGGGTAAACTCACAGCTCCTTGCTGGGGAAACAGAGAAGAGAACATGTGGGGTCTGAACACATTTTGTTATGCTTTTTCAGTCCAGGAGGAATCTAGGCTTCACTTCTGAGATGGGCTGGAGAGCAGAAAAGTGGTGTCTGTCTCCTTTCCTGGTGGCTGATAGCAGCCAGTCGTGCAAATGTGGGAGGAAAAAGCAATGTTGCAGGCAGCTGGTCCCCACCCGTGCCTGTCTCTGCCCCTCACAGCCCCACAGGGGCCCCCAGCCTTTCCCTGGGGCTCCCCATTGGTACCCAGCCCGTGACTAAGCTGCCTAATCCTTGTCTTCAATCTGTGACCTAGGAACGGTGTCTAGGGAGGCTTGGATACCTGAGGTGGTGTTCAGAGCATGGATGGGAGGAGAAGGTGACTGGAAGATGATTTCACATAGTTTTGGTCATTTCCAAAGCAAAGCCCAGAGGTTTCCTCATGCCATGTGAGTCACGGTTGGCTCTCAGGAGCTGGAGGTGTTCGATTCACTGGAGATCAAAGAATTGGGAGTTTTATAGCGGGCTGGGCCCAGACAGGGAAAACACAGAATGGGAACATCTTAATGAGTTATGGATGCCCCCTCCCTGGAGGTGTTCAGGGCCAGGTTGGATGAAGCCTTGAGCCAACAAGTCTAGCTGATAGGCATCCCTGCCTGTGGCAGGGGGCTTGCAGTAGGAGAGGCTGAGGGAGCTGGGGCTGTTTAGCCTGGAGAAGAGGAGGCTCAGGGCAGACCTCATTGCTGTCTACAACTACCTGAAGGGAGGCTGTAGCCAGGTGAGGTTGGGCTCATCTCCCAGACAACCAGCAACAGAACAAGGGGACAGAGTCTCAAGTTGTGCCAGAGGAGATCTAGGCTGGATGTTAGGAGGAAGTTGTCAGAGAGAGTGATTGGCATTGGAATGGGCTGCCCAGGGAGGTGGTGGAGTTGCTGTCCCTGGAGGTGTTAAAGCAAAGCCTGGCTGAGGCACTTAGTGCCATGGTCAGGTTGATTGGCTAGGACTGGGTGCTAGGTTGTGCTGGATGAGCTTGGAGGTCTCTTCCAACCTGGTCGATTCTATGATTCTATCTCTGAAGTGCCTTCCCACCTGAGCCATTCTAGGATTCTGAGCGATGTGACTCCAGAGTGCCTTTCCTGGCCAACTTCTTTCCCTTCTAGCTGCATCTCAGCAGACAGAGAGCGTGGCGGAAGCATCCTGGCTCCAATCTGGTGTGACCCCAAGGGAGTGCCATGGTTTGTTGTCATGGCTGGGTTGTGGGGGAGCTTCACTGAGCACCAGAGTGTCCTAGTTTGCAGTATGACCATGGTGCTGAACTGGGCACCCGTGTTTATGGGTTCCCTGGGGCAGGTTGTCTCATCACCTCTGCGTGACAACAGCCAGAACAATGAAGGCCTGCTCCTGACAGCCTTTTTTTTGGTCACTTCGGTAATAGTAATGATTAACAGTAATTATCAGAACAGTAATGGGAGTGTCCCTTAATGCCATTGGATGGGGGAATTCCACTAAGTCCACCTGCTGCCATGCTTGCCTCTGGTTACCAGGCCAAACAAATACAGCGTGGACCCGCACCTCTTGCCCAGAGTTGGTTTCAGCTGGCTGAGCTGGTTTCAGGTGAATTGCTGTTTACTCCCTCGGCCCTAATGACACACTCCTCGTGCCCAGGGTGCCCCAGCTCCCGTGCACATGGCTGGCTGCAGGTGACAGGCACCACTAAGCCGCAGCCAAAGTGTGGAATCTATGGATGGCTGGAGTCCCCTGGAGCTCAGGGTGAGTCACAGATGGGTGCTGCTGCTCGGGAGCTCTGGAAGCGGTCCACGAGTCAGCCTTCCCTCTGCTCTCTTGCTTTCATCCCCTCAGCCCCTGCAGCAGTGGCCTGTGCTTGCTACAGGGACTGAAGCCACTGGTCAGCTTCAGTCTGAAGGTTGCTTGCCCAGGTCCAAGAAGCAGGTGGGAAGCAGAGGGCTCTGCCTCTCCTGTATTGGTAGGCTTCAACACACGCTTTAGGGACTGGCACTGCTCCAGGAGCAGATGGGCCACGTGGCAGCCACCAGGAACAGGCTTTCACATAATGGTATCAGATAGAGCGTCCAGTGGTCAGGGTCTGATTGCTGCACCCACGTGTACACCTGGTGAGCCATCACAGAGTGTAGTCTTCACACCTGCATGTGCTTTGTCTTGCAGTGCTTAGCTCTCACCTTCCTGGAGAAGGAGAAATGCTGTTGAAGAGAAGACTTGATAAACTCAGAAGAGATGCTGATGGACAGGACAGCACTCAAGACTGCTGGGTAAAGGGCTGGTGTTCCTCTCCCAGCTTGCTTGCAGCTTGTGGGGGAAACCACTTTTCTTCCACCTTGATCCTTCTCATACTCTTAGGAACTGGAAGCAAGGAGAATGATGCCTAGAAATGTGTGTGGTGATGCAGGAGGGACTCGGTCTGCTAAAAGCCTTTAGAGGGGCACCCTTAAAACAATTGCTCAGGTTTATTTAGCAGCAGGTAAAGGCAGCAGCCATGGAAGGATTCCTTAAATGAGAAAAAGCTGCAAGGCCCTGGGAGGCGAAGAAATCCCTCAGCATGCAGCTCTGAGCTGTAATTAGAAAGGGAAAACACCAACCCAGCATTAGGAAGCTCTGCCTGCCAGTGTGATGTGTTGAGCCATTCAGGAGTTGCCCAGGGGAGAGTAATGGAAATGTCACACAAGCTGGAAGAATGAAGCCTGAAACACTGCCCTGTAGGGAGCAATGCAGCACCAACTGGCAGAGCTGTCCACCTCCTGGGACACCTGGAGATGGATGGGAATTGGCCATTTGGGGCTCTTCCCTTCTGTTTTTAAACCACTAGTGAGTGCTGCCTGAAGAGTCTGGCTCAGAAATGAGTGGATTTGGGAGATTTGGGTTTTTAAGCAGCAAAACATCCGTGTTGTGCAGCTGCTTTGACCTGACCCTGCATTTACAGGAAGAGGCATTGGCCACTTCCAGCCTTGGGGCAGCTTTGGAGCTCTCCTGGTTTATGGGAAAGTCTGCTTGTTTAAAGACTTCTGACCTGATTCAGCCCTCACCTCCATGGCAGGCTTCAAACTGACCTTTACATGGAATAAGTTTGGCTCAAGGTTTTCCTTACTTCATCTCCTCCAGGCTGTGTCATCTATGATGCCAGATAAACATATTCCCTTTTTAGGGCATTTCTGCTTGCTTGTGAACCCCATGCTTGTGATTTTCATAAGCTTCTGTGGTTCAAAGGAAAGCGCTGTCAAGTGAGCTGCACTCCAATTAGCCATCTGCTCTGCTGAGTATTTCTTGAGGATCTCTTTAGGAAGCTTGTTCTCCCTCTGAAAGTTTCTCTCACGCAGTGACATAAGCACTGGTGCTATTTTCAGAAGCACTGAAAATGGATGGATGGAAATGCTGCTTTTGGGCTGCTCCCTGCGCAACGGTGACGGTGCAAGGCTGGAAATGATTTCCCTCCGCTTTCAGAAACGCTTGCCAAGAGAAAAAAAAAAGATGCTGGTGATTTTTGCAAACAGGGCTTGATGCTTAGAAGGCAAAAGCAACACAGATCCATGCCTGCAGCATGGAGCTTGCTATCAGGAGAAATGTTGTCAAGGCCAGAACAATGCACACGGTTTTACAGAGTCACACGATGTTAGGGGCTGGAAGGAACCTTGAAGGATCATCGAGTCCAAGTCCCTTGCCAGAGCAGGATACTCTTTTTTTTCTCTTCTTTTACAGTCCAGTTTTCATTTGTATTTTTTTTTTAATCCCCTTTTCTCCCCATCTCCCTCCTTACTTCTCCATCTCACATTTTTCCCCCATCTTCCTAATTTTCTTTCCATCTCCATCATTTCCTCTCCATCTTCCTTTCCCCCATCTTCCTCCTTCCCTCTCCATCTTCCTTTCCCCCCCATCTTCCTCCTTTCCTCTTCGTCTCACTCTTTCCCCCCATCTTCCTGCTTTCCGCTCCATCTTCCTTTCCCCCATCTTCCTCCTTTTCTCTGTCTCCCTCTTTCCCCCCATCTTTCTCCTTTCCTCTCCATCTCCCTCTTTCCCCCATCCCCCCCTCCCCCCACCTCCCTCCTCTTCCTCTCCCTCCCCCTCTTTCCCCCCCCTTCCTCCCCTCCCCCCTTCCTCCCTTTCCTCTCCTTCTCCCCCTTTCCCCCATCTTCCTCTTTTCCTCTCCATCTTCCTTTCCCCTGTCTTCCTACTTTCCCCTCCATCCCCCTCTTTCCTCTCCATCTTCATCCTTTCCTCTCCATCTTCCTTTCCCCCGTCTTCCTCCTTTCCTCTCCATCTCTGTCTTTCCCCCATCTTCCTCCTTTCCTCTCCATCTTCCTTTCCGCTTATCTTCCTCCTTTCCATCTCCCTCTTTCCTCCATCTTCCTCCTTTCCTCTCCATCTTCCTTTCCCCCATCTTCCTCCTTTCCTCTCCAGCTCCTTCCTTTTCTCCCATTTTCCTCTTTTCATCTCCATCTCCCTCCTTTCAGCACCATATCTCCTTTCTTACTATATCTGCCCCTTTCCCACCCCACACTGAATTTCCCCCCTTTTCCCCCAAACCCAGAACACCTGAGTTCTGTTGGAGTTTCCTCCCACCCCAGGTGTGACCACTTTGCTCTCCCTACCCACTCCCCTTTGTAATCGGCCCCAGGAAAGCCAGAAGCCGTAAACTATGCCCAACTGGACAGAGGGATCCTCCTCCTGTCATCCCTGGTGAGTCCCCACAGTGCACACTGGGTGAATGGGTAGGGAACAAAGGCTGGGGGGCATGGTGGGCCCCTTTTTAGGCAGGAATAGGCTTGATGGTTGTTTCTAACATCACCCATGGGTGCTGGCTGGGCCTCCTTACTTAGGTTGAGCTCCTTTATGTTTACCTGCTTCTTTCTGATTGCTTATGATGAATCTCAAAGTGGGGGAGGTCTAGGCTGGATGTTAGGAGGAAGTTCTTCCCAGAGAGAGTGATTTGTATTGGAATGGGCTGCCCAGGGAGGTGGTGGAGTCACTGTCCCTGGAGATGTTCAAGAAAAGCCTGGATGTGAGAGTTAGTGCCATGGTCTAGTTGACTGGACAGGGCTGGGTGCTAGGTTGGACTGGATGATCCTGGAGGTCTCTTCCAACCCGGTTGGTTCTATTCTATTGTTCAGATGCAAGGACTTGTTAAACAAAGCTTTGCCCCATCCTAGTTACTACCACTCTCACCCTTACCAAAACCTTGTCCTCCCTCTTCCCCTACTACTTCATTGTTGAGCATCATCTGCCAAGTTTCTGGTCCTGCTCCACAAATGAGCAGTTAACTGTGTGCAGCTGATTTACTGTCTGCCTAGAGCTACAGTGAACCTGGAATAAACACCGAGTGCGTGCACCAAGCAGCAATGAATCAAGGCAAAGCAGGCTGGTGAAGGTGTCGTGAGGAAGAAAGAATGCCACTCCATGGGCTTAGCTCCTCCACCAAGGAAGAAAGTGGGAACAAATCCCAAGCTGTGCTCTGCCCTTTCTGGTTCAGTGTCTCCTGTGTGGCAATGAATCTGCAGCTGTCATCAGGTTTTAACTCTCTTCAGCTGAAGAAAGGGTGGTGTTGGTTAGAAAACCCCTCTCTGTCATCAGCCATGGATCAATTGATGGAGTCACAAAGACCTTTAAGATCATCAGGTTCAGCCATTAACAGGCAAAGCTCAGCCATACCCTTAGAAGTAATGATTGGAGTCTGCTGGATGAATAGAAAGAGGAATGCTTGTGGCATTGAGAGAGGCCTGAGCACAACCAGACCTTGAGCTTGGGCCTGTCTGCTTCATAAGGAGAGGGTTTCTTTAAAGGCGGTCATTAAGCTGCTGTGAGGTGATAAAAGCAAGTAGGTCCTCTGCACAGTTCTTAAGATCTCTCCTGGTGTACTTGTTACTCTTTGCAAGGAAGGAAATCCCAGGAATGCCCAGGGGTTCTGGGGGTTCCTTGCTGGCCTGATTCCAGGTGGCACGAATCCATCACTGCCTAGCTTGGGCGTGCCAGTTCACCCCCGCTGAAATCGAGGCCATCGCTGGAGCACACCCGTGATGCTGGGTTGCCCAATCAGCACCAGAGGCATGCCACTCCGGGCTGGGATGCACTGGGCCTGCCTTACAGGGAGCCTATGGGTGCAGGAAGGTGCTGCTCCCTGTGAAGAGCCTCAAGGTGTTCACCGTGGCAGCCTCCACATGGAGGAGAGGATGGCGAAAGCCCCAGCTGGGGATGCCAGCTGCAGCATCACATGGCAGGGGCCAGAGAACATTGCAGAAAGGTGAAGCAAAGATGTGCCAGTGATTCTTGTTTTCCATCTATTCCAATCTGAAAGAGGAAATTACAATGGGAGCAATTCATTGTGTCAGCCTCACTTGGTATCTGGGTACTGGTACAAGACTATAATTAGATGCTGTTCTCCAGAGGATAACTCATGCAGGAATTTAAGTGTAAAATAATTATAAAGTGGAAGTTCTGCAGTGATGCTGCTTTTTAAGACATCTCTGTGCCCACACAGAGAAATGCTTCACTAATCGTGGCAGTTCCTTCCTTTACTCATTGTGATCCCTGAAAGAGCAGGCAATAAAATCTTTAATGAGGGGGATCAGCCCAAATTAAAGCAGCAACAAAAACAGTCATGTGGCATCAAAAAAACAAAACCAAACCCTGCTGTCTGCTGATCTTACAGTGGTGTACTGATTGGGTGGGGTAGGCCAGGAACCCAGGGCTAGAAGGGGGCGAGGGCGACACAGGAAAAGATTCAGCGTCCCACGGATTTGTGGAGGAAGAACTTGTAAAGGCCACTTTCACACTGACCTTGGTGACATTTGCCTTGCCAGCTCTCATACCCTTTGAGTAATAAGTAACCAGTGCTGGCACACAGTGCTCTGGCAGTAACACATTGCCTTGTTTCATTTCAGCATCTCCACACTTCTGTAGAGCTAAGAGAGCACTGTGGGCACAAAGGAGAGCTATAATCTGTAAGTACCAGCTCTATTCCAGCTCCTGGAATGAGTTTATTGCTTCCAGTCTGAATGTGGAGTTGATGTATATCATGTTCCCCAATGTCTTTTGCCATTAACTCTCCTGTCAATAACCACTTGTAAAAGGGAGAAACTATGGATGCTTGAGTCATCAGCTCTCCAGCTGCACCTCACTATCAATATTCCAACTCCATGCACCAAGAGATAGGCTTATCAGTTCTGCAGTAAAGTGGGTAGCACCTTGCCTTTTCTGGCTGTGGAGAGCAGGAAGGTAGAGGAGGAAGTGTTTCTTTAAAAGGAAAAGCAATAAGTGCTGTGGCTGGGCAGCTCGCTGAGATAAAGCACACTTCATCTTCCAGGCAAAGAGGGCAGCAGGGCTCTGGGGATGGGTGATGATGGGGTGTGGGCACCAACCAGGGCCTTGCCCAGTGCACCGGCGGTGTGTGTGGGCTTCAGCAAGATGCTTGAAAGGACAGTTGTTTAAAATAGCCATAAGTAAGTCACTGGAAGATCTGCTGCTGCCAGGAGCTGCCCGTGCCACCGGGCTGTGACAAGGCCAAGGACTGGGGGGGCACCGCCGACCTTGGGACCGTGGCAGCGGATCTGGCTGCTGGGTGAGATGTGGCATTCCTGCGGCCTGTGCTGGAACTTAGTAGACCATTTCTGCCCCTAGCACCAAGGCTTCCTGGCACAGCACCTGTGTGCCCAGGGTCACTTCAGACATGCCAGCAGATGGGAGGCTGCAGGATTTTGGCCGCCTGCCCTGATGTATTGTCCAAACCTTGGTTCATCTGCAGGCAGTACTGGTGGCGGTGCAGTAGCTCAGTGGTCCAGATCCATGCTGCACTGGCAAAGTCTTAGACCTTCTCACCTGGCATCCATTAGTTGAGGCCACACAGAATCAAAATTATAAAGTCGTTTTGGTTGGGAGAACCTTTAAGATCATCAGGTTCAGCCATTCTCCAACTCTGCCAAGTCAGGAGGGCAGAGTTAACCACGGGCATCCCTTGGAGGTTCTGGGCATCAGTGCCTTTGCAGATGCTCAGAGGGGACGGGAGTTTTTACAGCTACACGGACTGTTTGCGGCCGGTGCTCGCTAAAAGAAGGGAGGGATTGAGGTACCCTGACAGCATCCTGCGGCCGGGGGGGGCAGGCGGGGCGCGGCCAGGCGGGCATCCCCCTCCCTGGGGACTGCCGAGCCTGGGTGTAGCCCCTGCATCGCCGCGGGGTGCAGGGGGCCGGGGAGGGCACGGCCGGCCGGGGGCGGCGGAGGAGGAAGCGAGAAGGCCGGGGCCGGGCAGCAGCCCGCGGCCCCGCCTCTGCCGCCGGCCCATAAAGGTCCGGGGCGGTGCGGCCGGCACCACACCGCTCCCGCAGCCGCCGCTGCCTCCAGTGCTGCCTCCTCCTTCTCCTCTGCTCCTCGGGACGCCAGGGCGATGGACGCCGGGTGTCTGCGGCTCCGCAGCCTGCTGCTCTTCCTCGGTGAGTGGCGGGGACGCGGTGCTCCGCTTAGCCCGGGACTCCTCTGCTGCCTCCCGGTGCTGGCGCGACCGGGCAAGGGTCGGACACCTGGGCTCAGTGCTGGGGCAGGCGCTGGCTGCTGGACAGTCTGACAGAAGGTAGAGCTCAGCTGGCCCTCGGTCGACATGAGCTGGTTCTTCTCTGAGATGAAGTCATAGGCAGAGATGGGAGCACCTGGGTGGCTGCGAGGTGAGGAGCAGAGTGCACAGGTCTGACCCTGGTCTCGCACAGGTCTGGCTCTGATCTGATGTTTGGGGACGTCTCATGGTTTGTGTGGCACCCAGGCATGCCCTGGTACCGAGCGAAGGTAGAAGTTCATCGCCCTCCTCCCCAGCCCTGCTCAAGGCAGTGCAGTCTGTCCTCTGTCACCTTGACCTCGTTTGCAGCCAGGTCCTGCTTTGCCTGCACCCTGCCATGCTCAGGGTGAGCTCAGCAGGTGGATCCCCACGGCAGCAGAGACTTTCTGATGGTAAAAAAACAGGTGGTGGCCTCCCTCTGCTTGACGCTTTTCCACCTCCTCGCCAGGAGTGTGTTACTCTAGTGAGTGACATAAGCTGCCTGAAGTCCAACGGGGTGAACACGTGAACCCTTAGAGCATCGAGAGTCCTGGAGCCTGGGAGTGCCATGGGGCAACAGCTGCTCCTTGCCACACTCCCCGGTGGGGCGCTGGCAGAGGTGTGACACAAGGCAGGATGAGAGCTGGCACGCTCAAGCTGCTTTGGTGCCAAGGCATGTTGTCGTGGTGCTAGGCTCAGGGTCACAGGTGGGGAGAAAGCTCAGTTCCCAAGACCTCTTTTGAGGCAGATGTTCCCTCATCTGCTCAGCTCCCTGCAGCACAGGTTTCTTTCACCTCGGCCAGGTGTTTCCCCACTAGCTTATGGGCCAGCCACTGCACAGCATCTTGCTTGCCAGGAGAGCAGGCTAAACACCTTGCAGGCTGTGACTCAGCCCTGCTTGGCACTGGAAGGAACTGGTATGTCTTCTTGGATCTGTGTGTGGATTTATTTATTTCCGGGGCAGGCACAGAATCTCCTGGTGAGGGGCAGGTTAGTCATGGCTGGGTGGCATCACCACGCGTGGAACCAGCACTCCACTGCCTTTCCCTCCCAGGCCGGCAGCGTAAGCAGAGCTCGGCGCTGCTGGCAGCAGGTTGGTGTGATGCCAGCTACAGACAGGCTTTAGGAGTTCCTGTTGAGCAACCCAAGTGATAGTCAGTCACAGTCAGCCTCATGTCCTGGCTGTAGTGGGCTTGCTGACTGCACAGCAGAAAGGCAGTGGTGGCAGAGTGCTGTCTGTCATCCCCGAGGAGCCGTGGTGCCAGCCACACGGTGATGTGGTAGTGAGGGAGGCAGGCCCAGGCCCTGCCTTTTGCATGAGTTACTGCAGGGACCTTGGCACTGGTCTCCTTGTGGTCAGCATAATGTCCACTCAGTGGAGAAGGCAGGCTTCAGATCTCCAGACGCTCTGGACAGCTTCAGGAGCTGCTGACCTTATGTTTGCTCATGTCACATTTGGCCATCAGCAAATGGGCTGAACAGCAGGGTCCCTGGGTTTGGAGCTGAGGAAGATGTCCGTGGCTGATATGTCTGGCTGGAGGCAGTGGTGGATTTCTGCTCTTTCTGTGGTGTAGGGACCTCTGTCCCCACATATGTGATGGGAAGCAGAGTGGCCCAGGCACAGAGGCAGTGTGTGAATGGGCTCAGTGATGTGTAGGTCTGCACAGGGGTGAAAGCAGTGCTGAGGTGACTGTGTGCACAGAACGTGTCATTATCTGTGCTCTCTCTGCTTGAGGGTAAGTGCTGGCACAGTGCTGGAGGTGACCCTGTGGGCCTGTAGCAGTTCTGCAGCAATAGCCTTCCTCCTCAGGTTGGGGTTTCCAGGGCTGCCTTAGAGCTGCTCTGGCCTGGCTCAGGGCATCTGTGACTTTGGGTTGGCAGTTCTGAAGCCACGGGTACAGAATTTGAGATGGGTAAACCTGGGCACAATTTCTCAGGAGCACGTAAAGACACTTGGGTCCACCACGTGTGGTGCCTCCATGTAGACACCAAAGCAGGCATCCATAGGCTGGAGGGGGATGAGAGGAGGAAAGGGCTGATAGCATCTCCTGTGACGTGGGCAAGAGCAAACTGTACATCTTGTATGTCTCATCTCAGGAAGGGGAGTGTTGGGCACCTGCCTTGATGGACATCATAAGGCAACTAGGCTTCAAGTAATCCTCCCCAGAACATCAAGCAGCAGCCACATGACGTACCCTGAGTGCAAGAACAGGGAGGTGTGCTTTGGCTGAGGTGGCTGAAGTGATGTCAAATGACCTCTTCCCCTTGGCCAGAAGAAAGTGCTCAGCCTGCAGGGAGAAGGTGAACTCTGGAGGTGCTGTGGTTGATGTGAGCAAGGGGTAGAGTTGCTTAGCCAAGCTTTGGACGAGAGTAAGGCCATGCACTAGAGTTAAGTGGTGGCAGGAGCACTGCTCACAAAGCCAGCGGGACAGGCTGGCTAACTGCCACGTGTCCTGCTCAGCCTGCACAAGGAAAGCCTTAGGCAGTCAGGCATGCTCTGGGTGTCTAAAGTCAGGTGATGGAGATCCAACTTGGTCTATCTCTGGAGTTCAAATGGGCTGGGATCTTCCAGGTATATCTCACCTGGGCACCTCTGCACTTGACATTGCTTTGAAAGTGCAGCCCACCTGCAAACTGTTGATAGAGACATCCCAGAGATGGGGTGGCATCACAGGGGCTTCTTCACATGAACTTCTTGGTTCAGATACAGCCAGCACTGCTGACTAACCTGTTAGAAACCTGACAGTTACCCTTTAAAGTAGCATAAGTGCTGCAGAGGGAACCAAGTCTGTCACCTGTGTCATGTGTGCATCCTGGTACTGGGAGCTAGAGTTGCCCCGAAGCAGAACACCTGAATTAGCCCTTTCAGTGCATCTCTGAGGGCTGCAGAAGGTGAAGACAGTCATCCCTTACTGTCATCCTTCATGGAAGGATGAGTGCAGGGCTGAAGCTTAAGGAGGACAGATTGAGTCTAAAGATTAGGAAGAAATTCCTGACAATAAGGGTGGGGAGACACTGGCACAGGTTGCCCAGGGAGGTTGTTAATGCCTCCTCCCTGGAAGTGTTCAAGGCCAGGCTGGATGAGGCCTTGAGCAACCTGGGCTAGTGGGAGGTGTCCCTGCCCATGGCAGGGGGCTGGAACTGGATGATCTTGAAGGTCTCTTCCAACTCAACCCATTCTAGGATTCCATGAACTATTCCTGTTCCAGCAGCAGCTGCTGTGTGCAGGGATGGTGGTGCAGCAGTGAGTGCCATGCTCTGTCCCTGCTGGGCACACTGGGTAGCCACCATCTCTCATGCCTCTTATCTTGTACCTGTAGATGTTTGCTTAGTGAACAGCAAGGGCTTGACAACAGAACTTCCTCTCCCAGCTCCTGCCTTTGGTATCCACCACCTGGTAACTCTTCTGGGCCATCCCTTATCCTCCTGCAAGATCCTCCTCCCATTGTGTCAGAGGAGAAATATGTGCATGGGGGAAAGGGCAGAAGTAAGAGTGCAGAGCAAGGAGAACTTTGCCCAAATGCAGCAAGTCCTGCTGGGTGTCAGCAAATATCCAGGACTGTACTCCAGCCCTTCCAGTCTGTGGCTGCAGCCAGGCAGAGGAGACTATGGAATGGGGCAGGACTTTGGTCAGTGTTGGAGGAGGTTGTTTTTAACCTGTCCCTCACAGGTGTCTGAGTTTTGGCCTTTCCTCAGCTGAAAAGTGATGCCACCTGGAGCAAGGAGAGCTAACCCTAGGTTGGAGGTTTTCAAGTGTAAGAGCCAGGTTCTGCTAACTCCCAACCTGGGAGCTTTAGATGAAGAATGAACTGCTCAGGTGATGGTGAAGGAAACCTACAAGCTGAAACAGATGTGTGGGCTGAAAGGCATCAGCAGCTGGCTTAAGCCATCTGCTCAGCTAAGTCTGACAGAAGTGGGAATCTCAGGGAATTCCAGGGTATTTTGCCTTAGCTACTACATTCTTGATGTTGTTCCCCAGAACAAATGGTGCCACAGCACATCACTCAGAGGACAGCAGTAGTATGTGGGGGACAAGAGGGACCTTCAGGTCACTAACTCTCACCAGTCTCAGGATTCCAGCATTCCTTCTTGCAGTGCTGTGGTGGACACATAGTGGGACAGGGCATGGAGCGCTCCGGTGATGTCTCTCTGGTCCTTGGGAAGGACTGACTCAGTCCTCCTTTCCCAGCATCATTTGGGACACCAGGTCTGTGGTCCAACCTCTGAACCTGCTGTTCTGAGCTGCCACTGTCTGGCTGTTGATGGCTTCATCCTTCAAGCACTTCAACTTTTCTGTCTCCAGCTGGCCTCACCGAAGTGTTCAGCTGCTTCTGGTGAAACCCACAGAGAGCACAGTGCTGTTTGAAAGGAAAAAATCCCACCCTGAAAGTAAACTTGCTGGTCCTGCCCCACCAGAGTGCAAGGCAGGTCCTGCTGAGTCATGCCAGCAGGCACTGATGTCTCCATCTTGGGCTCCTGTAGAGCCAAAATGGGGCTCATGGGGCTGCTACTGTGGCTCTCACTTGGCTGGGCCTACTCTTTGTCCTTTCTTCCAAAGCTTAGTGGAAGCCTGGCTAGGAGCTTTGTGAGGAACACAGAGGGGAGGGAGGTGAGGAGGAGGAATGGTGTTTTGAATTGGCACAAACACACCCCCTACCCCACCCCCCAACTCTCTGTCCCTCACAGGTGGTTGTTCCTGCTGCTCTTATATGAAGCTGCAATAGAGTCTAAAGGAAGCTTCCTTATCACCCAGAAAGAGATGAGCTGCAGGAAGTCCATAAATCACTTCTCAAGTTAACTCTGACATGTAATGAAACTTTCTAATAACTGGTGTTGAATTGGAGTGATCAAGAAATTATGAAGGCACACTCCCTGCATTAGCCATGCATGACCTGACAAGTTAATGGAGGCAAACAGCCCAAAGACACAAATTACAGACTTCTGTGGAATGGGGCTGGTGACTCAGCAGTTCATGAGCAGGTTAGTTTGTGACCACAGCAGCAGGGTTAGCCAAGTGCACTTCATGGCCAGCTGAGGCAGATACTCTCTGCTCCTCATGGGCTAGCCATGAAGCTGCAAGGACCTCTGTTGGTCTACAGATCCTGCTTGGAAATGCTCATTTAATCAGTGGGATAGCTGAAGGCTGGACCTGTGCATCACTCCACAGCCAAGAGATGTCAAAATCAGGCACTGGAATGAGCTGCCCAGGAAGGTGGTTGAGTCACTCACCATGAATGTGTTTAATGGTCGTTTGGATGTGATGTTTGGGGATATGGTTTAAGGTGAAACTTGTTGAGAAGGGTTATAGGTTGAACTTGGTGATCCTGAGGGGCTTTGCCAACCTGGATGCCTCTGTGATTCTGTGAAAATATATGTCAGAGAAGGGCCCTTGTACCCCAAGGAAATACAGCTTTGCTCCTCAGCCTGCCTGCTGCAGCCTTCCTCTTGTGTTTGGTGCCCACATCAAGTCCACTGAGCTGCAGTTTGCTGCATCGTGGATGCTGAAGGAAGGAGAGAAGTGGACCTGTCTGCTTCTGGGGTTCTGCCCAGATAAGTGACACTGGTGCAGGAACCAATCCAGGGCCAGTGGCCAGATGAAGAGGGTTTGTTGTCTCCTATTAGCTGATGACCTCCAGCAGAAATGGGTCTCAGTGCAGGAACTGCCCAGGCTTTCAGGTTGGCTGAAGGCAAAGGGTTGAGGAACTTCTGCTGGTGAAGAGCAGCTTCTCTGTCCAGCCCACTTGGAGCAGCATGAGGCCCCTGCAGGCAGCAGCGAGGTGCTGAGCCTGGCTTGGCACTGGCCTGGCATGCTGAGTCACCAGCTGCACTCACCTGCTGAGCCCTAGGAGCCTCTCTGCACTGCTGCCACTCAAGGACACCTTCGTTCTGCTCACAGAACTCCCCTGAGGAGTGCTGGGTCAGAAGCCCAACATGATCAGAGCTGCCTCCCCTGGGTGATCTCTCCAAGCCTGTTCTGCCCAGTGTCACTCAGAGAGTGGGTGAGAGGTGGTCATAGAGACCAAGTTTCTGTTCGTTAGAAGCTGATGTTTCAGAGACGTCTCCGTGGGCTGCCTTGCATCACTTGGGCAGCAGATCTCTCTGATCTGTATTTTTCAGCTTACAACACTTTTTTTTCCGCCCCTCTTGAGATCAGAAGCTTCTCTTCTTCTTGTATCAACTTAGAGAATCATAGAATTAATTTGATTGGAAGAGACTTTTAAGATCATTGAGTCCAACCTTCAGCCCAACACCACCACAGGCACTAAACCGTGTCCACATGTTTCTTGAGCACCTCCAGGGATGGGGACTCCACCACTTCCCTGAGCAGCCTGTTCCTATGGCTGACCTTAACAAGTAGAGCAGCTGAAATACCTGACTGCACATGAGGAGCATCTAGATTCACTCTTCTTTATTTTCTCTTCCAGGTTACCTATTGCAAGCTGTCTTGGGCACAACAGTGATCCCCTTGTGTGGGCTTGGTGAGATGGAAAACTGCACAACAGCACTGAGTAAGTGAACTGCACAGCCCTTGCTAAACGGCAACTATCTGCTTGACATCTTGTTTGGGCTGAGGGCTTCACTGAGATGCCCCTGGAAATCATTTTTCTGTTGAGAACATTGCTGACATCCTGCAAAGGGCTCAGTGTTGTTGAACAAGAACCATTTTTTAGCTCATCTTTCATTGCTGCTTCAGCAAAATTGCTCTGCCTAACGTGAGGGCTCTGCTGGAAAAGCAGAAGCAGCTTTTGGGGAACGCCCCCCAGGGAAAGTCAGGCTGGGAAGATCCTCTCCTTGCTCCAGAGGCTTGTCTGCTGTAGTGCCTGCTTCTTTGGGATCTCTTGAGGGTGTGCCTGTCAGCTGTGCTTGGGAGGCTTGTGCGTTCTCTGGGAGAGAGGGACAGTCAGGCTGGTGAGGTGCTAACGAAGTCTCCTTGCAGTCCAGACAGAGAACAGTCCCCGTGTGGCTCAGGTGGGGATAACCAGATGCAAGCCTGAGATGAAGGACTACTGCTTCCATGGCCAGTGTGTCTACATAGTGGACCTGGATGAGCACTACTGCAGGTATGGGAGGCCATGGGTTGTCCTGCAGCCCTCTCTGGGCTGCCTTTGACATCAGCTCTGTGCGGCCTTTGGTCTCACTGCTTAGCTGCAACACCAGCCCAGCAGAGGACTCATATGCTCAGGAGAACTTAGAGAGCAGCAGCAGATGCATGGAATCCTGGAGTGGTTTGGGGTGGAAGGGACATTAAAGATCATCCAGTTCCAACCCCCTGCCATGGGCAGGGACACCTCCCACTAGCCCAGGTTGCTCAAGACCTCATCCAACCCCTCAGCTACACTTAAACAGGTGCTAAGCACATGTGATGGCTCCGGTGAGACCTGGATGAGAGACTTGAGACACCTGAAATTAGCCACCAGCCTATCTTAAACTTGGGACACTCATTCACTGATGGTGAGCGTGCCCAGGCTGCCCAGGGTGACTGTGGGTTCCCTCTCCCTGGAGGTGTTAAAGGCCTTTCTGTGTTCAAACCACTCTGGGATTCCCATGTGCTTCCCTGCTTGTTTGGAGCTACAGCAGCATGAGGCCCAGACCTGAGGCAAAGCAGCAGGGCCCCTCCTTTGACCCAGCCTCCAGAGACCCTCCAGGCACCTTTTTGGGGCGTTCCTCATTTCCTTGATGAATTTGCAGCTGTTTCTAGGACCACCTGGGCTTGAGTTGCATCAGCTGCACTTGCCTGTCGCTGAGGGAGCAGCAGGCCAGCACCACAGCACGCTGTGTGGCCTACTGAGGTGCAGCTCCCCCTGTGATGCCCCTCACTCTGTGCCTCCCACCCTCAGGTGTGACGTGGGCTTCTCTGGCGTGCGCTGCGTGCACTCGGAGCTGGTCAGGCAGCCGCTCAGCAAGGAGTACGTGGCGCTGACCGTCATCATCGTCCTGCTCTTCCTCGTCGCCGTCTCCATCGCCGCCTACTACATCTGCAGAAGGTAAGAAGCTATAATGCAAGCTGTTAGGAGTTTCCTGTTCTAGGTACTATTGGTGTCCAATAAGACAGTCTATGAGAGAATCTACAGTATGTGAGCACGAACCCAGTGTCATCTGGGAGTCCCTCTTCCCAGCTCGCCTGTCAGAAGGCAAACGGCTTGCCTCCTCCCATCCCCACCATCAGGAGGCAAAGGGCTCGCCTTGCCTCCTCCCATCCCCACCATCAGGAGGCAAACAGCTTGCTGTTTTCTGCGTGTCGTGGAGGGGAGAAATTAACTAATGCGAGAGAATATTTATAAAAATGTATATATTTATTAAACTTCAATATTTGTCAACTCTCGCCACCCCCAACCACTGAACTTATAATATTAATATTTATTCTTACACCGTTATGAAGACATTAAGGGTATAATCACAAATGGCTTGCTAATAACTATAATACAATGACTAGCATAGGACTATTAACAGAGAGAGTTTTCCCCGTGGCTACTGCCACTTGGGGTCTATATACTGTTTGCCCAGCAGAGTGGGCTGAAAGTTTTCTGCTCTGTGGCAGGCACAATAGGAATTAAAGAGATATTTACTCACTATTTTGACTAATTATAAATCACCCTCCGGGCTACGCCACAGCCTCTGTAAAGCGTCCAACTCCTTAGGGTCTTCGCCCGTGGACTCCAAGGCTGGAATACTCCCGGCTTCAGGGGTGATAGCCTCTCACCCGTAGC
The DNA here is from genome assembly GCA_013400475.1 of Tricholaema leucomelas. Taxonomy (NCBI): domain Eukaryota; kingdom Metazoa; phylum Chordata; class Aves; order Piciformes; family Lybiidae; genus Tricholaema lacrymosa; species Tricholaema leucomelas. The sequence goes on along the minus strand of WAAF01018543.1, from coordinate 1,141,065 downwards.
TGCTGGGTCCCTCCGGCGGCTGCGTCCAGGGAGCTCGTAGGCAGCACTTGCAGGTGCAGATGTGCAGACGAATAGGTCTGCTCCTGGTATCTCGTGGCTGTGGCACACACCAGGGAATAAGGCAATGGGCGTGCAGAGGGATGCACGGCTGCACGGGGAGTCTGAGCTCCGTAAAGGCAGGCTTGAGTGCATGCACCGGCGAGCGAAAGAGGAACGCTGCCACCTGAGTGCACCTCTATTTATGAACTGTGGGCCGAGATCGATGGTCTCATTGGCCACCAATAACCAATCGGGCTTGCAGTCAGCCAACCCTGCCATAATAGGCAAGGAGCCACAGGCCTGGACTTTCCAAACATGGGGCTCACATGGGCCTAGCACCCAGCAAGCGTGAGCTGCACATGTGGGGGCTTCCACAACCTAAAGCCTGGGCAGGCCAGACTCCACGTGGCTCCAGGCCCGTTGTGCCCCCTCTGTGCTGGCCATGTGCTCACCTCTGACTAAAAGCAGGAAAAACATGTCCAGGCAGAGCAAGGCATATGCAGGTCTGATTTCGGGCCTATGGGCCCTCCACGACACTGAGCTGTTGAATCACCTACCTCCGAGGTAGCTGAAAGGAAGTGTGAACTGAACTTGTGATATTCATTAGTGTAAATATTGTTTTAGATGAGACAGGTAGTTCTCAGCAATACTCTGAGTGAAATAGACTAAGGGTGGATTATGCTCGTTTGAGCCTAGCTGGGATATTTTAGTGAGAGGAATTAGATGATAGGCTGTGAAAAGGAAACCGTGGTGATGTCTACTTCACTCATAGGCTTGCTGAGATGTATCAAAACAGGAACACAAACACAGCTAACACAGTTGCTCTCTCTGTCTGCATGCACTTCTCTCTCTAACCTGCTAATCCCTCTGCTTCCTAACCCCCCAGCCAACTGTCCAAACTCACCTTGAACGTAAGGCAAAATCTGGGATAAGGTGGAGGGGTAGAAAGAAGGTGGAAGGGTGGTTGGGAGTCCCCCCCACCTCCTGGGGACTCTGGTTTCTGGGAGGGGTATTGTGTTTCTGTATTACTTTTCAACTGGTCTGTTTCTGTCTATAGCTGTAGATATTGTAACTATCTGCTTGTATGTTGTGCTAAGCTGTAGATACAGCTTCATTCTTTAATTTCCAGATAGGCTGAGTCTAGCCTGGGTGATTTTAAGTGTGGAGGTGTGGGTAACACCCAAACCATCACAGGTTCTCTCCTGACCCAGAAGGGTAGTTCAGCTGCAGCCAGCTCACCTCTTCCCTAGAGGGTTTGTGGAGGTAGAGGAGGGAGCAGGCAGACAAGAGGAGAATTCCATTTCCGTTCTTTGGAAATGCCACTTCCCCGTCATCAGGAGCTGGAGAGCACTGGATGAGTGCCTGCTCATTTGCCTGTCTGTTGTGGTGTGGCAACTGATACATAAGCATCACCATGAGCAAAGGCTTCTAGGAGACCTTGGAGTGGCCTGCCAGTATCTGAAGGGGACCTACAGGAAGGCTGGGGAGGGACTCTTTACAAGGTTTTGTAGTGACAGGACGAGGAGAGATTTAAACTGGATATTAGAAAGAAGCTCTTTCCAGTGAGGGTGGTGAGACAGTGGCACAGGTTGCCCAGGGAGGTTGTTGATGCTGCTTCCCTGGAGGTGTTCAAGGCCAGGTTGGATGAGGCCTTGAGTGACCTGTTCTAGTGGGAGATGTCTCTGCCTATGGGGGGGGTTGGAACTGGATGATCTTAGAATGGTTTCGGTTGGAAGGGACCCCAATGATTCTATGATTCTCTTTACCATGGAGGGCAGTAATCTCTCCGGTTGTGGAGCAGCAGGAATCATTCTCCAGGCTCATAACTCATGGCAAGCAGCTCTAGACTCGTAACTTATGGCAAGCAGCTCCCTAGAGCTGGGAGGGTGGAACAACCACCAGATAGAGAGAGCTCAGCTTGACAGAGCTGCCAGCTGGCTGGTGGTCACCATAATTCCTCTTCACTGCATCAAGACTCCACAGCTCCTCATCTCAGCAGATGGCCCAGTTGATCAGGATGCTGGCCCTCATTGCAGAGAAGGAGGCAGCAGCATTTCTCAGGCAGTCCCAGTACCAGCAGCAAGCCTTTAATGCAGAAGGGACCTCTTCAGAGAAGAGCTGAGGGAAGGAGACTGCATGCAAGTTCTCTGAGAGCTGGAAGTGAGCACAGACAGAGTCCAGCCGCTAGAGATTTAGATCAGACCATGAGGAGGTCGTGCAGCTTTTTTATTTCCTTCCTTCCTTCACCCTTTACTCCCTGAAAGCTCTCTGCAGCAGCTGCCTTTGCAGAACTCACCCTTCTCTGCTCTGCTTCAGGTACAGGAACAAGAGGAGACAGACGACTGCCAGCGAGTACAAGGAAGTCGGTGCCCTGTAGAAGAGACTCGGTGGCCTCCTGCTGCATTCCGTCCCTCTGGGTGGACTCCCTTCCCAGCTATTTAAATGTTATTTTTTGTTAACAATATTTACAATATTTATGTACTATAAAAGATTTCAGTTGTTTGGTGATCCAATCAGTATAGGTCAAGCATTTTATTGTCAGTGTTTTATTTTTGTATTAAGGAGTATTTCCTAAGGAGAGCTCCCACCGAGGCGGCTCCGGGGACAGAGATATATTTTTGTATCAGCTGCTTACTCTTCAGAGTAATTTTATATTTATTCTTGTGAATATGCTCAAAACAATTCTGCTCCTGGAAATAAAAGTTCTAGACAAAGCCCTAAATGTCTGCCTGGTTTGTTGGAAGTGAATTTTGGTGTGGCTCAGCTGAGCAGGGCTCCAGCAGCTGTCCTGGGAGAGAGAAGCCATAAAATTGGTAATGAAGTCTGCTGATGGGCCTTAGCTGCAGTGAGTTGTTGGCTGGCACCATGGCACACTCCTGTTCACCCCACCTCTGCTCATGCTTCAGGAGATGTGTGACCTCTGAAGATCAAGTCCAACTCCCCTGCCAGAGCAGGATGACTTAGAGATCACACAAGGAGCGAACGCAGAGGAGTGAAGCTAGGGAAGGCCCCTGGAGAATAAATCCTGTGAAGAGTGACTGAGGGAGCTGATGATTGCTAGTTTGAGGAAGAGGAGGCTGAGGGGAGACCTCCTTGCAATCTATAGCTACCTGAAAGGACCCTGTGGAGAGGTTGATGCTGCTCCCTTCTCACAGGTAATTAGTGATAGAACAAGAGGGAATGGCCTCAAGCTGCCACTAAGTAAGTTTAGACTGGACATTAGGAATGTTTGGGTTTTTTCCTAGCAAGAGTGGTCAGGCACTGGAATGAGCTGAAGGGAGGTTGTAGCCAGGTGGGGGTTGGTCTCTTCTCCCAGACAACCAGCAACAGAAGAAGGGGACACAGTCTCAAGTTGTGCCAGGGGAAGTATGGGCTGGATGTTAGGAGGAAGTTCTTCACAGAGAGATTGATTGGCATTGGAATGGGCTGCCCAGGGAGGTGGTGGAGTCATCATCCCTGGAGGTGTTCAGGAAAAGCCTGGCTGAGGCACTTAGTGCCATGGTCTGGTTGACTGGATAGGGCTGGGTCCTAGGTTGGACTGGATGAGCTTGGAGGTCTCTTCCAACCTGGTTGATTCTATTCTAAGTGACTGTATTCTAAGAGCTGCCCAGGGAGGTGGTGGAGTCACCAACCCTGGATGTCTTTAAAAGTCATTTGGATGTGGTGCTTGGGGATATGGTTTAGGGTGTACCTTGTAGAGTGGGGATAGGGGTTGGACTTGGTGATCCTGAGGGGATTTTCCAACTGGAATGTTTCTGTGGTTCTGTGAGAAGCATAACCTTTGCCTCATTCCCCTTCTTCACCCAAGGGGTCATTTGAGCTCTGCTGGCTTGCATTGCTCAGTGTTCAGGGGTGTGAGAGCTGTGTGTGACCTCCTGAGCTGTGCATCAGGATCTTTGTAAAAGTGGTGGGACCCATGAGAGTGATATATTGAAAGCTCTCAGTCAGCCAGAGGCCCTCACAGAGGACTAAACTGGCTCTTCTTCTCTCCTCACACTGCTGCCCTGTCTTTGATGCTCTTGAGATCAAGTTGCTCTCACTCTCAGGTTATTTTCCTTGCCTTTCTGCTGGGTGTTGCTCAGTCATCACCTAAAAATCTGCATCATATTGCAGAGTGCACTGGCAGGGAGCCAAGGAGGGTCCCCGGAACTGGGAGGCAAGATAGGAAAAGCTCTCCTGAGTGCTCTGCCCTGACCAGGTGGCCTGTACCCCTCCCTGTCTTTGGGAAAGATGAGTCATGTGAAATGATGAAACCACAGCTCTGCTGCTCTCCAGCTTGATCCCCACTTCCTGCCTGGACTTACTTTCCCTGCTATCTTTCCTCTGACGAGGACCAACCACAGCAAAGGTGTGGCCAGGCAGACTGGGCTGTGATGAAACAGCAGCTGCCAGTTCTCACAGCACCTCTTTCCTCACTGGGGAAGTGCTGGTGTGAGGAGGGGGAGCAGGATGGATGTCTGCTTAGCAGAAGGAAGGATGTCTGCTGAGCAGACCAGTGCTACACTTGACAGATGCTCCAGCAGGAGAGCCCCAGTGCCCCAGGCTGCTGTGTGGGAGCTCTGGCTCCAAGGCTGCACCTTGGGATTGAGTTGTTTTCTGTGCTGTATTCTCTGCAGACCTCCTAGCAAGTGCTGATCTCACAGCCCTTCTCTAGCAGTTAGGCCACCAGCTTCTGACCAGGGCAGCTGCCCACCCCAGGCCTGCAGGTGAACCAAGTGCAAGCAGAAGCCAGGGCTGCTTGGCCAATGTCAGCAGTACTTTGGTCATCAGCACTTCTCAGGAGAGCTTGACCAAGTGACAGTGACCAAAGACATGCAACCCTTCCAGGTCGGATGTGACAATGCAGGGGTAGAAGGAACCTTCTTGGCGTGTTTTTAGCACTGGATGTGTTTAAAGGTCGTTTGGATGTGGTCCTGGGGATATGGTTTAGGGGTGAACCCTGTAGAGGGGGGTTATTGGCTGGACTTGGTGATGCTGAGGGGCTTTTCCCACCTGAATGTTCCTGTGATGTCCTCAATGACTACAGGTGAGCAGGCTCTTGCTGTTTGACCTGAGGTCTGTCGCTGAGCAGCCTGTGTTGACCTTGCCACAGACTCTCTCGCCCCCCTGCTGCAGATACTGGGTGGCTGTGTAGGGTTTGTGTTCAGTCTTCAGGCTCTGTGCCTGTGGCCACTTGAGAGAACTGAAGTGCTCATTTGTGGCAGTGTCACAGAGTAGTCCTTGGCCAGCCCCCAGTGTGGGTTAGTCAATGTTTAAGATGAGTTTGATGGGTAGAGATTTTTCCCCGGGCTGCCTGGTGCTTTGTGTCTGCCTTCAGCATGGAGTTAGAGGGGCTGGTTGGTGGCTCTAGGGTAAGTGGGTTACCTCTGTGTCACGAGGCCCTTTCTAGCAGCTCTTCAGCTTTTCACTTCCTCTGCCCTTCTGCAATCCAGTTGTCACACAGGAACCTGTTCTGCCAGCTGGCTGGGGACAGCTAATGGCAGCCCCAGCCCCAGCCTTTCCCAGTGAGAAGATGGGGCAAAAATGGGTTCTTGGAACCTCCTTCCATTCTTCTGTGACCCAGTTAGGATATATCCATGGTGACACATCCTCCTTTCCCCCTCAGGCTTCCATGAACTGCTCTGGCCAGTCCCTGCTCATCCTCCAGAAACTGTTCCTGGACTCCAGAGAGACACAGCCCAGAGGTAGGCACGGCCTGGCCATGCTCCTGCTGTGGCTCCTACATGCTGCCCTTTCTGCTTCTCTGCTGCCCTTGGCAGAAGCAGCCCTGGCCTCTCACCCCACCTCTTCTAGGAGGTCACTTCAGGTGTTTGAGGTCCATGATTAGAGGTCCAGCAGCCAAAAGGCTTCAGAGTCCCGAGGCTCAGCCCCTCTACACCTGAGCTACCCTCAGTAGCTCAAGAAGCTGCAGCACCTGAGTCTACTTGCCCACTGCTGCACTTGCAGTTGCAGTAGGAGCAATGTTTTGAGCTTCATTGTGCCTTTAGCTGCCTGGGTCAGGCAGGTGAAAGAGGACCTGGCCACTTTCAGGCCTGTGCAGGACTTGTTTGGGGTTTCCTACCTGTCTGAAGTTTTAGCTGACGCTCTTGATTTGGTTTGGGCTTTCTCCACCTATCCTGTTGCTCACCTTGCTCCCACCCCATAACAGCCCTTCCAGCCCCTATGTTTTTCTCCCTCCTGCACAGGATGAAGCAACTGAAGAGCTTGGGGCCACATACCAGCCTGCCACCTCAACAGCTTGTGCCAGCTGGACAGAGACTGCCCATCCAGCAACCACGCAGCCGGGTCCTGGTGACACACCCCAAAGAACCTGTCCTCAGACGGTGAACCTCCCTCATTCTTCCCATGGTTTCTGCTGGCACCACCTCCAGCCCTCTGCGGTAGCTCCTTCTGCTGAGGAGAGGGGGAAGGGAAGGGAAAGGGAAGAGGAAGGAAGGAGGGAAGGGAAGGGGGAAGGAGGGAAGGGAAGAGAAAAGGAAGGAAGGGAAGGAACGTGAAAAAAGGGAAGGGAATGAAGAGAAGGAAGGGAAGGAAAGTAGAAGGAGGGAAAGTGAAAAAAGAAGGCAGGCAGGAAGGCAGGAAGGTGTTTCAGCAGTCAGTGTGGAAGCTTGGTCTTGCACAAACAGCCATCATTGTGTTCGTGAAGCTGGTGCCAAACCTAAATGACTCCAGCACTCCCATGATATATTCCACCCTGTATGATTAAAGCTTTCCCAGCAAACTGGGAGATTAAAACAACTGATCCAAAAATATGTCAAATCTCTCTGCCCTGCCCTGATGGATGCCAGCATGATCCTCTGACCCAGTCACCAGAGGGCATCAGCCTCTTGATAGGACAGCCCAACAGGAGTTTAGGAGACGAGATGCAATCATGTCCAGGCACCGAGCCCACCTGGGACCCCCTATTTGTCCATGTCAGTGGTCCCCAGGGACCCTGTGATTGTGACTCTTCCTGTCTGGGCACAGCAGTCTGGCTGTGGATGCCCTTCATGCTAACGGGGAGCCACCACAGCAATGAGGAAGAGAGGCCAGTTCAGCTGCCTCTCCCAGGGCTGCTGTCCCAGGCCTGCCTCTGCCAGGGAAACTGGGGTTGATCTCAGGCTGGTGGGAGGTGGTCATACACAGAAAACAAGGAATCAGCCTTTGGGCCACTGCTGAGTGGTGGTGGAAACCAGGCTGAAGATTTATAATAAGGAGATGGAGAACTGGGGAAGAGGAGGGTTTAGATGAGGGCGAGAAAGGCAGCGAGGCTTTTGACTGTACAAAAGGTGCAGCACTGAAGTCAGAAGGAAACAGGAGAGCTCAGTACCTCATGAAATCTGTGCTTCTGTGGCCTCCCCAGCATTGGGATCTCATTCAGGAGATCCATCTGCTCAGCCCACCCATGCCAAGGACGAGCACCACTGAGACAGCAGAGCGAGGCGCAGCAAGCTACAGCCCCCGTGGGAAGCTCACTAGAAGGACAGGAGTGTCTAAACGAGGAGGGTCAAATACCAGCCTGGATTTACAACAGCCAGAGATCCCAGCAGGGTGAGTCCAAGCCATCACTTCCAAGTTGCTCCTCCTTTGTGCTAACCCATGTAAGTTCTCAGCCATGGCCTCCAAGGGGCACCCTGGTGCAGGCAGCCTGAGGCATCCCAAGCACTGGTGGAGATGCAGGAACCCTTCTTCACTGGAACAGGCTGCCCAGGGAGGTGGTGGAGTCTTCATCTCTGGAGAGACTCCAAACCCACCCGGATGTGTTCCTGTGTGACCTTCTCTAGATGACCCTGCCTTGGGATCTTCGAGGTCCCTTCCAGCCCCTACCATTCTGTGATTCTATGCAAAGTGGAAATGAAGACTTTCAGCATTTTCTTAATGGAAAATCTGGAGTTTGGGAAAAATCCTTCCTGCATTTTTGGTGTAGTGCCCTGTTGGGGATAGCAATGGAAGCTGGAGAGGCAGCCTGGCCAGTCCTGGTCTGAAATGTCTCTAGAAGGCCACCACCATCCCTTGTGCTGTCCTCAGAGTGATTCACCACCGCTGTGAGGCAGTTCCATGACGCAGCTCCCTCCTTGCTTTCCAAACCAAGGGCCAGCATCAGCTGCCCAAGAGCTGTGCAGTCACTAAGAGCGTTTTGTCAGCCATGTCCCTCGCACGCCGAGGCTCGGCCTGCCGGCGACTGGGCCTGGCAGTGATGCCAGGTGATGAGATGGATCTTATTCACCCCCACAGCCACCCTTCCTGCAAGGTCATCAACTTCAGAGCGAGCTGCTCAGGCTCATGGTCTGAGAACGCAGGAGTCACCGAGTCCTCCCAGGGCTTTGGCAGTGACCTCAGCCCTGATGCACACAGCCCACTGCAGACAGCAGGCGGGCAAGGGCTCTGCTTGCTGCCACGCACTTCTGGCCATCGTGGGTGGCAGCAAGATGGCAGGTGTGCAGTTTGGGGCTGTGCTGGCACGGGGTGCAGAGCTGTGTCAGAGAGCTGGGACTCCCCTCTCTGTGATGATGAAGTCCTGCTTTGCTTCTCGCTCTCCCTTGCAGATTTTCCCTGCAGTGCAGCGAGGAGTCACCGCTCCCAGCAGCAGAGCTCAGGGGTCATGGAGACGCCACCTTTACACCCCTGCTCCAGAGGTCTGATTCCTGGGGTCACTGGGCAGGGGATAGACAGTACAGCACAGGACAGTGAGATGGATGCATGGAGCCTGGCAGCTGCAGGCAAAGCCCAGCCAGTCTGAAGAACCTCACAGAGACCCTGGGCACACAGGGACACAAATCTGTCCCTGAGGACACAAATCTGCCTCCCTGCCAAGATCTCCTTCAGCATCTGCTGGCCAGCACAGCATCTGCACCAGTTTGCTTCACCTGCTGCAGCTGAGCTACCTCTCACTGTGGCAAGGGAACAGAGCTGAACTCTACATCCTGAGGAAAGCATTGGGTGATGGTGATTGAAACACACAGCCCTGCATTTGCCACCTCCAGGTCCCTCCTTGCCCACTCAAAACAGACCTCTGTTCCTGCTGAGACCTCCTGGATGAAGGCCACAAGGAGAGAAGCCACTGGTGATGCTGAAAAGCCTTGTAAGGGATGGGACCTCATGTCAGCAAAGCAAGGCTTGTGTGAGCAGGGTACCTGAGTCTAGCTTGGAGTGGAGACTCGGTTTTGCTTCAGAGGGGCAGAGTGTGCCTCCATGCAGGCAGAGCTGGGTGGCCCCAAGCATGCCAGGATGGCACTCTGGCATCTGTCCAGGGACTTGGGGAAGACATTTTTTTCCTCCTTGAAGACAAAACTACCAAGAGAAGGAAATGAGCCTGTGCCTTGGAAATCTCCTTCACAGCATGAGTGTGCTACCTTTATGCAAACCAGGCCTTACTCATGCCCTATTCTCAGCCGTTCTCTCCTGGGGCAGCGGTGCCAGGCGGCACGCAGGGAAGAGGGGACAGGAGGTGTGCTGCCTGCAGGGGTTTCAGTGCTGGGTGGGTGTGTGTGGCTGGAAGTCCCCCTCCTCCCACCTCAGCTGATTGGAATGAGCGCCCAAAGCGCCAGGACTGACTGTTCCAGCGGCACCTCCCCACTTTGCCGGATTCCCTGCTTCTTCGGAGCACCCTGGCACGGGTAAAGGCAGACGACGTCATGTGGGCACAGCGCTGGCACTGCCAGCAAACAATGGGATTTCCAAGGAAGCACAACAAACATGCCCCTGGAGTGGAGTGTTCCCCTGGGCTGCTCTGCTTGCCCGTGGCTGTGAGGAGAGCAGAAAGCAGAGGGCCCTGCGTAAGCGCGGCTGTGCGTAGGGAGGCTTGCCCAGGTGTTGTGCCAGGGAAGATCCGGCTTGGGCGAGGGGCAGAGGAAAGGAGTTGGTCATTGCTCCGAGAGTCTCTTTGTGATTCACGGTTTCTTCACACACAAAATGACTTCAAATAGGTTAAAAAAATTCCCCACCTGGTGGGGATGGGAAGGCACTGGGCAAGAGCTCAGCAGCAGTGCCAGCTGTGCTTCTCTGCCTGCTGCTGGGGTGAATCAGAAGGATGAACGTTGCCAGCAGAGGAAAATCTGAGTCCTGCTTGTGCCAGAGATCCTCTGCTCTGCTCCAGCTGCGATGGACCTGTGCAGGACATGGACTGGCACTAAAGGGTCCACTCCAACAGCTGGCCAAAGGGCTTTTTGTAGGAGCAGACAAAGGTCGTAGTGGCTCAGAGGAGAATGAAGAACTTCCAGGAGGAAGTAGTTAGGGACTTGTTGAGTCTCTCAGATCCTCACAAGTCTATGGGACCAGATGGGATCCATCCTAGGGGGTGAAAGAACTGGCAGATGAGCTGGCCAAGCCACTCTCCATCATTTACACACAGTCATGGCTCAGTGGAGAGGTGCCTGAAGACTGGAAGCTGGCCAGTGTGGTGTCTATCCACAAGAAGGGTCAGAAGGAGGCCCCAGGAAGTTACAGACCTGTCAGTCTGACCTCAGTGCCATGCAGGACAATGGAGCAGATCATCCTGAGTGCACCTACAAGATGGTAAGGGGGCAGACCCAGCCAGCATGGATTTAGGAGGGGCAGGTCCTGCTTGACCAACCTGATCTCTTTTTATGACCAGGTAACCACCTAGTGGACATGAGGCAGGCTGTGGATGTAGTCTACCTGGACTTCAGCAAGGCCTTTGACACTGTCTGCCATAGCAAACTCCTGGCCAAGCTGGCAGCCCTTGGCTTGGTCAAGGGCACTCTGGGCTGGGTTAAGAACTGGCTGGGGGGCCGAGCCCAGAGAGTGGTGGTGAATGGTGTCACATCCAATTGGTGGCCACTCGCTAGTGGTGTGCCCCAGGGATCAGTGCTGGGCCCAGTCCTGTTTAACCTCTTCATTGATGATCTGGATGAGAGGATTGAGTTATCCATCACGAAGTTTGCAGATGACACCAAGTTGGGAGCATGTGTTGATCTATTAGAGGGCAGGAGGGCTCTGCAGAGGGACCTGGACAGGCTGGACAGATGGGCACAGTCCAGTGCCATGAGTTTTAACAAGGCCAAGTGTCAAGTTCTGCAGTTTGGTCACAACAACCCCAAGCAGTGCTACAGGCTGGGGACAGAGTGGCTGGAGAGGAACCAGGCAGAGAGGCACCAGGCAGAGAGGCACCTGAGGGTACTGGTCGACAACTGGCTGAACATGAGCCAGAGGTGCGCTCAGGTGGCCAAGAAGGCCAATGGCATCCTGGCCTGGATCAGGAGCAGTGTGGCCAGTAGGACGAGGGAGGTTATTCTGCCCCTATACTCAGCACTGGTCAGACCACACCTTGAGTGCTGTGTCCAGTTCTGGGCTCCTCAATTCAAGAGAGATGTTGAGGTGCTTGAACATGTCCAGAGAAAGGCATCAAGGCTGGTGAGGGGCCTGGAGCACAGCCCTGTGAGGAGAGGCTGAGGGAGCTGGGGGTGTGCAGCCTGCAGAAGAGGAGGCTCAGGGCAGACCTCATTGCTGTCTACAGCTACCTGAAAGGAGGTCATAGCCAGGTGAGGTTGGTCTCTTCTGCCAGGCACCAGTGACAGAAGGACACACCTGCTCTGCCAGGACAGGTTTAGGCTGGACATTAGGAAGAAATCCTTCATGGAAAAAATGATTGTCATGGGAATGGGCTGCCCAGGGAGGTGGTAGAGTCACCATCCCTGGAGGTGTTTAAAGGGAGGCTGGATGAGACACTTAGTGCCATGTGTTAGTTAATTAGAAGGGTTAAGTGACAGGTTGGACTCAGTGATCCTGGAGGTCTTTTCCAACCTGGTTAATTCTGTGATTCCTTGTGCACTATTTCTGCTCAGCTTGTGCCTGCCAGGCCTGAGTTCAACCTTTGTCTCATCCTGCCCCTATTAATCTAAGATCAGAGAAAGTGAAGGGAGGGAGCTGTGGCTCTACCTGCTGCCAAGCAAGAGATGGAGAGAGTGTGTGCCCCCCAGACTGTAGTGGACGTGGGAACAGGGACCTGTCTTTATTTTGCACATTTGTGTTTGGCTCTCACATCAGGTGATGGAAGCTGAGCAGGGAGAGTGAGGAGGAAACACAGGAGTGCAGTGACAGAGCTGCATCCCTCTCACAGTTTGGGCTGGAGATGTCCTTGTAGAGATGCCAAGACAAAAAATTGTTGATTCTGGATGGGAGAGGACCCTTGCTTCCTGCAAGGGGTGGATCAGGGAGCTCACAGCGCTCTCCTGCTGAGATGAAACCCTTCCATGCAGGATGTCCACACTCTGTTCCTCTAGGGGTGTTTACCTGCCTCACCAGCTGCTCAGCTTGGGAGCCAGGGTGGAGAAGCCACTGTGCAAGGCTGTGAAAAAGTCAGACTTGAACTGCAGATCTGGAAGATTCCCCAGCAACACCCATCTGCTCTTTCTTTCTCTGCTGCTGCAGACAGCATGCTCACAGAGGTGAGGCAGCAGGCCGGTTCTGTCACATGTGCACTCGGACAGGGACCCACTGACAGCCACTCTTTGGGTGTGGCCATCAAGCCATGTCTTTTCCCCTCTGAGGTGTCCATCCATCAAACTCATGTTTCACCAGCTTGGAGACCAGGATGTCATGTGGGAGAGTATCAAAGGCCTTGCTAAGGTCCAGGTATATGATATCTGTTGCTGCTGATGTGCAGGTTTCTGCTCTGTCCCTTTCTCAGCTCAGTCTGAGGGACCCCAGAGGTGAAGCAGCCTGCCTTCTCCCAGCACAGCCATCACCCCTCCACACAGCCTGCCTTCTCCCAGCACAGCCATCACCCCTCCACACAGCCTGCCTTCTCCCAGCACAGCCATCACCCCTCCACACAGCCTGCCTTCTCCCAGCACAGCCATCACCCCTCCACACAGCCTGCTCCACCCCGCCTGCCTCCCCACAGCACCGCCAA
>WAAF01018543.1:232561-421048 GCA_013400475.1 Tricholaema leucomelas | reverse complement strand
GGTTATTTAGCCTGGAGAAGGGGAGGCTCAGGGCAGAGCTGATTGCTGTCTTCAACTCCCTGAAGGGAGGCTGTAGCCAGGTGGGATTGGTCTCTTCTGCCAGCAAGCAGCAACAGAAGAAGGGGACACAGTCTCAAGTTGTGGCAGGGGAGGTCTAGGCTGGATGTTACGAAGAAGTTGTTGGCAGAGAGAGTGATTGACATTGGAATGGGCTGCCCAGGGGGGTGGTGGAGTCACTGTCCCTAGAGGTGTTGAAGCAAAGCCTGTATGAGGCACTTAGTGCCATGATCTATTTGACTAGATAAGGCTGGGTGCTAAGTTGGACTGGATGATCTTGGAGTTCTCTTTCAACCTGGTTGATTCTATGTGTGCATGTGGGGGAAACTTCTCCTCGGTAGGAGTTTGGTCACAGATTGTAAATTAGACTTGTTGCTTTTAGCATGCCTGTGTGAATGTGCTGAGTGCTTCTGAGATAGCAACGTGCCTTTGTGGCCAGTAAGACCAATGGCATCCGGGGCTGCAGTGTGTCCACTCTGCTCTGGTGAGACCACACCTGCAACACTGTGTCCAGTTTTGGGCTCCCCAGTTCAGGAGAGAGAGGGACCTGCTGGAGAGAGTCCAGTGGAGAGCCATGAGGATGATTAGGGAACTTAAGCATCTCCTCTCTTAAGAGAAACAGATATCTGAGGCTGTATAGTCTGGAGAAGTCTGAGAGGAGATCTGATCAATGTCTATAAATAGCTGAGGAGTGGGTGTCAAGTGGCTAGGGCCAATCTCTTTTTGGTGGTGCACAGTAATAAGACAAGGAATAATGGATACAAATTGGAACATAGGAGGTTTTACCTCAACATGAGGAGAAAAGTCTTTACCAGAGCCCCAGAAGTGGCTGCCCAGGTTGGTTGTGGAGTCTCCTCTTGAGACTTTCAAAATGCACTTAGATGCATTCCTGTGAGGATCCCTGGGTGATCCTGCTTTTGGCAGGGAGGATGGACTTGATTATCTCTGAAGGTCCTTTCCAACCTCTAATATTCTGTGATTCTGCTGGCTGCCTATTTTGAATCTGTATTTCATGCTGAGAAGTTTAAGTGGAGGGATTCATAGATGGTGATGGAACCTTGCAGTTTGCCTTTAATTGCTGGAAAGTTTTCTGTTGAAATCCTTTCTCTGATGAGAAGCAGGTGGGAACAGGCTGACTGATGTTTACTGTTGGAAAGATGCAATATGCACAATTGTTTAAAGAGATTGCAAACTATACCATGTTTACACATCATGCCTAGAGTGCTCAAAAAAAAGAGGATAATAAAATAACACAGATCATGTTCCAATCCACAATCTCAAGTCAAGTGAGACTGTTTTGTAATAGAGTTGTTCTCCCTAGTGAGTTTGCAGCCATGAAGCCTGCTGTGCCTTTGAACATCTGGCAGCTCTGCAGCATTGGGGTGACTGCAGGAAGAGTGGGGAGCTGAGGCTGGGAGGACAAAAGGGATATGTTAGAGTTTGAGATGTAGAAGGTCAGATCTGGTTTTCCTTTTTGGCCACAGGTATCACTGGTTATCTTGGGTGAATCACTTAAAACTGTTTATAGATCTCTAAAACTGGATTAGTTCCAATATTAGTAAAAACCTTTTTAAGATTCCTAGGTGTATTAGGAAGCAGCAGGAGATCACAGGATGTCAGAGATTGAAAAGGACCTCTGGAGATCGAGTCCAAGCTCCCTGCCAGAGGAGGGGGCTATATAATCTAGTGCAGGTTGCACAGGGATACTGTCTGTGTCAAGGCAGAAGCTGTAGGTGGCAGCTGGCAGGCAGGGCAGCAACGTTACTAGCTGGGCACTCCAAAAATACCAAAGCAAAACCAGGAGAGCAGGTTTGGTGACAGTAACTAGGATCAGCCACTACCCCATGGTCACCAGGTTGGGTGACCAGAAGGTCAGTAGGGTATGAGGTTAAGCACTGTGCAAATGCAACATATCCTGGTTCAGGGTATGGCCTGAGCTTTTGGGGCTGTTGGGCAGAGGAGGAGGAACCTGGCATCTCTGTTCAGGGTGACTGGGACCTGTGGGTACCCTGACAGTGGACTCTTAGCTCACAGAAGTGGCTGTGTTCCGGCGGTTTTCTAGTTTACTCTTTGGTTTGCACATTCATTAATCTGATCTCAGTCAGAATTAAAGGCAGTAAGCTTAACTGACCTGTCACTGAGAAACATCTGTGGCCCAACAGATATTCTCTTCTCCTCTTGAGACATCTTGTTTCCATTCGAAGTTGTGTGAAAACACTTGATACCACAAAACTCTTCATTGAAAATATGCTTTTGAGTGTTTCAGATGTAGTTGCAATTCTTACTTCTGACCTGCTGTTAGACAAAAAGGTTGCAAAACCTTGACCTTCAATGAGATGTCCTAAGGTGAGCCAGGGCAGAGAGGCCAGGTCTGAAAATCAAGTGACACAACATGCTTTGAAAATTGGTTTTTAGCATCAGTGCTGCTGAGTGAAGAGAGTATCCTGTTGAAACACACTGTATGGGAGATGTGCTGTTAACTGATCTTGTTTGAGGCAGTGTTGATTTAAATGCATGCCTATAGAAATCTTGCCAGAAAATGAGCTCTTTCCAAAAGGAACAAAGGCAGCAGTACAGAAAATAGGGATAACTGTGTCAGATTCTCTACTGGAACCAAAGCCCATGACCTCAAAGTGACTGCTGTTGCTGAAATCAGAAGTGCATGTTATGAAAAGTAGTAGTTTCATCAAACTGGGGGTGCCCTTGATCAATGTTTCTAGAACTTGAGCTTGAAAAATTGATTTGGCTTGAAAACTGCTACACTTTATTTGTCTTCAAAGGTTCTTGTTATTTAGAGTTACAGACTGTTAAAAATAATCACCCAACTTTTAAATGCTGGCTGTGTTCTGATCCTACTTTTTGTCTCTGAAGAGAAAGGCTTGCTATTCTGAATTCACATCCTTAAAAGCTTGCAAATCTGCTGTATGTTTTAAGGGGAACTTACTGTAATCAATGAGGGTTGCTGATTTACTGCTTGTGCCTATGTGGCACCTCTGCTATTGCTGATTGCAACAATTCAGTGATCTATCTCAATCCTATTAGTGTCAATCAGAGAGTTTGTTTCCATGATGATCTTTTATTATCCAGAAATAGGGCTAGGAAACTTATAAAAACTGCTTTTAATTTACTGGAGGTGCTTTGAAAAGAATGTAGGTGTGCTTTGGAGAAGCAGAGCTTTCCTCTCAGTCTCAGCCTTTACAGAGCACTGGGGTCAGGGAAGTTTCAGCATTAGTCTCCTGTGTATGAGTGTGTTTTGTGTTATGGTCATTGCTTCTCTGGTGATTGCAGATGTTGATGACTCTGGAGGAAAGGCTAGCTGGTCTTTACAAGCCTCTCTGCAGCCAGCACATGCTCTTAACATGCTGGAAATACCCTTGGTCTCCCCCGGTCTCCATGGGTGGTATGCTGTGGGTATTATGAGGCGTTTTATTGCCTGCATCAAAATGGGAAGACCCAGGGCTGCATCTGAAGTCCTGATCTAGGTCAGTTCCCAGATATGCATAGCCTCTGCTTCGGGCTGTGACCACAGCACTCCCCAGCCCATCTCCACCCCGCGTTGTGGGGAGCAGTGGTGGTTGTGTGGGTTGGGGAGCTGGCATGCTGTGCTCAGCCCCAGCCCCAAGCCATGATGTTTGGGAGCAGAACTGACAGCCTCTCTGCTCTCAGGATGAAAGCAGTCAGAACCAGTGAGATGATGCAGGAGGTGGTGGTGATACAGGGAACAGGAATGTCCTCAGTGCATTTGCTCATGTGTTTTGCACAAGGCCTGCCTGGTGCGGGGACAAGATCTTTATAGAGCCTGGAGCCAAGAAAACCTGGCACTGTCTGGCTCCAACCGGGCTTGAAGGGCGAAGTTGCCCTGGAAGCACTCTTAGACTTTATTCGACTCAGCCATGGGTTGCCCTCTCTTACCCACTGCGTGGGCTGGACCATGTGGCTGGGATGATTCTCCTTAGTCTTTTCATTGCTTTTTCATCATTGTTGGACTCCAGAAGAATCTTAGCATCTAAGAATTTCAAAGCACTTAAAAAGAGCCTCAGCTTTTCAGACCTACCATTGCTTAAAACTGACATGCAAATGTTGTTCTCCTGGCTTTATCATCCTTGGACACCACGATGCACAGAGAGCTCATACAATTTCACAGCCTCAAGTTGTTGAAAGAGATGAGAAAATAACAGTCTGCTACCTGTTAGGTAACAATGTCCTCTGACAGGAGTGTTACTCACTGAAAAAGAGGCTCCAACTCAGTCCTCCAAAAATTGCTACTTCCCTCTTTATTAAACATCAAAATCATACAGCCTGCCAGACACTCTGCATGTTTCTAAGGGTAAATAACCTCACTGGTCCACAGCTGCAAGTCTAGCAGATAAGGTATTTGATTGGGAATCCAGACACCAAGACTCGATTGCTGCATTTTTTGCTGAGCTGCTCTCTGATCTTTGGGGAAGTCACTTTGCAGGCTTTTTTTTTTTTCTGTCCCACTCCACCCTTTGCCTCTTGACACAGTAAACCTGCTGGAGTAAAGAGCTTCTTAGGATGTATTTACTAATAAAAACACATAACATGCCTCAAATAACATGGATGCCTCTTTTAATGCCATCTGTTCAGAAGAGTTTTGGTTTTACAAATTTGCCACTTGCCAGAAGCTATTGCACAATGGCTCCCAGGATAGTTTGGGTATTTTGGCCTAATAACCATAAGGTCCTTAGGAATGGATAATTTTGCCAACAATCTCTTTTATTTAGACGTGTAAAAACCCTGGAGCCCTGAGCAGCTTCGCTGGGAGACAGGGAGGATGAGGACTGCACCTTCCCATTAGCATCACTCAGAAGTGATTTACCTGTTCACATGAGAGAGCATCTGCTGCTGAGTGCAGCCACCTCCTTCTCCCTCTCTTCCTATTCCCTCCATTGTCACTGTCAGCCCTGAAGCTGTCATTTAAATGTACTCTCTGTCATTGCACAGGGGAATTTCTAATCTCTTTAGGGGGATTAAAAAAAGGCACTTAGCTCTTGAAGCCCTGTGAGCTGTGTCTGTTTTTTGGCTTCAGAAGAAGAAACCTTGCTGCTGGTCATGAAATGCCAAGTAGTACACTGTTAACTTGTGGCCCTGTTTGATCAGCACAGAGCTAAGCCAGGAAACATGAGATTTGCTGGTATGGCTTCCTTTTATCCACAGAAAACAATATGGTTAATGGAGTGAATAATTGCTAGCAGAAGCCTCTTATTTGTAGCAGTGTTGGTGGGCTTGAAAGCCTCTGTGATCCCAATATATACTTCCTCTCTCACACCTTCTTTCTGGCCAGGCTGTTTGGGTGGGAAGTGTGCAAGAAATCCTGCAGCATTCCCACTGCACTGAGCCTGTGCTGCAGGTTTTCAAGTTCATGACATAGAGTGGCAACAAAGGGTGTACTTGTGTATGTGATACTGCTCTAAGCATAGAATCATAGAATCAGTCAGGGTTGGAAGGGACCACAAGGATCATCTAGTTCCAACCCCTCGGTCATGGGCACGGACACCCTACCCTAGATCAGGCAGGCCAGAGCCGCATCCAGCCTGGCCTTAAACACCTTCAGGGATGGGGCCTGAACTGCCTCCCTGGGCAACCCATTCCAGGGTCTCACCACTCTCAAGGTGAAGAACTTCCTTCTCAAGTCCAGTCTGAAAGCAGTCTCTAAGCAGCGTGCTTGAACAAGGCTGTCAGTGTGCCTGTCACCTGCTGCTGTGGCTTTCTGTATTACCAGGATCTATTTTCCTAAAGATATCCTGTTCTGCAGCTGTAATGTAGTGAGATGCTTCTGGAGTGAGATGTGCTGCTGTGGCAGAAGCTCATCTGAGGAGATGAGAAAAGGAGATATGGACAAAACTCATCAGACTGTTTTCCTTACACTTCACATGCTTTGAACAAGCATCATTTGTCTGCAAGAGAAGCACCATTGTGGGTGCCTCATGTTCTTCAGTTGTGTATTATACCTATTGCTTTCTTACCCTGAGTTTCACTCTAGCTTGCTAGCCCTTTTAATATTTTTCTCACTTTTCAATCTAACAAATCAATTCTCCTTTTTCTGGAGAGGTCTTCTGAACAGCAGTCCTTGTCCTCTTCATCCAAGGGACTCTGAGTAACCAGTCAGAGCTGTCTGTTTTCACAAATGGAAATTGTACTTTCCTGCACTTGCCTCAGGAGTCTGCAATCCTGAATCCTCTTGCCAACATCAGAAATCCTTCTTTCCTGATTTGACTGCCACTGCCTTAGCTGCTTCAAGTAGCCCTTGCAAGATAGGCTTGCTTTAGGTGCATTACTGAGCACTGGGATGGTCTCAGCACTGGAAGCTGACAGCCTGCAGCAGAGTATGGCTGGAGCAGTGTGGGAGAGCTGGAGGTGCTTCAGCTGCTCTTTTGGCTCCAATGCTGCTTGGCACATCTGTAGCATTTGGTGATTGAGGCTGCAGCATTCCTTCTTTGCCAAGCGGGTGTCAGTGACTCCCTGTGGAGCGTCCCTCTTCTCTCCAGTGCTACTGGACTGAGGCACCAGAAAATATGGCTAGTGAGGCTTAATAAACTGCAGGGGACTATTGCAGCTGAGTGCCATTCATTTTCAGGTAGCAGCAAAAAAAAGACCCCTTTCACATCAGTTTACTTGTGGTTTTGGTGGTGGTCTGTACATGAAACAAAAGATCGGTTGTGTTTGCTCTCTTGCAGTTATAAGTGCTAGTAATGAATTTTTCTCACCACTTCCTCATTCAGCTTCATCTTGTGAAAAATACAAGAAAAATTCAGTCTGGTAGAGAAAATGTTTGTTGAAGCTCCTGCGGCTGAGTGTGGAGCTTTCCTGGGAACCTGCCCAGGGTTGTAACTACTGTGGGCAGGGGTACTTGTGGCTCCTTGAAAAATCCAGCCCTGGGTGACATATATGCCCAGGGTAGCATGCTTGATGTGACACTGCACTGGCATCCTCCTCCTCTTCACACCATGCCTGGATTAGAACATGTTAGATGTTCAGTCATGGTGTAAACTGGTTGAAACGATCCTGGGCAGAAGACCTCAGTAGCTTGCTACACCATCTTAGAGCCAGCTGTGACATTTGATTACTTCTGCAAGAGTTTGTCTTGAGTTTTCCTGAGGTTCCAGTACTGTGCATGCTGGGGGGAGTGGGGGCTAGGAGAGAGAAACGTAATTGAAAATGTGATTTATAAAGAATTTCAAACAGTTTGGCATCCCCAAAGGCTTCATACTTCTATAAAATTCCATATTTGCAAGTATACAAAAGACATTTCCAGATGTTTTTTCTTCCCTTTAATTGATAATTGAAAAAATGTTTTCATCTACCACAAATAATTGGCATGCATTAATTACACGCCTACAATACTCTGTGCAAGGTCAAGGTGTAGGTTTATTTCTTCATGCCCCAGCATATTGCTCTGTAGGTGGGGATGGGACAAAACTAAGATTGATTGGCACAGATTTTCAAGAGAGGACTCCCCCCATTTTTACCCCACAGTTGAACTGCAGGTGGGAATTTCAGCAAGCAAACGTCACTCTAACTATAGGTTTGTGTTATAGAGATGGGCAAGCACTCTCTTTTGCATCTGGAATTCATTTTCTGTATGCAAAATTGCACCTGCAGAAGGGGAACCGTCTCTCCCCTGACCCACTCTGCTGCTAGCTTTAGGAGTTTCACCAAATGAGTGACAGGTCTGTGAGAAGTTGCTGAGGCCCTACTGAAAAGTGCCCTCATTCAGAGCTCAAAATTAGGGTTTTTTAAACCTCTCTTCTCCACTGAGACCTGATGTGGAAGAAGCTTTGCCTTGAGCTGTGATACTCTTTTTTGGGGTAGGTGCTTTTCTCCACCCTTACTTTGCCTGGCAACTTAAAATGTTTTCCTGGCAGCAGATTTACTTTTAGTATCATTTATGGCTAAGGCAGGACAGGCCCTAACTTTTGCTTGCTCTTCCTCCAGTTTAATCCTCTTCATTTGCTGATGTTCACAGCTAAAAGTCTCCGGGTTTGTTGCCCACTCACCTGCCACTCCAGAAAGTTCCTGTGCATCACTCTGCACACTTAGAAAAAAATGAAATGCTCAAAGATGATTTGTTTTTTTTCCCCCAAATTAATATTTTGATGGAGATTTGAAGAACTTGGTAGCATACAATTTCAAAGTTATCTCCAAAAATGTGCCTTTACTTCTTGGTGTTCCTCAGGGGTCAGTGCTGAGACCAGTGCTCTTTAACATCTTTGTCAGTGATATGGACAGAGGAATTGAGTGCACCCTCAGCAAGTTTGCAGATGACACCAAGCTGTGTGGCACAGCTGACTTGCTGGAGGGCAGGGATGCCATCCAGAGGGACCTGGACAGGCTGGAGAGGTGGGCCCAGGCCAACCTCATGACGTTTAACAAGGCCAAGTGTAAGGTCCTGCACCTGGGTCGGTGCAATCCCAGGCACAGATACAGGCTGGGTGATGAATGGCTGAGAGCAGCCCTGAGGAGAAGGACCTGGGGGTCTGGGGTGATGAAAAGCTCAACATGAGCCTGCAGTGTGCACATGCAGCCCAGACAGCAACCCTGTGCTGGGCTGCATCAAGAGCAGTGTGGGCAGCAGGGCAAGGGAGGGGATTCTCCCCCTTTACTCTGCTCTCCTCAGACCCCACCTGGAGTACTGTGTGCAGTTCTGGAGCCCCCAACACAAGAAGGACATGGAACTGCTGGAGCGGGTCCAGAGGAGAGCCACGAAGATGATCAGAGGGCTGCAGCAGCTCTGCTATGAGGACAGGCTGAGAGAGTTGGGGCTCTGCAGCCTGGAGAAGAGAAGGCTTCGAGGAGACCTTAGAGTGGCTTTCCAGTATCTGAAGGGAGCCTACAGGAAGGCTGGGGAGGGACTATTGACAAGGTCTGGTAATGTCAGGACGAGGGGGAATGGGTTTAAGCTGGAAGAGGGGAGATTTAGACTGGATGTTAGGAGGAAGTTCTTTACAGTGAGGGTGGTAAGACACTGGCACAGGTTGCCCAGGGAGGTTGTGGATGCTTCCTCCCTGGAGGTGTTTAAGGTCAGGCTGGATGAGGCCTTGGGCGAGCTGCTCTAGTGGGAGGTGTCCCTGCCTGTGGCAGGGGGTTGGAGCTGGATGATCCTTGAGGTCCCTTCCAACCTAAACCATTCTATGATTCTATGATTCTATGATTCTCTGCTGTTCCCATCAGAAATGCTCCCTTGGCTCAGGAGCTGGCGGTGAAGGGTGCTCTGGGGCTTGCTGCTTTTGTCTCCCTGTCTTGTGTGTTTCCAGACTTTTAGCTGTCACAGAATTTTTGGCACTTACTTGAATTGAGTAACAACAATCTCTCCCTCACTAGCATGCTATCAGAGCAGGTCTAAGCACGTGCTCCCGGACACCAGATGTGGAGATCCAGTATCTACTGTGCTACGGCAGCCAATTACTCAAACCCATAATATTTTCACTCCTGAAATTAACCACTTCATGAATTATACGACAGGAAATGATCAGTGTTGACAGCTGATTCTTTTAAATAGAATGTAATCAAAAAGATCATTAAATATATGCTTGGAGTTCACCATTCCACAGTGCTGACTCCCCTCAAGTCTTGAAATGCTATTAGCTGCAGCATATCTTTCCTAAGATTCATACTTTCCCAGGTATTGCCCTGTCTTATTCAATAAATCTCAATTTCTCCTCCTCAGAAATAATTATAATTCCTGGGCACTGCACCAAAATTTGCAGATGTTTTGAAGATGTCCCAATCGGTTGAGATTAGGCCATGAGTGGTTTAAACTTTATTCTGTGGATATGGCATCCTTGAAACCTGACTCTATTAACTGTTAGATAGTGCAGAATAAGGAAAGACAACTTACTGCCTGTTAATGAACAACTTGGTTTCAATACTGATTATTAAGGGGAAAAAAAAAAAACCAACCCAAAACTCAGCCTTGATCTCTTGAGAGAAATCTTTGCAATGCTGCTGGAAACAGAACATAACCAAGCTATTGTTTACCTCTGATTTTAGCTTTATGGTGATAAGAATCTTTTTTACCTCCCTAAGGGGATTAAAAAAAAACTTTAAAGCTTCAGTAAGAGCGACCCAGCTCACTTTGGTAACTACTTCGCTTTTTCTGCATTTACTTGGTACTTAAGAATGGTACATGCCTTTGAACATAGTGAGTCAGTCCCTGGCCATGCTTATCGCATGCGTTACCCTTACCTGTGACTTCTGCAGAGCTTTCTTCAAGTTTCATTTTCCTTGAAGATCTTGTGGATGTCCTTGAAGTAACAGTTTTGGTGTTGTTTGAAGGAATCTCTGGAAGAGAACTTTTCATCACCTTTTTGGGGGTTCTTTTCCCTCTTTGAATTTTTACTCTCAGTGTTTGTTAAGGTATCTTATTCATTTGCCTTTCCTTTTCCCTGCTGGGTTGTTACTAATATCAAAGGCCCATGCAAACTCATCAGCTGCAGACCTTGCCACCGAGGACCCATTAACTTCAGCAAGAGTCAAGCAGAGTGGTGCCAAGCGTTTCTGAAAGCATCATCCTTTGCACAGTGCTTTGGATGGGCTCATTTTGGCCTTTGCCTGTGGAGGTCAGGCTGGTGGCAGATAGTCAGCTCCCTGGAAACTACACATAACAGGATGTTAGGGGTCAGAAGGGAACCCCAGAGATCATTGAGCCCAACCCTCCTGCCAGAGCAGGACCATAGAATCTAGTGCAAGTCACACAGGAACACATCTAGACAAGGCTGGAAAGGCTTCAGAGAAGGAGACCCCACAATCTCTCTGGGGAACCTGTTCCAGTGCTCTGGGACCCTTATGGTAAAGTTCTTTCTCATGTTGAGGTGGAACTCCCTTTGCTGCAGTTTCCATCCATTGCTCCTTGTCCTATCTCAGGGCACAAGTGAGCAGAGGCTGTCCCTGTTCTTTCCCTCTTGACACTCAGCTCTCAGATACTTATTTTTAACTTTTTTTTTTTTTTAAAACAGATACTTATTTATAAACATTTATTAAATCCCTTCTTGGTTTTCTTCAGACTAGAAAGCCCCAGGTCCTTCAGCCTTTGCTCATAAGGCACATGCTCCAGTCCCTTATTTCTGCTTGACATCAGACCATATTTTAAGTAATGTGCTTTAGAGTGTTGTCAGTAAAGACAGAATTAATCACACTCAACATGAAAAATGCACTCTCTTACATGAAACAACCTGGACGAGGTTAACTGTAGAATATTCAATGCTGCCTGCAAAATAGC
This sequence comes from Tricholaema leucomelas, assembly GCA_013400475.1. Lineage (NCBI taxonomy): Eukaryota > Metazoa > Chordata > Aves > Piciformes > Lybiidae > Tricholaema lacrymosa > Tricholaema leucomelas. The sequence continues at coordinate 409,752 of WAAF01018543.1, read as the reverse complement.
TTTCCAGCTTCATAATTTCTTTCTCTATCTTAGTTTGGTCTGCTTTTGACTTCACAATCTGCCTGCCTTTGCCTATGAGAGCTCATTCCTTTCAAGAGATGCACCCGTTTTTGTAAGTGTGGAAAAATACCTGAATGACTTTCCTCGTGGAAATCAGTATTTGTTGTAGCCCCAGGTTTAATAATTAAACTCTGTTTACTGTTCAGTACTTTTGAGTAGTATTTAATAGCTCTGGTTGTTACAATCCGTGTCACACCGAAGCGCAGTTAAGGCAACTGATTAGATGAACATGACTAACACAAATTCTTAAAAGTGTAAACAAGCATAAAGTAAACATAAACTGAATGTTTGCTGACACGCAGCTGTGTCCCGGGGCATAAAGATGTGTGTCTAAGACTCTCACAATGAGGCTGGTTTCAAAATGGCTTTCAAAATCCAGTGATCCCAGCTCAGCAACCTCTGTGTTCTTCCTAAGCTTGAGGGCCTGTGATGGTTTGGGTGTTACCCACACTCCCCCTCCCCAAACTGAAGTAAAATCACCCAGACTAGATTCAGCAGCTGGAAATTGAATGAAGCTTTATATTTACAGCTTTGCACCTTCTTCCCAGACCTTCTACCTTACCACCCTTCTACCTTACCCCAGACTTTGCCTTACATTCAAGGTGAGTTTGGAGGATCGGCCATGCGGGTTAGGAAGCAGATGGATTAGCCAAGAACTGAAGTTCAGTGTGGAAGCTCAAGTACCCTATTGCTGAGCTTTTATTTAAAATAACATGTTAGCAGAAAGCACTGTTTAGGCAAAATCCATTTGGAATTAGTTTCCCAGAGCTTTACCACATCACTTGATTGTGGCTGTGTAAAACAGAAAGTGAGTCCAGTACATTTCTCTCAGAGCCTGTAAGTGTGATGGTTTGGGTGCTACCTGCCCCCCACACTTAAGAAAATCACCCAGGCTAGACTCAACCAATCTGGAAATTGAAGAATGAAGCTTTATATTTACAGCTTAGCACAATATACAAGCAGATATTTACAGTGTATGTACAGCTATAGACAGGAATATACAAGTTAAAAAGTAATACAGAAACACAACAGCCCTCCCAGAAACTGAGTCCCCAAGAGGGGCTCCCAACCACCCTTCCACTTTCTTCCCAGACCTTCTACCTTACCCCAGACTTTGCCTTACATTCAAGGTGAGTTTGGAGGATCGGCCAGGGGGGTTAGGAAGCAGATGGATTAGTCAGTCAGCAAGCTAGGTTAGGGAGAGAAGTGCAGCCCAAAAAGCCAGAGAGCAACTATGTTTGTGTTCTTCTTATACATCTCAACAAGCCTATGAGTGAAGTAGACCTCACCATTGTTTCCTTTTCACAGCCTGTCATCTAATTCTTCTCACCAAAACGTTCTAGCTAGCTTCAATCTAACATAGAGTCTTTAGGCTTAAGGATTTTTCTTAACTCTTTGTGTTGTTTGGTTTTTTTTTTGTCTGAATCTGAATATTCAGTTCTGATTTTTCCAGACAACCCCTCATCTGCTTTGCCTCATTCTTCCTTTTTACAGCTGCTGTGGTGAATTCAAGGATCATGGGATGTGCAGTAAAGAAACAGTGAGAGGCCGTTAGGCTGCATTTTTAGGTTTGTGTGCCTGGTAATTCAGGAGACACAACGAAGTATAATTTTTTTTCCTTGTATTCTGCATGTAGAATTTCTTTTTTGTGGGAGGGTTGGGGTTGGTTTGTTTTGTTGTTTGGAGGGTTGTGGGTTTTTTTCAGGGCTGTCAACCATGTTTTTGCATGAGAGGCAACATACTTTTGGGTGGTGCATGTGCCACTGCTGTTGATAACATTTGATTGATTTCACTCAACAATTATACTTTTAAATCTCCAACTGCAAGCACCTTGCTGTGTTTGTCATAAGCAACCTCCACATTGTGTTTCCTTCTTGTAACATAGTCATTATGAATGCTTTGATTACCCAGGAATATCCATGTGTGTTCTGTTAGAGCCCCATGTCTGTCTGTGGTGTCTGATGCATGGACGTGGTACAGGAAGTTATGAAAGAAGCTCATCTGATGGGAAAAGGACCAAAGAGGCAGAAGACTTGAAGAAAATGATTTAATCTCAAGGTTTTTCTTTGAGTCTTCATGCTGCTTTGGAGAAGTGCCATAGGCACTTGGAGGGCTTGGTTCAAGGGCAAGACACCTTTGGATGATACGCCAGTAAGAAATGCAGTCTTTTGCTCTCTGTTCGCTTGATGGCACAAACCAGGCAGTTCCTCCTGACAGGTTTGGATCAATGGTAATTGTCAGGCCTTTTGCTGGCAATGAAATGGTTAGCAGTTAAATGAATAGAATAGAAGAGAATAAAATCAACCAGATTGGAAGAGACCTCCAAGATCATCCAGTCCAGCCTATCACCCAGCCCTATCCAGTCAACTAGACCATAGCACTAAGTGCCTCGACCAGGCTTTTCTTGAACACCCCCAGGGACAGTGACTCCACCACCTCCCTGGGCAGCCCATTCCAATGCCAATCACTCTCTCTGTCAAGAACTTCCTCCTAACATCCAGCCTATACTTCCCCTGGCACAACTTGAGACTGTGTCCCCTTGTCCTGTTGCTGCTTGCCTGGGAGAAGAGACCAACTCCCACCTGGCTACAACCTCCCTTCAGGTAGTTGTAGACCTGAAATGTCAGTGTCCAGAACTGAAATGGTTGCACTTGGTCCTTGGGAGCTTTTGATGATGCTTTGAAAGGCTTGGTATTGCAGTTGTCACAAGCGGCGTTGTTTGTGTAGCTGTGTTAATCCTTGATAAGGAAAGTTTTGAGTTTGATTTATTTTATGGAATTATTTTGTTGACTTATTTTTATGACTTTTAAAGTTCGTATCCTTGCAGAGAAATATGCAAGTATAAGGATGTCAGAAGAGAAGACAGGCAGTGAGTTATCAGTGGTGGGACTCAAAAAGCAAATATTCTTTCTCCAGACCCCCAGCCTAGGCAGAATACTCTGTGCTTCTGAGAATCTATTTGCTTCCTGCAAAATGTCACCAGCCTCACACCCTTTTCTCACAAATATTACATATTAGAAAGATTACGACACAATCAGATAACAGAAAGGAGAGATAATGCCTACCACTCTGCCTTTGGTGAATAATCAAGATTGCACGTGAAAGAGACTCAGAGACTTGAATTCTTCATAGCTGATTCAGGGGAGGAAAAAGAGGAAGAAATACTACTTCAAAGTTACTATTCTTTGTGATCTGGGTAGCTCTTCTTGGCATTTTCTTCTTTTCCCTTTGTTTATCAGCTTCTGGACAATGCTGTATGGTGTATGTCAGGGCACAGCATGGGCTGGTGGCTGGGGAGCTGGGCAGCAATGCAGGCAGGGGCTTCACCAGGCACTGTCTTGCCCAGCTCCCTGTCCTTAGCCAGCATCCCTCTCTGAGCTCCTTGCTGCAGCCACTGAGACACACTGTTGTGCACAGTCCATATGAGGAAAACTGCTTCCTCTCAGTCTCAACCTGCCCAGCCACTGGTCCTCACCCAGGTGTGTGCTGGGCTGAGATCTGGCTCTGGGTTATCACCTGAGACACAGGGTTGCAAGGTGGGAATAGGACACAAGTCTTCCTGCTGGAAAGGTGGTAAAGCAGATGCTTTTTTATCATCTGTGTAAGTTACATATTATCAATACTGTGTTAAATTTTCTAATAGCAAACAAGAATGTGCCTGGAGAGAAGTGTTTATCACTTTTGTGTCACATTGTAGCAACTGATTTGCCTGCTATAATGATAACTCAGAAGAACTTTGGGTCCCATAAAGTTTATTGTTTGATATGAATGTTTATATTAGATATTGCACTTCAGCATCACTGAAAAGTTGTTTCTGGGAGAGTGTGTCTAGTTTCTTTTCCAGAACATTCTTGGGTTGTTGTTTTGGTTTGGGATTTTTGGGGGGTGGGTTGGTTTGGGTTTTTTTGCATTTAGGATAGAGGTTGTCAAGTCTTTATAGAAAAAATGGTTTAACTGGAAGTTGTGTCCTCATGGAAATCTGATGATGGTAATGCTTCCCAAAGCAAGGACCTCAGTCCTTCTGGTGAAAGTGACTGGAGGTATCTCAGGATGAAAGTTTGCTTCTCCACCAGCCTCAGGATCTTGTGTAGAGCTCTGCATAAAATTTGGCTTCCTTGGGTCTCATGGATATTTAAATTCTCAGCAGAATATTCACTGAGTAGTTAGAATATGAGACAGTGGCCTCAAGCTGTGACTGGATAGGTTTTGACTAGATATTAGGAAAGTTTTTTTCCCTGTAGAAGTGGTCAGGTATTGGAATGGGTTGCTCAGGGAGGAGGTTTAGTCACCTACTCTGGATGTCTTTAAAAGTTATTTGGATGTGGTACTTGGGCATGTGGTTTAGGGTGCACCTTGTAGAGTAGGTTTCTTGGTTGGACTTGGTGATCCTGAGGGTCTTTTCAACCTGAATGTTTCTGCGATGCTGTGAGTGCAGCTAAGCAGGATACAGTGAAGCCTGGTGAGGCCATGGAAGGGAAATGCCAGACCATGCCCTACCATAACCTCAATAATTTCTTACCAATGGGTGAGGCACAAGGATAGATAATGACCTGCAGAGCCTGTTTTATGGCAGTCATTTGATGATACAGCAAAAGAATATTTTGTATAAATGGTAGAGCTGATCAATGAAGTGGTGAAATATTTACTTAGCTGCAAGCTGTGAACCTCTTTGTAAACTGTCTGGTCCTTCCTATACAAGATTGTTGCTTGTTTTGAACAGTGCAGCAGATAATAGCTTGTAATAACATAACAGGACAGCAAGCAAGTTGTTCTTTGCATGAGACAAAGGAAATCATTTCACCTGACTTGTACCACCACTTTGAGTGACAGAAGCGTTACTACTTGGATGATTATTTGAAATGCTTTTTCACAGAGTACAGCTTGTCTCAGAGGGCTGAACTCCACCTGTGGCATGATATGGCATGTTTACACAGTAATCTGCTTTGGGAATGAGAGACAACCTCAACTCTATTAAACATCTTTTCAAATACGTCTGCAATATTTGGGATACTGCTGTACTTGGGATCAACTTGGAGAAGGAGTTGGGAGTCCTGTTGGACAGCAAGCTATCCATGGGACAGCAGTGTGCCCTCGTGGCCAAGAAGGCCAGTGGGATCCTGGGGTCTGTTGAGAGGGATGTGTCCATGTTAAGAGGGATGTGTCCAGCAGGTTGAAGGAGGTTCTCCTCCCTTTCTACTCTGCCCTGGTGGTGTGGTGGTCATTTAGGAACATTTCAGGATATAGAGGTGATCAAGAATGGAGAACAGGTTTCCAGAATTAGTCTCTCATTGCTTGGTAGTTCCCTCACAACCTGTATAAACTTGCAACACTAAAATCTTCAATTAAGTCCTACTCTGCTCAGTTTTGATTCAAGGATGTCAGCCAGTTCAGTACTTATCCAAAGCTTCCAGTCAGTCCCTGGGAATTTGCCTGATGAAACAGTTAGAATCAGTCCTGTACTAGAATTATTGTTTCTTAACAATTAATCTGTTTTTTTTACTGTTTCTTTTTAAATACAGCTCTGGAAAATGGAAATATTTGGGGATCATTTAGATGAATTCAAAGAGGAGGGTGTTAGAAAAGCCCATAAAGAGAAGAAGAAGGGATGAAGAATCTTGCTTTAAGGTTTAGTCAAGGCTCATCTGAACTGTGAGGTAGAAAAATTCGGTCAGCTACACTCCATGCAGCTGCACGGGAGAAATAAGCAGAACTCTAACCGAGTGTAGAACAGTGTGGAATAACATTTGTTTAAGTGTTTCCAGGTGGATCACACTCAAATGGCTTCTCCAAGGGAAAATCATGCTGCATAAACCTCTCAGTTAATAGAAGTGCAGATAAAGTTGACTCAAGAGGAGTAATTTGATTTGTTGGAAGTTTGGTTGTTTTTTTTTTTTTAGAAGATAGGCATATGATGAGAAGCCAAAGGGGGGTTATTAAGAGCTAAGCAAGTGCATAGCTGGTTACAGAGCAAGAGAAGGGCATGGAGTCCTTATGGGAGCTGCACCAATTCCAGCATGACCTGGATTTTCAAATCCAGAGAGCTGATTACCCCTCCTAGGAACAAGCTGATTTTTCAGAGCTATTGGCTGGAAGAGAACAAGCTGAGTGGATTGCAAACTTCAGTATTGCTCTTTGAGCCCTAGGTTCACTTTCACTGAAATGGGAGCAAGGCTTCAAGGCTGTGTTTTTGCAGGAGCTGTGGATGGTGCTGCATTTAGAAAACCTCTCTGTGTTCTTTGAGGTGGGGGAAAGGAGGGAATTAGTCTGCCAGGCATTTCTGCAAAATGATACTGACATAACTGGGAGATCAATATGTAGCTTAAGGGTGGGTAACCACATGCTGGGCTGGAATGGGGAGAAGCTGTGTTCCATACCATGGTCCTTGAAGCCTTGTTCATCTCCTTGCAGTGGAGCTGAGGATGTATGTGCAGTCAATCCCTGCCTTTCAGATGGGAAATTAGTTCTTCATCATTTCTCCTGTCCTGCAACTTCATGGGGCTGTCTTTTGTGTACAAAGGAGTACTGAAATTGCTGGATTAATTCTGAGCAGCACCTCAGGATTTTGAAGTAATTACTTGGATTTTGGTGAAACAAGCATTTCACAAATAACAAATTAACAGGTGCAGATCCTTTTGTTCCCTAGAGGTGTGTTCGAGATCCCTTACGTGTTGGCAGCCTCTAGCAAGAAGAGTCAGAGTAATTTCTTGGGGGGGTACACGGGATTTCTACAGATATGAAAGTTACTATATTGTTTCTTCTTGAGTCAAAATCTGCTTGCTCCAGACAGAAGAATAAACACAGGAGATGTGGACTTGTTAGAGAGATCTGACGACTGCTTGTTCAGAATCTGGACTAAGTACTTAATTCCTCAGGAAAAGAAGTATTTCACTAGAGAAACTGGTCATGTTCTAGAGAAACGGGTCATGTTGTGCGCACTCAAGTGAGGATGCAAGGTAGTGTGAGTCAGAGCAACAAACAACAAAATAATTTCAGCTTGTGGAGGTAACAATCTCTTGCTTGTTCATTAATTCCATGGCAAGTTCTTTTGCTGAGCTGCATATGTGCTGAGAAAGCTGCATGTTATTTGAATTAAGGGTAAGTAGGCATATTCTGAATGTCCACTAACGTCCTCTTGGTCCCTGGCTAGTTTAAGGTGCTGTCTCTGAGTTAAGCAGTACACTGCAATGGATGCAACTGGCTGCCTTGGTTTTACTGAGACACAGACTGCTAGGCCAGCTGTGGTGTGCAGCCTGTTTAGCAGTGTCAGTGCAACCAGGGCAGCTGCCCCAAGCTGCTCACAGGTGTATCCCAGGGCATAAATGTCACACTCAGTGTAATGGGGGAAGTTTGCTGAGGATGGGGCTCCTTATTGGCAATTAGCAGCGCTGCTGGTCCAACTGCACTAACAACAAGCACCAACTCAGGTCTTTGGATTCGCAAATTGTGGATTAGTTGGATTTCACCTGTGGCTTTGTGCATTTGGCATCCAACCACAGCTAGTTGGAGTCACAAAAGGAGCACCTGTTCCATAAGATTAAAAAAATCCTAAAATCCATTAATTATATCCTATGTTTTTTGAACTTTTTGGGTCTGGAACTGTTAAGCCTATAAGAGCTGACTTGTTGCTTTGCCTGTGCTTTGTTTGGTCATGGTTAATAGTTGAAACTCCTCTCAGAGCGACACTGGCAAGAAGTTGTGGTTTCATCACTCTGGAGAGCCAAGTGGTGCTCACACTGTTCCAGTAGGTTAGAGAAAACACGAGAGGATGTCTAAACAATGGCTCTTCTAAGGCTCATCCTTCAGCCAGCCTGATGATAGCTGCCTTTGGTGCGCTGACAGCGTGGGGTTGTGCGCCAGCCATGTAAGAAATGCTAAACATGGATCACACCAGTAAGATGCGGCTTTGATCATGCTGGTAATGTAAAAGGCAGGGCAGACTGTCAACACCACCCCTTGGTGAAAAAGCAAATTCTTAGGCATGCCAGAATGAGCGTATTTGTCAGGATTGGCTTGTCTTGTGCTGTGAAAGTGGTCATTAGAAGTCCATGTTCACAAAGCAGACGCACAACCTGTGGCGTTTCATGACAACTCAGCAGAGCAACTAATGTGCACTTAGCAGAGTCTCTTTAGAGTTTCTGTCTTTGGTGCCTCAGCGATGCTGCCTTTGACAGTTTTGAGGCAGGAAGGTTTGTGTTATTAAACCTACAGAATGTAATTTGCTTTCTTAAAGAAGCTTTTGGTAATAAATAGTTCTTTTCCTGGGATAACCCTCTACAGCACTGCATTCCTGATTACTACTCTTCCCTTTCATTCCTCTTTACAGAGGGGTGGAAAAAAGAAACAAGAGAAAGAGACTTTGTAGTGTTTTCGTATTCTCTTTGTATCTAAAGAAACGTGGTAACTTCTTACTTCAGCTATATTTTCTTGTGCTGAAGCACCACTGGCTGGTTTATCAACCTGCTCAAGACATCACCCATTCTTCTCCTAGCTCCCAAACCAGTTGTGCCAGGGCTGTGTGGCAAGTAAACTCTTCCCATGCTTCTGTGAGACATCAAACCTGCACTGCATTTGTATCAAAAATCTGAGTATGCCACGGGTCAAGTTCTGATTCCCTTCATAGAGAAAGTTGAAGGCAAGTTGTATATTCTTCCCCTGTACCACTTTCATGCCATCTGAGAAATTGCCTTGACTCCAGTCTGTGATCTCCTCTTGTTGGCTATGCCCTTGCAAGTGTTGAGAAAGGCACCGTATGATTATATTGAGACCAGTGAGTAACAGGGAGATTAATTTACTGGAAAGCATCACATAGTTCTTACTAAACCATGGCACCAAGTGCCACATTCAGCCTTTTTTAAATACTCCCAGGAATGGTGACTCCACCACCTCCCTGGGCAGCCCATTCCAATGCCAATTCCTCTCTCTGGGAAGAACTTCTTCCTAACATCTAGCCTAAACCTCCCCTGGCACAGCTTGAGACTGTGTTTCCTTGTTCTGTCAATGGTTGCCTGGGAAAAGAGACCAACCCCACCTGGCCACAACCTCCTTTCAGGTAGTTGTAGACAGGAATAAGGTTTTCCCTGAGCCTCCTCTTTTCCAGGCTGCACACCTCCAGCCCCCTTAGCCCCTCCTCACAGGGCTGTGTTCCAGTGCCTTCACCAGCCTTTGTGCTCTTCTCTGAACACGTTTGAGCATCTCAACATCTTTCTTAAACTGAAGGGTCCAGATTTTGTGGGCTGAACTTCCTTTTCATGCCACTGTTGAAATCCTACTTCAGGTCATACAGGAAATGGGTTTTGTGGGACAAGTTCCTTCCGAATTCACATAAAGCAAAATTTAGAACGTTTACTTTGCTTTTTCTTTGGGATGCTAACTTCTCAATGCTTTATTTTGTGTCATAGTAATTGATCATTTTGCCAGAGGAGGAAAACACTGCCTCTGAGTGTGGTGTAGCAAAGCAGCAAAGAGGCAGCAGGGCCTGGGAAGGAGAAGTCTGCTACAGCTCTTGCAAAAGGCCTGTTATTGAAGTTATTGGTTTCATGCAGGGCGATAAGTGAATAACTTAAAATGCCAATTGATCTGGGTGGGAAGTGGAAAGCCGCTATAATCCAATTAATCACAGAGTACTGGATGCCTCTGTGTCAGCGTGGAGCAACTCCAACACATGCTCAGCTGTTATTCTTTCACAATGAGCAGTACAGTTGTCACTCCCTGTCTCCTGCCAGCAAAAACATCCGCTGGGTTCATTTTACCACCAAATATTTTTACACTTCTGCAGCAATAAATAAAAACTACTCTGGCTGAAACAGACGTGTGCAGGCCTACCTAACGCTTAGGCATTGCACCAGAGACAGGAGCTGAGCTGCGTTACCCTCCTGGCCAGCGCATATGCTCAGCAGTGGTGACTCCTTTGTAACAGTGTGGTGGGTTTACACCACTTGCAGTTTGGGATTTAACCCCCTTAAAGCGAAGTTACCACACTACTCAGAATCTGGAAGTAAAATGAAAATATTATTTACAACAGCAGGCTAAACACAAAAGGTAATAAACATATACAAATGCATATATACAATAGCCCAGCTAACCCTCTCTGGACAAAGCCCAGGGGCAGTTACCAGCTAACACAATATTATCTTTTTCCCACTCTGTCAGCATTGTTACCAGCCTAAACAATCATTGGCGTAGAGCAAGCAAGGCCAGAGGGAGAGGCAGTGGGCAAAGCATGCAAGTGAGAACGAACAGTCTGAACCTCAGATCATATAGGAAAATCATAACCCAGTCCCATGAGAAGAAAATATATCTCTTATGTTCTGTTCAAGCCCTTTTGGGATGTACTCTTGAATTCTCTCAAACTTCTGTTTACAATTTAGAACTGAGACACTAGTCTTAAACCATAATAAATGGGAGAGTTCCTCTTCTGGTATGAGAAATAGGAATGGACAGAGGGGGAAAAAATAATGAAATGAGCCCTTATAATTGTACAATTCTTGGCTGTCTGTACCAACGTTCTCTTAAAGAAGCTTAGCAGAATTGTCTTCTATCTGGCTGCCATTAGGTGTGTCTCCATGCATGCAGAAGTGTGCCTTGGCTTAACATTCTGCCATGTTCTGTGACTTGCTGTCAAACACAACAGATGGATATTGTGTTTGTGATGGTGTTTTGGTCTCTGGAATGTAAAAAACATGTAACAGTTAATGCAATCAACAGAAGAGATTCAGATGGCCATGCCTTCCATGGAGCACATAGGGATAATATATGAAACTAGGTGGAGCTTTGGATACCATATCTGCAGTGCCTTAGAATCACAGAATCAACCAGGTTGGAAGAGACCTCCAAGATTATCCAGTCCAACCTATCATCCAGCCCTATCCAGTCAACCAGACCATGGCACTAAGTGCCTCACCCAGGCTTTTCTTGAACACCTCCAGGGACAACACCTCCACCACCTCCCTGGGCAGCCCATTCCAATACCAATCACTCTCTGGCAACAATTTCCTCCTAACATCCAGCCTAGACCTCCTCCAGCACAACTTGAGACTGTGTCTCCTCATTATGTTGCTGGTTGCCTAGGAGAAGAGACCAACCTCCACCTGGCTACAGCCTTGACATTTAATCACTGCTTCTGTGTGCCACAAACCTAATAGCTGAGATAGCACACAGAAGAATTACCTGACTGCTGACATGCTTGGTGTACTGTGCCTTGGCCTGATGCTCCAGTGTCTTGATGCAGGCAGGAACATTGTTCAGCTGAAAGGTTGGTACAGCAGTTAGTTCTTGTTTGGAGGGGCTTGCCTTTAAGATTTCATCTGAACTCTCTTTAAGAACATGCCAAGTACAGAAAATACACTTGTTTTCAACACCGCAGAAGGCTTACACAGCTGAACTCTCCAATATTTATGTTTGACGTCAATGGGAGAGTTGCCTGAATGTGGGATTGGAACCACCATGCTGTTTTCTGCTCCGAGCTGTGTACACACCGCTGGGCTGCCGTGCTCCGCTCCCATGGCTGCAGTGCTGCCACCACAGCAGCTTTGACAGGCTCTGCTGCAAAACAAGGTGTTTCCCGTGCGTTCTCATGCCAGTGCCATTTCTGAAGTCAGAGTTGTTTTTGCTGACATGGGACAAGTGCCTGAGTGTTAGGACAGTCTCACAGGGTGGGTTTCTGTTTAGGGTTAGTAGTGCTGGTGTCTTATTTCTTGTTTGTATTACTGTGGCACCCTGTAAAGGGCTGGGGCTCTGTGTTGCAAAAACACAGGTTTATGTGGCTGACGTGAAGGAACCGTGCTAAAACTGAGCAGAGCTGTTGACACACTAGGCTGGGTTAACTAGTTGGTAGGCTGACTTTTAAGACAAGTATGGCAAAAAGTTGCCTGACCAACCTGATGTCCTTTTATGATCAGGTTACCTGCCTGGTGAATGTGGGGAAGGCTGTGGATGTAGTCTACCTGGACTTCAGAGAAGCCTTTGACACCGTCTGCCACAACAAGCTTCTGGCAAAGCTTGCAGCTCGTGGCTTGAACAGATTCACTCTGATATGGGTCAAGAACTGGCTGGAGGGATGGGGAAAGGGATCTGGGGATGCTGGTAGATAGTAGCTGAACATGAGCCAGCAGTGTGCCCCGGTGGCCAAGAGAGCCAATGGCATCCTGGCCTGAATCGGGAATAGTGTGGCCAGCAGGCGAGGGAGGTTATTCTGCCCCTGTACTCAGCACTGCTCAGGCCGCACCTTGAGTGCTGTGTCCAGTTCTGGGCTCCTCAATTCAAGAGAGATGTTGAGGTACTGGAAAGCATCCAGAGAATGGCAATGCAGCTGGTGAGGGGCCTGGAGCACAGCCCTGTGAGGAGAGGCTGAGGGAGCTGGGGGTGTGCAGCCTGCAGAAGAGGAGGCTCAGGGGTGACCTCATTACTGTCTACAGCTACCTGAAGGGAGGCTGTAGCCAGGTGGGGTTGGGCTCTTCTGCCAGGCAGCCAGCAACAGAAGAAGGGGACACAGTCTCAAGTTGTGGTGGGGGAGGTCTAGGCTGGATGTTAACAGTAAGTTCTTCACAGAGAGAGTGATTGGCATTGGAATGGGCTGCCCAGGAAGGTGCTGGAGTCGCTGTCACTGAAGGTGTTCAAGAAAAACCTGTATGAGGCACTTAGTGCCATGGTCTGGTTGTTTGGCTAGGGCTGGGTGCTAGGTTGGACTGGATGAGCTTGGAGGTCTCTTCCAACCTTGTTGATTCTATGATTCTAAATCTGAGAGATTGATGAGGGGAGAGGAGCTGACTGGAAGATGAAAGATGCTGAAGCCAAGGTGAGCATCCACACAGGCAATTCCAGACAAACACCTGAAGAGTGAACGAAACCTGCTTTTATTACCAGCCTTCTGGTGCTCAGGGAATTTCTGACCCACTCAGCCACTGATGACTCATAGAATCACAGAATTGTCAGGGTTGGAAGGGTCTTCAAAGATCATCCAGTTTTGACCTTCATGCCATGGGCAGGGTTACCTCACAGTAGATCAGGTTGTTCAGAGACACATGCAGCCCGGCCTTAAAACCTTCAGGGATGAGGCTTCTACCATCTCCCTGGGCAGCCTCTTCCATCACCCTAATCCTGGATAGTATTGCTGAAAAGGGAATTTACCAAAGTAACCTCAGTTAAAAACTTGTGTGTTCCTTTAAACACATCAGTATGGTCATTAGATTATTTTCTTTTAATTTTCCTCTCCAGTGTTTTGTGTCAGTTTATGACAGGCTGGGTAAAAGGATTAGGAATGTTCATCTGAGCTGTGTTCTCTTCTGCTAGTCTATTAAATTATATATTAATAGTCTCCCTGCCTGAAGTGAGTTTTTACCAGAGTGATTCTGACAATAAAAAAGTTAAAGCATAACAAGTTCTGATCTTCTCTGACGACGGGATAACAAGGTTGTCTATGACAGCTCATTTCCAGACAAGTGCAGGATGTCCAAGGCCATGCAGATTTCAGATGCAGGTTTTTTTCTTTTATTGTTTGATCAAGTGATTGACAGATAAAATGTGGGCATTTTCTGATTGCTGTATTGCTTTATTTCTGGACCAAGTCAGAAGTAAAAATACGGTCTTGATGTCTCCTCCTCACCATAGAATAGCTGGGTTCATAAAATCGTAGAATTAGCCAGGTTGGAAGAGACCTCCAAGCTCATCCAGTCCAACCTAGCACCCAGCCCTAGCCAAACAACCAGACCATGGCACTAAGTGCCTCATACAGGTTTTTCTTGAACACCTTCAGTGACAGCGACTCCAGCACCTTCCTGGGCAGCCCATTCCAATGCCAATCACTCTCTCTGTGAAGAACTTACTGTTAACATCCAGCCTAGACCTCCCCTGGCACAACTTGAGACTGTGTCCCCTTCTTCTGTTGCTGGCTGCCTGGCAGAAGAGCCCAACCCCACCTGGCTACAGCCTCCCTTCAGGTAGCTGTAGACAGTAATGAGGTCACCCCTGAGCCTCCTCTTCTGCAGGCTGCACACCCCCAGCTCCCTCAGCCTCTCCTCACAGGGCTGTGTCCCAGGCCCCTCACCAGCTGCATTGCCATTCTCTGGATGCTTTCCAGTACCTCAACATCTCTCTTGAATTGAGGAGCCCAGAACTGGACACAGTAGTCGAGGTGTGGCTTGACCAGTGTTGAGTATAGGGGAAGAATAACCTCCCTTGTGCTGCTGGCCACACTGTTCCTGGTCCAGGCCAGGGTGCCATTGGTTCTCTTGGCCACTTGGGCACACTGCTGGCTCATGTTCAGATCATGTTTCTGCTGCTGCTGCAGGTGATATTTCTGGGGTAATATGATGTAAAAGCACTGTGCTGAGGGTAGTGGATTTCTATGAGTTCATAGCTATTGCAGTTTACTAGGTATCAATGTGTGACTGCTTTAATGTGTGAGATAGGATGGCTGTAGTTCTCTTACCAGCTGTGTCTGTGAGATTTTGGAAAGGTTTGTGTGCAAGAAGTCTCCTCACTGCACCACCACAGACTGCCTATTCCCCACTCAAATGAGAGGAAAGCTGTTCTCCTTGATTAACTGAAATGCACATGCACATTGGTGCCATGAATTCAGGCTAAGCTGCTCTGTACTTTTGTTTTACTTAAAAGCTATTCCATTTACTTCTGTGACATTATTTCAGGCATCAGAATGAGCAGCCCAGGGAGGTGGTGGAGTCACCAAACCTGGATGTGTTTAAAACTTGTTTGGATGTGATGCTTGTGGATATGGTGAATCTTGTTAGAGTAGGGCCGTCGGTTGGACTTGGTGATCCCGAGGCTCTTTTCTGACCTGAATGTTTCTGGGATCATCTTACAGGACTTTCCACTTTGAAAAACAAAAAAATAACAACCTCGCAACTCTTCTTTGTGCTAAAATTGGACTACTATGGTTGTAGCTTAATCGAGTGCTGTGATTAGCCTGATTATATTTCTCCAGCACAGATGTCCTAGAAATTTGCATTTTGTTGACATCAATATTTAATTTTATTTGCTTAAAGCTCAATTTAATTTTGCTAAAAAACATATAAACAAGAACACATGTGTAACTAAGCTGTGTTCCTCCCCACAACCTCTTGGAATTCAGTCCTTCACTTCTGGGTGGCCACTGTACTTGCTGGATGTTTTTATACAGTGGGGTATATAGTGGGAGCTGTCTTATATAAATGAGAATACAATGAAATCCTGTTTACAATTAAGACTTTGAACTATCTTACTGTAGTCATCCATCTCCTCCTGTAGTCAGCACAAGAAAATCTTTCTGTTGTTGCAGTGACAATTTGGGATATATTTCAAAACAGAAAAAAACAAAACCAGATACTTTGAGGAAGGGGGAAACATTTCATCTTGTGAGGGCTAAAGACTCTGAATTTAAGCACAATGGCAAGTACTTAATCCTTTAATACTGAGACTAAATCCATAGAAAGCTACATTATGCTCTTTATTTCTTACCAGGCCCTATTCTTCTTAATTTCTGTCCAGAGTTGAATGCTGTTTCAGTGTAAAACAGCTAAGGCTATTGCTTGTCCTATCAGCCCTCATCCCTGTGGCAGAGAGTCCTGTCGAGCAGCTGTGCTGTGAGCCTTAGGTATAGCATGCTGGATGTGTGTACAGGGAGCACCTTCAACCTAGTCACTTGTTCACTTTTCTTAGCAGGATTAGTCAAAAGGTATGTGTCATGCTGTCTACAACTACCTGAAGGGAAGCTGTAGCCAGGTGGGGGTTGCTCTCTTCTGCCAGGCAACCAGCTACAGAACAAAGGGACACAGTCTCAAGTTGTGCCAGGGGAGGTCTAGGCTGGATGTTAGGAAGAAGTTGTTGCCAGAGAGAGTGATTTGCATTGGAATGGGCTGCCCAGGGAGGTGGTGGAATCGTCATCCCTGAAGGTGTTCAAGAAAAGCCTGGATGAGGCACTTAGTGCCATGGTCTGGTTGACTGGCCAGGGCTGGGTGCTAGGTTGGACTGGATGATCTTGGAGGTCTCTTCCATCCTGGTTGATTCTATGATTCTATGTGGAGGCAGGGCCCTGCCCCCAAACTATATACAAAAGTTATTTTTTTAGCAGGTTCAGTTCCCTTGGGAATTTCTTCCAAAAAGCATATTATAGATAAATTTAGATATTTAGGAAGTTGGGAAATGGAAAAGACTAAGCTATAAACACAGCTTTACCCCACTATCAATTAGGCTGAGCAGAAGATTAAGGGAATGGCTTACTGAGGTGAGATAGGCAATTGGCAACGATCCCTTACTAGCTTCCTCTGCAGGAGCAGCCTTCTGATGTTGCAGGCAATATTCAGTAATAGAGATTTGTGCCGCAGAAGTCCGAGGTGAGTGGCAGAGCTGCCAAACTCGGAAATGTCTCAAGCACTTTCCCCTGAATGGGATGGTCATGGAGCGATGCTGCCTTCACAGCAGCAGGGGACAGCCAAAACTGCTGTGGCACTCCAAGCTGGGAGGCAGCCAGGAAGTTGGCTACTGATAGAGTCTGAGAGAGGGCGGTCCAGATGCCGCCGGCTCTCTCTCAAAGGACCCCTGGGCTTGCCAAGCCTGCTGGTTTGCACAAAAGGGTGCAGAAGTGGGGACACTGTCCAAAAGCAGGGACGGGATAAAAACAAGAGCCGTACAAAAGGTGGGAGCCATCCAAAAGTGGGGGTGGTCTGGTCACAGCAGAAACCTGTTCTTCTCAGTGACAGGGACTCTCATGGCAGGAACCCTCAGGGCAGGAACCCTTGCTCTATTTATCCTTTTTCTAGACAAAGTGTCCATTTGCCCAGCCAACCACCAGCCTGATTCCAGCGTGGGCTTCAACACAGGTCAGCCCACGTGCAGAAATGCACCTTTTGCTGCCCCCCTTCAAGCCTGCAGGGCCAAGTGGGGAAAGCAGTTTTTGTGCCTTTCTTCTCCTTTTCAAACCGCTGGAATGAGAGGGAGGAGAGAGAAATTTGGGGTATCCCAGGACAGTATGGAGTCTACTTGAAAAAAATTCAAAGCAAGATTTTGCCTGGAATATGTGCAACCTGCATTTGAATCAGAAAGGATCAGAAAGGCAAATGAACACAGGGAAGGGATGGACTAGTGTAAGGCACAGCACAGAGGTCTTTACAGACATAGAATCATAGAGTCAACCAGGTTGGAAGAGACCTGCAAGATCATCCAGTCCAACCTATCACCCAGCCCTGTCCAATCAACCAGACCATGGCACCAAGTGTCTCATCCAGGCTTTGCTTGTCATTTCAATATGCACCTGGGTAGTGCTTCTGTGAGTTGTGTGCCATGCAGGAATTAGGGCATTGAGCCCCTGTGTACTCTGTAGTCACACTTGTTGTAAGGTGCCATTCTAGTCAGTAATGAAAAAAAAGAAAAGAGAAGCTGATTATATACAGCAAGTGAAAATAGAAAGGTGTTTTGGGAGAAGACTGTCCTAGCTTCACGTGGGAGTGGTGGTTCATTCAAAAAAACTAAGTGAGAGTCATTTAGAGATTGGCAGGTTTTATACCTTTGTAGAGTGTAAAGGGAAGGTTTGGTAATGGTGATTCTGTGAATTAAGAGACAATTCCTTGAAAGACAAATCTGCCCTAATGCAGAAAGATGTCTGTCTTGAGATTTAACACTGCATATAGAAATAAACCTCATTTGCTTCTTGGGCAGCTGTGTGGACTTGCTACTGCCTCACTCAGGTCAGCTTCATTCAAGACAGCTTGCTGTGAGGTAGATGTGAATTTTACTGGAAGGCCACAAGAAGGTCACCTTGGAGCCTCCTCCCGATAGAACAGCTCCAACTCTTTCAGTCTGTCCTCACAGGAGAGGTGCTGCAGCCCTCTGATCATCCTTGTGGCCCTTCTGTGGACACACACCAGCATGTCCACATCCTTCTTGTAACAGGGGCTCCAGAACTGGATGCAGTGACTGTGCACAGTACAGATACAGGGGAAAAAGGAGAGATGTTTTGCAAAACATAGACAAGAAAAGATCCAATTTGTGGGGTTAACAGTTTTGGTTGAATTCATATTTCAGTGTTTTCCTTGCTTCAGATCCTTTTTGCAGAAAGATAATACCTCCACTGCTTAGAACCTTATGTTTGCTCTCAGACCAGAGCTTGAAAGAGATCTACATAATTAAAGCCTTCTGGTGTGCTAAGCAGCACTGTGACTCCTGTGCCAGAGAGCTCTGCCTGTGCAATCTGCCTGTCCCCATCTATGTGCTTCACTTACAAGTCAGAAATCTACATTCCTCTGCTTTAGGATGTTGCCAAGTGAGTTAGAGCGGCTAACTTGGTCCCCTTGCCTCCACAAGACATAAGTGCTGTTTATGAGGCAGAGTAGAGTTTGAGTTGGGCATTGTACCCGTCAAAGGGTGGGTGCAGGAGGGGATGGCAGCACCCTGTGCTCTTTGGAGGGAAAATGGCAGAGGGTGGATGGATCTTCTCTCTGGACATGCTGTGGTGCAACAAGTGAGCTGGTGGGGAAGTTGAAACGATGAGGTGGTTCCTGCTAGAGGTGACATCATTTGCCTCCTTTTTGACAAGTGGCAATGACAGGCAGCAGAAAAGCCATTTCCCTGCAGCTTCTCTTGCTTCCTTCTGTTGAGCTTCCCAGTCTCCATTTGCTACCTTCTCTCTGGGCAGATGAGAGCTGGTGGGGTGTTCTGCCACATGCATGACTAGCAACCCTCCTTACAGACTTTACCATGTCTTCTTACCCTCCTGGGAGTAGAAAATGCTCAGAGATAGGCGCAGGGCACAACTGCCATCATCTGCATAAAAAAAAGCTCTTTATTTCATGGATCTGTGGAATTGACTGAACCTAAGTCATCACTGCTGTAGCTACGGTAAAGCTACAGCACGGAATGCTAACAAGGGTGGATTTGGCCCTGCCAATGGCATGTGAAGCTCACTGTAACCAGCGCTCATTTCCCGGAACCTGACTGGAATCCTTGTAATAGCCCAAGCACAAAGATGTGATTTCATGCTCAGGAACTGCACATTCTCAAGTCATTTGAATCCTAAGCATCTTTGAAAACAACAGCTGATTCTGGTGTGACAAGATTCTCCTAATCCCAAGGAAACCCTTGCCTGCTCCTCCAGATGCCCATTCTGTACAATGCATCCATGTTGGATGTTGTGCTGAGTCACCCCCGAGTCACAAAGCCAAAAGACTGGCTGTGATCAAACTTAATCATGGTCAAATCCATGTTAAATCCATTTCATTTCATCCTTTTTCAAGTAAGCTTCTTGCTAGATTTGGTGGAACTTGATTAAAACTATAGTGCTCAGTCCTTAATTACTCTGCAAACTAAAGCTGAGGTTCTCCATGCTTTCTTTGCCTGAGTCTTTACCAGTAAGATCAGCTGAACCCTGGATATCCAGACCCTTGTGCCAGAAGATGGATAGGGAGCAGAAGGAAACTCCCACGGTCCAAGAGGAAATGGTTAGGGACCTGCTCAGTCACTTAGACATACCCAAGGGTGCTGAAGGAGTTGGTGGGGGTAGTCTCTAAGCTCCTTTCCATCATCCATCAGCAGTCCTGGCTGACTGGTGAAGTTTCATTTGACTGGAGGTTGGTCAATGTGGTGCCCATTGGTAAGAAAGACCGTAGGGAGCATCCTGGAAACTATAGAGCTTGGTGCCAGGGAAAGGTGTAACATTTCCCTAAGTATTTTCTGCTAAATACTTCATTGATGTTTGCATGTTTAGGTGCTAGAGCAAGACATAGGTTGGACTGGATGATCTTGGAGGTCTCTTCCGACCTGGTTGATTCTATAAAGATTAACGGGCCTCCTTACCTTTGAAGACTTTGAATTACTTTTGAAGCTGCCTGATTCGAAACTGTACCAGATTTCTAAATAAAAGAATTGAGGTTATGGAGTACTATTGGCAGAGAGATGCACCATATGCTTAGTCATTTCCAAATGAGAATCAAAGTCTTGTCTGCTTCACAACACAGTCTTGATAAATAGGACTGCATTTCTGAGTGGATAGCAGAGGTGCTGGGAATCTTGTCTTAGGGATTTGTGCTTGCTCTTAAGGTAAAAAGCAATGGCATATAACAGGCTTGGTGCTACTGGTTTTCTGTTTTGCCTAGTGGAGAACTAAGAATAGCTCAGAGGAGATGAACTGTGAATATAAGGGATTTTTTTTAATGCAGAATCAAAAATAAGCTGAAGAAATGGAGGAGAAAATTATCTCATGAAATAGGAAGGAATGATGATTAAAGAGCAATTTTCCTGCATGAAAATACAACCCTAGAACTGGCAAGGCTGAAGAACTGTGCAATGCACAGTGCCGAGGTATTACATAGGGGCAGGCTGAGGTTCAAAGTGGCTGTGGACTGCTATAACAGGTAAAACATTGCGGGACACTAGTGGGTGCTTGGCTTCAGAACAGGCTCTAGGTCAGCTGTGCTCCCATTCAGCCCTTGGCTTCAGCACATTTGTACAGGGACATGTTCAGCCAAGACTTCTCAAAAAAGAAGCTCTGTTAAGTACAGCTGTCAAAAATGCACTTGTGTATGTTTTTTTGAGCCAGGCTGCTCAGGCTCTTTTGCATAGCTGCATTGACACAGCATCCATAAACGCAGTTAAGCCTCACTTATTGGGATTTTGTGTTCAAAGAGCACCACAAACAGCCTGACCCTAATAGGAAATGTGCTCTGTTCTCTAATTTGTCATGGACAGCGAGGTGGGAAGCTGAGTGTTCTGTTTCACTGAAGCTGAGAAAGGAAGAGAGCTGAAGGGTGAAAGCTTCAAATCTTCTACCTATAAAGTGCATCCCTGAAAGGGATATGTGGATGCTGAGCTCCCTTGAGAAGGTCTCACATTCCTGCATACTTTGTGAACTGTAGTTACTCTGAGGGTTTGGCTTTCAGAAGCTGTGAAAGGTAAAATAAATTACCACCAATTCTACTCCTTGCTTGCTTTTAAACCAAACACATTCTTCTCAAATTGAAATATAATTATGGGCCCGATGTGCTCCGAACATTTTATTTAGTCAAACTGAAAATTATATTCTCTGCAAGCTGCTTTAAAGACAAAATGGAAAAAAACCAACCCCAACAATATCTAATTATAGCAGCAGTGTGGAGGAGGTCTGCTAGTATATTGTACAATACATTTTGACAGCTGCTTTCTACTGGAAGATTGTCAAGACCCTCATAAAAAATGTTTAGAAGGGCTCAAAACGGGTGAATACAAAATCTGTAGCTGTCATGTAGCTGGCAGAGACAAAAGGCCTTGTGCATTTGGTTGGGCCATAGTTAGAGCAGTGGTTCGTGGCATATTCTCATCTTAGATGGGTTTCTAAGCTATTTTCAGAAGCTTTGCTGGAGTTGAAAAGGGCGAAACTGCAGCATGATTTTGGCACATAGCAAAAGTCTCCCAAAACATTCAGTGGGTGAACAGCATTTCAGATGTTTCCAATTTTCAGCATTTGGCCTGGTAGGTTCATTGTTATACTTGTGGTCATTAGGCTGATGGCAGATGGGACAGTTAGAACAGTGAACAAAATCCATACTTAACCCCTTCCCTCCATACCTATTGCCATGTATATACAGAGTCCCCAAACTGAAGTTCAACAAGGACAAGTGCAGAGTCCTGCATCTGGGGAGGAATAATAAACTCCACCAGTACAGGCTGGGAGGTGATCTGCTGGAGAGCAGCCCTGTGGAGAGGGACCTGGGGGTCCTGGTGGGTACCAAGTTACCCATGGCACAGCAATGTGCCCTTGTGGCCAAAAAGGCCAACGGGATCCTGGCGCGTATTAGGAAGAGTGTGTCCAGCAGATCAAGGGAGGTTCTCCTCCCCCTCTACTCTGCCCTGGTGAGACCTCATCTTGAATACTGTGTTCAGTTTTGGGCTCCCCAGTTTAAGAGGGACAGGGGTCTGCTGGAGAGGGTCCAGCGGAAGGCTATGAGGATGATTAGGGGACTGGAGGGCATGGCTGATGAGGAGAGGCTGAGGGACCTGGGGCTTTTTAGTCTGGAGAAGAGAAGACTGAGAGGGTATTTGATAAATGTTTATAAGTATCTGAAGGCTGCCAGGAGCGGGGGACAGGCTCTGCTGACTTGCTCCCTGTGATAGGACAAGGAGCAATGGGTGTAAACTGCAGCAAAAGAGTTTCTGCCTCACCACAAGGGGGAACTTTACTGTAAGGGTCACAGAGCACTGGAATAGGCTTCCCAGAGAGGTTGTGGGGTCTGCTTCTCTGGAGACTTTCAAGGCCTGTCTGGATGTGTTCCTCTGTGATCTGTGTTATGTAGTATTGTCCTGCTTTGGCAGGGGAGTTGGACTTGATGATCTCTTTGGGTCCCTTCCAACCCCTAACATCCTGTGAGCCTGTGTATGTGGGCTGCAGGACTGCTGACAACACAAACCCATGCCAAGCTGTGAGGGCAAGTAGAAGACCAGAGAGACAGGAGGGAGAGATCTCCCTGCACAGAATTTTCAGACAAAGTAAAGGCCTGGCACAGAGTTGCTACAGCAGGGTGTAAATCCCCGTTTCAGTTCTGCAGTAGCTGGTTGTCTGTGTAAATGCCATGTGTGTGGAGCAAAGTCCAGCCCTTCTCTCTTTCAATACTGCCATTGTGCACCAGGTCTCTTTCTTTTGCCCTTCTTCAGTACAGCTATGCTGCTGCCTCTTACCTGGGAGGCCCATGGTGGCCACGGACCCCAGGGAAAGCCTGGCACCAAGTGAGCATAGGCACGGTCTCTCTCCTCAGATGGCTGCACACCAAGTCAAAGCATACCAGAGGGATGGCCTAGTCCTCTGACCTTATCTTTTGGATAGGGCATCATACGATGGAGGCCTCCAACCTGCTGGTTCTTTTATGTTTTCTTTGGGTAAGCAGTAGGAATGGAGTGCTGTGGCAGGCAGCACGTCTGCAGCTGGGTCAGTCAATGGATCATGTACTGTCGAGGGAGTGAATGACCTGAGGAGCTGGCATGCACCCTTGCCTCTGGGCAGGAAGACAGAACAAGCCTCCAGTTGCTGTGTCCTTCTATTGCCTCCTCTCCATGTGCATGAGAAGTCTGTGTATGGGATTTCATGTCCATAGGCAGCACCAGCTTGAAAGAGTCTTCTCAAGGTTGGTTTCCATGTGTTTAAAGGACTATTATAGATCAGCTTCTATCTCTTCTTCCTTTATTTTTTTGCTGTCCACTTATGCATCTTTCTGGCTGTAAACAGAGTCTTAGGCAGTGATTTCTGTGCTGGTGACACTGGTGTTTAATTAACACAAGACTCTGAGCTTTCTGCAGTGCTCTGCTGCACTGGCCAAGGAGCCAGCAGAAGCACAGCAGTGTGGTTTTCTCCAGCTTCAATGCTGGAGCGCTGCCGTCTTTTGGAAGAACCTCTGAGGAAATCATTGAGATGCGAAGGGGAAACCCTCAGAACCAAGTCCTCTGGGAGAGCTTCCCACTGCCTTGTTCACTCCACTTCCAAAGAGGAATTCACTTTCCATTTCTGCAGTAAAACCAGCTGGCAGGACTGCAATTTTTGATCACAGCTTGCTTGAATGTACCAGTTCTAGGGAGGTAGAGTGCCGAAATTTGGATGGGGCAGGAAGTATATGTGGAAGAGATCTGAAAGCAAATAATTCTTAACACTGTGGGATAGATGTGACAATTTTTGTTTCTGGTGCCCTTCACTTAAGGGGAGTGCTCTCTCAGCTGAACCATAGGATGAAGCAAGGGCAAATTGTGGTGTACATCTTTCCCAGGAAAATCTCTTCTTCCCTTACAAAGGCTGTCAGTAGCAGTTTGGGCTTTGTGTTGCCCTCCTCCCAGCCGTTCCCAGCCCAGTGACAGGAAGAAGGAGCCAGAAGCACTTGGAAAGTGCTGCCACAAGAGAGAATGTCCAGTGGTGGCCTTTGGATGGAATGGCTGGACTTCGACTTCCTGATCCCCACACATGCCCTGAGTGATCTGTGGTTGCTAGAAGAGCCAAGGCTGCATCTCACAGGCTGCAGCAGGCAGCTGCAGATTGTGCCTGTCAGGCTTACTGACTTGAGCATATGAAGCAATCGCAGCAGTGCTCTTGTCCCACGGGTTGCCAGGGAGATGCAGGCATGCACGAGGGCTGAAAGGGCTGCATTCAGAGGGCTAACTGGCATCACTTGGGCAGATGGACTGGACAGATGCTTGCACCACTAGGATAAATAAGTGCATCATCTCTAAGTCTTCAGGTCTAACAGGCACAGGGCGTTGGCGTGCAGCAGAAGCAGTGGGTAAGATTTGCCTTAGTATAGCATTGGCGCCACTCTGAGACACAGAACCATCACAAGTCTTGCCAAAGAGGTTTAAACATTACCCTTATTTCCAGTGCTCTATCTTTAGCCTAAAGCTGTGACTTTTATCAAATCCTTCCCTCTCACTTTGGATCTGTTTACACTGCTCGTATTGAGTTTTCTGGTTTTCTTTCATCATGTCAGTAACTACTGAGAGGAGAAATGTCTTCAGACTGTCAGCCCTGTGAGATGCACATGTGAGTCATTAAAGATGTGATTGTTAAGCACCTCTTTATGCCAGGTCTAGGACCAAATGCATGTGAATCCATGGAGTAGTCTTGATTCACTCAACTAAAATGATAGGTTAGCTGTAGTTTTCCCCATTTTTATTGATGACAGAATTTTCATGTGGTCACAGTGATGTAGAATCGAGTGGGTTAACCACTGACTTCTGCTTCACAGAAGTCTTATAAATCCATGCACACCTTCCAGATGCTAGGCAGGGAGCAGTGAGACCTCTTTAAGATGTATTAGTGAGGCTATTTTCTGATAGAAAATATACATGTGGGACTAAACACTACTCACATGACGTTTTAGGAGAAATCAGAGCAAAGATGTGCTTCTCAGGGCCCTGCAGGGGTAAACTTGTCTTTATTTCTTTTCCTTCCAACCCCATTTGCTGCAGGATTCTTCTGGTTAATTGTGGGCTGCCAAAGCTTTGCACGAAGATATCTGTACAGTGGCACCACCCTGTAATTAGGTGGGGAGGGACCTCTGTCTCTGCTGGTGGATGTACTCGCCAGAGTGGGAGGGAAAGTGACATTTGCACCAGACCGGGCTGGAGTGGGAGTTTGGTGAAACCAGAGGAACACTGGCTGCAGGGCTACAGAGAAGGGCTGCTCAAAAGATATTCCTTGGCCCCCAAATCCTCTGTAAATTAGGTGACCCTAGCCAGCCACCTTAGGTTTATTGGGTTTTTTTTTGCCATGGAGATGTTTTGTGTTTTTTTTTTTTTCAGATTAACTATTTCAGTTGCTAACGCAGCTCCTGGCAGCACATTTTCGGTGTTGTAGGCTTTGATCTGTTGCTCGTTGATGTTTTACACTTCCCAAGGATTTATCACCTTTGTGGAGCCTGACTGCTTGGCATGACCATGCCATGTGTCAGCTTGTGTTGTAACTGGGCTCATGGATTTGCCATGCTGCCATTGCACTGGCTGGAGTGTGTGTTTAAACTGGGAGTCGTTGCCCTGCATCACTTAAAGTGCTCCATGAGCAAGCCTGGTTTGCTTTTGCTATGTGAGCAGCAGTTTCCAGAGTCCTCTGTCCAAAAACTCACAAAACACAAAGGAGGGGAACAAAAGAGTTCCTGAGGTGCCACTTCTGAGTAGTGTGCTGTGAGCAGCTGAGTTTGAGCCAGCATCTACAGCAGAGAGGCATCTCTCTGAAGATATTCACAAGCCTTGGATCAAAGTCATGTAAGATTGGAGCATGAGATCTTGCTCATGATTCAATTTCTGTGGTGAGTGGTCAAGGACCAGTTCAGTCTCAGAACGAAAACTTAACCTGAGCGCTAAGCATGGTGAGAGCCTCTTAACTCTAGTGCAGCTTTAATGCCCATTCCCAAATAGGTGATGGCATGTGCTACCCTGCCTACGTGGCAAAGGGCATCCACAAAGTTCACCTCAGGCAGGTTCAGTGAAAAAGTCAGACCAATGTCTTTTAAAGTTAGCAATTAATTTGTGTTCAGCTTTTTTCCCCTTGGTGTTTATTGTTTTCAACATGAACTTTTAGGGTGTTTGGTCAGTTTAGGCTGCTTTATTACATCCTAGTTCCGTCTTCTCTTTTTGCTGACTATTCGCACTGTGATCGCAGCATCTGCAAGGGATTCTCCCTTTTGACCATCTCCCAGTGCTTGTTTGGACTGATGGGTGGGTTTCTCTCCTCTTAGGACAGAAGCAGGTATTTGAAAATAATTGAGGGATATTTTGTAACTATAGGCTTTACATAATGAAAACTCGTATTGGCTGGAATGCCAAGAGAGAAATCAACCTCCCTGAAAGCCAGCTTTGCTTGCCGGTGCCTTCCTCAGAGTATGTTAGCAATTGCTGAAAGCAGAGGTGATTCAGGGTGCTCTACCCAAGGGAAGCAGCAGGAAAAGGATGGCAGATGCTCAATGTACAATTTCTCTGGGTATTAGATTTGATGTTTATAAAAATCTGTGAACAACTTCTGCAACTTAACAACAGGGGTTAGTAGAGCCTCCCTACCCTGAAGAGTTTGCAGAGCCTGCCACTGCCCAACATCTGTGCAGAACCATCAGCTCATGGACCCCAGGCAATCACCCTCCCTTGAGGTCAGGCAGTGAACCTGTAACCTATCCTTGCTCTCTACTGGCAGTGCCAGCGTTGAGCACACACAGGGTATTAGAGATGAGGCTCAGGCCCTGAGTCTGCCAAGTGGATTTTACAAATGTTTTCAAAAGGTAAAAAAGGAAGTCTGGGAACGACAAGTTCAGTTCAGCTGTTGGAAGCATGACATTCACTGCAGGCAAAGCTGTTTAAATATCCTCGACAAATAGTAGGAAAAAGTTTTCCTTAGACAGGTGGCTTGTTCTTAAAGGTCACTCCTTACCAAAAAAAGAAAAAAAAATAGAGATGAGAAAGCTATTAGGATTGCAAATCCTTCTCTTCCGTTAGAGGAGCAGCATGGTTGGAAAGGAGGCACTGCAGTGGGTGTGCAGGACAGGCTCCGGAGCTGAGGCTGGCAGCAAAGATCAGGTTTGATCTTCCCTTAGGTTGAGGAAAACTCAGTGGAATCCGAGATGCCTTTGGGAGGTCTTACATTCTGAACAGATCCTGTAGTGTTAGGCAGATGTACATCAAACCCTACCTTTAATTAGGATTTCAGAATCAACATCCCTCCTCATTTCTGTAACAGGAAAAAAATGAATATGCTTTTATACACTCAAAAGCTCTTAAACTTTCATATGTGACAAGTAAAACATTTTCACTTCAATTTTACTTCTTTTCCTGTCTTTCTCATTTTAATTAATTTTGAGGGAGATTTTTTTCCCTTCTGGAGACATCAGGATGTTGGTGGATGTTCGAGCTATGTTTTAAGTTTTGTGCCACTCTCTAGGGCCAGATATCTTTGTTTTGTTTTGACTGACCTGAGTAAAGATGGTTTTTACAATGTTTCTTAAAGCTGTGAGCCATGAGTGAATGCTTATTGTATCTGGCAGGAATTCTTGCAGTGCTCCTTCAGGTCTCATAACTTACAGAGAGTTGAAGTGTATATGTAATTGCATAGCAAATGTTCACCAACCCCACAGCAGCTACTAGAAGTTGCTGTCATCACACCTGGAGTTCAACCCTCCTGGGTTTTGTATTAGAGTATGTTCCTCCTGAGCTTTATTTCTGCATGCATGTTTGTCTCTCCTACGTTTCATCAGAGCTGGCATCAAGGGACAGGACTTCTGTCAGGTTTAGTAAACTGTGCCTGTTCATAACCTTGATGTGAATAAATTCAGGAAAGAGCTCCTTCTGCTCCTTTTGGTGGAGAAAGTGGCTGGAGCTGTTTGCACCAGCTGGCTTTTCTGCACCTGCCAGACACAGAGAGTTTTCCAGCTGCCCAAAAGGCCTTGGAACAGCATGGGGAAGTTTCAGAAAGCTAATTCTTGCTAGTGTAAGCAGGATGACTGCCTTGAAATCATTATTTTGGGCGTAAAAGTAGCCCCAGAGCTCAATGGGTGATATATTCATTTTGGTCCTTGCCTTTCGAAGGGGAAGGCTGTTACATTCTGTGCAACCTGTGGCTTTTCTAAAGTGTTGGTTGATCTCTGTGTAGCTAGGTAGTCTGGTACAACATAAGGACGTTTGGGTGTCACAGTGAACTGTGTATCTGTATCTCCTTAGGAGAAGGCTTACCTAGGTAATGGTCTCTTAATGTAGCGCACCCTGGGGGGTGGTTGCCAAAGAGCAGAAAAGTTCAGCATAGCCCTGGGTCCGTGGTTTGCCTCAGTGACTGGAGCTGTAGTTGTGCAAACACGGTGTTTGCCAAAGCAGTGGGATGTCCTGAGGTGAGCACAGGTTATGCCTGCTGAGAACAAAATAACACTGGGTTTGTAGATGTTCTGGCAAAGACAGACTCCACGCTTTGAGACAAATCCCCGGCCCAGGGGAGGGGGTCCGGTCATGCGTGCCCAGCCAGAACCCCCTGCAGCACCCAGGATGGGATGCTTCTGCTCATCCAGCAGCAGAAGCAGGGAGATCTGTTTTCCTCATCTCATTTCCCAGGCCATTTCTAGCAACCTGTCTCTGAGACCTTCTCTCAGCTGCACTCCCCAGGCCTGTGACCAGTGTGCCTGCACTCTTTGCACTGCCAGCATGGTCGCTCGAGCATTCCTCAAACAGCAGCTTTGGAGACATCTGGTTTGCTGAAGTTGAGCTATTTTCTAATCCCAAAGCTACACAGAGTCCCATTTTATGGTACCTCTGAGAAAAAAATGCAACTGCAAGAGGTTCTGCAACTGTTAGCAGCACCAAAAGGAACGGTAGGGATCATGTTTTGCTCTTAGATCAGTAGAAAATAGAAACTAACTTACTTGCTTGTATTTTTTCCATGTAATTGTCAGAGGTCTTTTACCTCTTTTTTTTTTCCCTCCCTCTTCTGTCAAAAATGCAACAAAAAACCATAGCAACCCCTCCAAAGTTCAAAGATGTGCAAATGAATCCTTTATGATTTTTACAGTCATTTTTCTCTCCTGGAAAAACAAATTAAACAGACAGACTTGTAAAAAGCAATCCCCTTAGAAACTGGGCAGAGGAAGTGCTCCTCTGGTACGACTCGAAATGAAAAAGCAGCACACCTGCCTCCAGCTGCTTTCCTATGACACAGGTCTTGCGCAGCCCCAGCTATGTGAAGTCGCTTCCAAGTCAAACAAGTAGCAATTTTCAAGTAGCACCTAAAGAGAAACGAGGCCAAGCCTTGCCAGCAAAAGCCCAGCCCCTAAAGGGTCCCACTGCACAGGCTTTATTTTCCTTTCCTTGACCCGTTTGCACAGAGCTGTTAGTGATGGCCTGGGCTGCCTCCCTGCACGCAGCAGAGCAGCAATGAATGGCAGCAGCTGACACCCCCAGACACCTGCAGCAGGCTGAACACTGTGGGATTGTTCATCCCTGCTCCTGCCGCCGTGGGGAGGCTGCTCTGGCCTGGGTGTCTGCCCGACACGCGTGGGCAGAGAGAACAGTCAAGTGGGATGTGTCTGGGGCCCCAAAAGGTTTCTTGGTTAACATTAGTGTCCAGTTTTGGGCTCCCCAGTTCAAGAGAGACAGAGACCTGCTGGAGAGAGTCCAATGAGAGCCACAGTAATGACTGTGGGATTTGAGCATCTCCCCTATGAATAGAGACTGACAGCCTTGGGGCTGTCTGGAGAAGAGAAGGCTGAGACATCTCATCAATGTCTATCAATATCTGAGGAGTGGGTGTCAAGTGGCAGGGCCAGTCACTGTTTGGTGGTGTGCAGTAATCAGACAAGGAACAATGGATACAAACTGGAACAAAGAAGGTTTCACCCCAACATGAGGAGAAACTTCTTTACAGTAAGGGTGGCAGAGCCCTACAGCAAGCTGCCCAGAGAGGCTGTGGAGTCTCCTTCTCTGGAGACTTTCCAAACCCACCTGTAGTGGGTTCCTGTGTGGACTACCTTGAGTGATCCTGCTTCAGCAAGGGGCTTGGATTTGATCTCTGGAGGTCCCTTCCAACTTCTAATATTTTGTGATTCCATGATTCTGTAATAGAAAATATATTCTTTTTTTTTTTTTTTTTTTTAGTTTTTTGTTATTCCATCCAAGGAAGAATGAGGATGGCTGAGATATAAGTGCAGAAGCCCTCCAGACAGCACTGCTGTTGTGGCACAACAGCAAGCCTGGATGAGGCACTTAATGCCATAGTCTAGTTGATTGGATAGGGCTGGGTGCTAGGTTGGACTGGATGATCTTGGAGGTCTCTTCCAATCTGGCTGATTCTATGATCTTGGAGGTTTCTTTCAACCTGGTTGGTTTTATGATTGTCTTAGGGACCTACTTGTTCTTGAAAATCCATCTGGAACAGTATTTGGGCAGGCTTTGGGCAGTCCCTTTCACTGATTTCAAGGCACGCCCAGGGGCTGTTCCCACATCTGTTGCTTGTACATCCTGGGGTTATCTCATCCTCTTTAGCTCTTGCTGTGCCTTTTGGCAGGCACCTACACAGCATTGTGTCCTAATGACACTATTTCTTCCTGCCTCATGGACCTAGTGGCACGGTGGGAGCGGGAGCTGTCTAGCCTGGTGGCTTTTGCTGGCTGTTGTCACTGTGTCTGATATCCATGTATAGATACATTTTTATTGACATGCAAGAATCTCTGACTTACTGCTGCCAGTGAAATACACGGCTATCAAGCACCCTCTGAGCTGCTGTGTTTGAACGGAAATGAGAGGAGAAGCTGGTTGTGCGTTTTTTTCCCTTCTGGTTTGTTATGGGGCTAAACTAATATTGGCAATGAAATAAAACCAAAACAAGGCATTTAGCTGAGGAAAACAAGAACTGGGGAAAGCAAGGGGGCAACTACTGAGAAAATGGTGCCATGATTCAGGAATTTCAGTAGATTCAACTAAGGACTTACCTTTAAGGCAGTTTGTTTTACCAAAATAAGTTTCAAGGATGATATTAGAAAGGAATGAAATATCATGGAAGGTTTTGATAGACAAAGGGTCCTTTTGGTGAAGTTCCCCTGTTCTTTGAAGTCTTTTTCCAGACTTTTTCCATGCAAGGCCATCTGTGGCTGTAGTGTTGGAGCAGGTACTCAGTCTGCACTTTTTCCCTCGTCTCCCCCCCCCCCCCCCCCCCCCCAGCAGGGAGGAGCAGTGGCCTCACATCCCCTAAATCCTTCATCCTGCCTCTCGGCTGGGTGCCATGGAAAAATTGTACACTTGGGCTTGGCAGAGGGATCTGGAAGAAGCACATAGGAGCTCAGTTTCTGTAGCAGGCATAAAGTGTCATCCTGAGCAGTTAGACACCCTCTTTTTTGTTTCATCTCCTCAGGGATCCTGGTAGTCCTGATAAGGGGCTACACAACGTCCCGCTGAGGAGAATGTCAAGGCAAAGTGGAGCTGTGCTCTCAGCCAGCACCTTGGTGAAGATGGTGGCTCAAAAAGACTTTTGTTGGTTGAGAGAGTATAAATAAGCTGAGATGGCATTTGTGGGTATTCTGGGGTGTTCCTCCCTCAGCTTTCTCTCTTCATGTACTGATCTGGGTTTTGGTTTGGGTTTTGTGTTTCTGAGCTTAGTAAAAGGCTTTCAGTAGCTTTAAGTGCTTTAAAAGTGCTTCAGTAGCTTTAAGTAAAAGCTTGCTTCCCAAACAAATTTCGTGGGGAATCTGCAGTTCTCTTTTTGTGGCAGGTCTTAATTAAAAAGTCTCCTCTTTCCCTTTCCCCTCTCCTACACTTAAATTCAGAGGGTGGGGTACTGGGGAGCTGGTATCCTGCACTGGCTTTTTGTTGTTTCTTCTTTTCATTCTTGTTGCTTTCCCTCTCTTTTGCCCTCTACCTCTCCTTACATACAGACAACTGCTTTTGTCCTTCTGCTTCTTCCCTCATTACATCTCCTCCTTCTGCTCAGAGCATTACCTGCAGCTACTGTCCCTCATCTACTCTCTGCCAGGAAAATGAACCTTGAACCCAAAGGTACCTTCTTGCTGCTAATGCTGAACAACTTACATCTGTCTGAGCTAATGCTAGGTTCTGTGGTGTGCATTTCTGGTTTTAATAAGCTCCTTTATTTTAATGTTAACAGAATTAATCCAAACTCACACTCTCAGCAGGCTGTTCTCAGCCAGAATATTGTTTTCAAACCGAGGCAACACCCTGTTTACATATATAAGCAAATTCACAGTCCAGAGAGCTTCTTTCAGTCAGAGCAGCTGCCAAGCACTTCACAGTAAGGGACTGGGAAGCACATGTTGTACATACATAGCAAACATTTCTTCTTCTGAAGGATAACCAGACCTTGGGGCTTTTTTCTTCTTCCCCCTCCCCCCTCCTTTTTTTCTGTTCTGAAAAGTCGAAACCTAGAACATCTGCAATAATTTCCACAAATGCTGCTTCCCAAGTTCAAAAACACTTGGTTAGATTATCGTATGTACTTGTGTGTCACTGCCTGTGTTCCTGAATTCTTCACAGAACCACACCAGGGAAGTACAGGGAACTGCTGAAGAAGGCAAATGCTGCTGTGGACCTTGCTTGTGTCTTGCAGTTGATGCCAAGCAGTACCATTGAGCTGGCGCCTGAGTACTGCCACCATGCATATTGCTTTTTGTTGTTGCACAGTTTTTGTCTCTGTGTTTCTGCTAATTAAGTAAAATACCCAAGAATATTTCTGTGGGCTTTGGTGTCCCAGGTTGGGCTCAGCAGTTCTTTCTGGGGCTTGAATCCAGCATTTTGTTGCTAAGCAGAGAGAGATGCTATCCAACTCCTGTGGTCAGAGCTGGATGATACTTTAAGGGTAAGAGGGGAGAGGAAAACACATCAAGGCAAACAAATTTGATATTTGTGTGTGTGCAAGGATTAAAAACTTTATCTTAAATTTTGCATCTATTTTTGCACCTGCTCATTTTGGAGGGATGA
The DNA here is from genome assembly GCA_013400475.1 of Tricholaema leucomelas. Lineage (NCBI taxonomy): Eukaryota > Metazoa > Chordata > Aves > Piciformes > Lybiidae > Tricholaema lacrymosa > Tricholaema leucomelas. The sequence goes on along the minus strand of WAAF01018543.1, from coordinate 376,812 downwards.
TAAAAAAGACTGACATGGTTCTGGCACTCTCAAAATCCTTGGGTTTTTATTCTTTTGTACATCAGTAGGCATTGGGTGTTTGCTGAAAGCCTGCTTGGCATTGTTTTTACCACAGGAGAAGGGAAGTGGAGTAATTTCAGACACACTAAAAGTTTTAGAAATGTTACAAAGTTAGCCTAAGTAAGGGAATGATATTTCCAGATGAAAATAGGGGAATGCGTGCAGAGCACATTCCAGGCTTACTTTGGTGGTGATTCAGTCTCTCTACGAAAAGGACAACATGTTTCCGCTGTGCCCCACCCCCTTCAGCCAAAACCAAAATGTGCAGGAGGTCAGTCCCAAGCCGTAAGCCTATGTTCTATGTGATTTTTCACTCCCAGCTAGCCAAAAGAGCAGGTCAGCAATTTATTCCTACTTGTAAAGCAGAAATGGTAATAGCATCTGGTGCTATAGAGAGGTGAGGTCCCTTTTCTGACTACTGTTGCCCACTGGTATTTCTATTAGGTGTAACACGATCTGCAGGTGGCAAGTAAGGCCAAGCACTACGCAAGAGAAATAAATTGCTACTCATTAAAAATATATTTTAACTGGTAATGTATTTTACACCTGTACCTTTCAGCCTAATTGTGCTTGTTCCCCTGGGTCCCCACCTGTGATATCGTCCACATGAAAAGAGCTTCCTCAGTGAATTAGTAAGTGACTCCTAAATATTGTCTTTGCTTTCCCATGGTCTCCCTTCAGTCTGGCATGCTATGAAAGAAGTCATGTTACAAGGCCATTTCACCAGGCAGCAGGGCTGGTCTCTTTATGCTCCCATATATTCTCTCTCCTCAGCTGCACTGCACTCAAACACATCTGCACTGCAATCATCTCAAAGAAAGCTGAATCACGGCACACTCTGCTTCTCTCACCCTCGTAGGTCCCAGTCCAGAGCCACTGGATGAAGTTATAAAAATGACTGCAATTAGGGTGTAGGACCACAAACTGTGTCGTGGAGGTGCTGAAAGAAAAGCCCACATTAGAATGTTTTCTTTGAGACTAAAAATGTTCTGCTCTAAGAGCAGAAGAAAGGCAGAGGTCTGAGAAGAGCTACAAGTTTCTGTAAGATAGCCAACGCCCCTACTTTTTATCCCTAAATTATACCTGTTCTTTTTTACCTCTTCCCAAGGGTATTAATTGCTCTCAGAAACAATGTTAGTCCATGCTGTATGCTTTACCATCACAGAAAAAAAGTCTGAGCCCTGGAGAGCCCACCTGCAGCATTACCTTGTGAAAAAAAGTGCTGACAGCCTTCTTGTACATGGAAATTGTCATGAATTTGAGGTCTTTCTTGGAAAGCTTCTCTGTCTCAATGGCTTTTTCTTTCATAGGCAGCAGAGTTAGACCACAGTATGACAGAGCAGGGCAGATACACCAGTTCCTCTAGAAGAAGTGCGGAGCATGGAAAAAGTGACGTGTTTGGCAAGTCCCCTAGTTCCACTGTAGTATTCTAACCAGAGAAAAACAATCCTTCAGGTGTGGAATACTTCAGCCAGACAGATTTAGCTTCATGTGAAGAAGGAAATTCTTCCTGGTAATATCAGTGGAAGCAGATCTTTGAACATTGAACCTGTCTTGTGATGCGTACAAATGTACCATCATGGCAAGTCCTGACATCTCGGTGTCCACTGTAAGGTCTGGTGGGGAATTAAAATCTATTTCAGGAAACATATTTCAATGCCTGAAGTGACATACACAGGAGTGGCCTATATCAGGAACAGTGAGGCCAGTAGGACAAGGGAGGTTATTCTTCCCCTGTACTCAACACTGGTCAGGCCACACCTTGAATACTGTGTCCAATTCTGGGCTACTCAATTCAAGAGATGTTGAGGTAGTGGAACAAGTCCAGAGAATGGCGATGAAGCTGGTGAGGGGGCTGGAGCACAGCCCTGTGAGGAGAGGCTGAGGGAGCTTGAAGTGTGCAGCCTGGAGAAGAGGAGGCTCAGGGGTCATCTCATTACTGTCTACAACTACCTGAAGGGAAGCTGTAGCCAGGTGGGGTTGGTCTCTTCTGCCAGGCAGCCAGCAACTGAACAAGGGGACACAGTCTTAAATTGTGCCAGGGGAAGTCTAGGCTGGATGTTAGGAAGAAGTTCTTGCCAGAGAGAGTGATTGGCATGGGAATGGGCTGCCCAGGGAGGTGGTGGAGTCACCATCCCTGGAGGTGTTCAGGTAAAGCCTGGATGAGGCACTTAGTGCCATGGTCTCGTTCATTGGATAGTGCTGGGTGCTAGGTTGGACTGGATGATCTTGGATATTTCTTCCAACCTGGGTGATTCTGTGATTGAAGTTTTTTCTTACAACTTACAAGTTCACAAATGGAACTGGACTCCAACACAGACAATGTTTTTTCTACTGTCCTGTGGACATTGTACCACAGAATAGTTTGCTTCCTTTAAAGAGAAAGGTCATAGCACAGAACAGAGAGTTGCACAGAAGCCTGTTTCCAGTCTGTCATCTTTCTGATTTTTGCTGCTATTTTTGCTGCAATGCTGCCAAGTTTGTATAAAGAATATGCCATGGTTTAAGTGTCTCAGCTCCTAACAGAAGTCTGGCCCAGGTAATGGTGAAAATGTTTCTATTCCCCATGATCTGCTTTTGAATGGAAGTCTGGCATGTATGTTTACACCCTTTAAGAAGGGTCACTTCAGGTTTAATCCAGAGCATAAAACTGAACTAGCAGATGACAACCATTGACTGTCTCTGTGCCTCTCCTTACCCTGGGGAGGCTGTAAATAGCCACAAGCCTTGATCAATAAGAGATCCCTTATGGAGATGCCGCAGGCCACAGAGCTGCAGCCAGCAACTGCCAGAACATCTATAGCTTTGCCTGCTCTCCAAAGTCCATGGGAGGATGCTTTTCTTTGAATGTGGGCCACCTGCAGAGGTCCTCTGGTGGTAAATAAGATGTTGTGTTACCTGTGACTGAGGAGAAACATCACCAGTGAGATTTTTTACTGAAGAAGGCATTTGCCTGAGTGCCCAGAGACAGGCACTCTAGAGGCATTTCTGTACTTCTGCTGGTGAAGGCCAGGTTGAACAGACTTGGTGCATCAAAGCTTGCTAATTTGCCTGCAGGCTGGGATGCTGCCTGTCACTGAGGCAGGATGTGATATGGCAGGTGGGTGCTGGTGGACATGGGGAAAGAGAGGACAAACATTGCAGTGTGCTGAATCACAACGAGAGTCCCCTCTTCCCACGTGTTAGAAGCCAAAAACTGTCCAGAGCTAGCTGCAGTGTCCTGTGCAACAGGACGTGGTGAAAACTCGTCCAGTACAGAGGAGTTTAAGGCATTTTGCCCGTTTTCCCAGAGTTGTTTTCTGTACCGCAAACCATGGCAAATGCTGCTCAAACTCTGCTACGCCCTGCAGAGCGAGAAAGCAGGAGTGGGCGTCAGAGGGGACAAGTGCGCTGGGGAACATTGTGTGCTCTTCATCGAGGGGACAGCAGATGTCAGTAATGAGGCAGAGGCACTGAAATCTCACAGCTACCTGGCATAGGAAGTAAAATCATCATTTGATGCATTTAAGTCACAGAGATGAACAGACAGTTGTTGTTGATGACTTAATTAAGAACAGGGGTAAACCTAACCTTGTGTCTGCTTTGTATATTATGTCCTTTCTACATTTTAGGACTATCTTAGTGACTTACGAATAGACATTTTTAAGTCGTCGTTGTCCTATCCAATAAGAAATAACGACATTGTGTTCAGTCCTGGCGATTCTAAGTTGAAAAAGTCTCATTTAAGGTATGCTTCAACCTCCTTTCACTTCCCTTGTGTCAAAACTAAGACACACTGCAAACTACACAGACAGCCCAGTATGTTCATAGAATCATAGAATGGGCTGGGCTGGAAGGGCTCTCCAAAGGTCATCCAGTCCAAAGTCCCTGCAGTCAGCAGGGACATCCTCAACTAGGTCAGGTTGCCCACAGCCCTGTCGAGCCTCACCTTGAATATCTCCAGAGAGGGTGCCTCAATCACCTCGCTGGGCAACCTGTTGCAGTGTTCCAGCACCCTCATAGTTGCTCAGTGGGATATTGCAGGAGGGGTTCAGAGATATCAAATTTTAAATACAGAAATCCATACTTTGCTGCTGTGCATTTTATTCCTTATCTGTCTGAGGCTGTTGGAAGACATTAAACTTGGTCCTCAGTTCCCTCTGAATCAGATTCTTGTTCACAATACAAAGTGAAGACCCTGGGCAATTATATTTACGTGATAGGCATTCTTTAATCCAGTGGGTAATAACAGAGGCTCTTGTATTTGATCTACGTGGGTCCTCTGAGTATTTTTGACTTTTTATTGTGTTGTCCTTTCGAGGGAGTATTATTTATATGATATAATCCTCATTTGGTTCCAGTTTATTAAATGAATGGAATGTGTTAGGCAATCAGTTCTTAAGAAGCCTGGAATGTGGACTGCAACTGAATCTATTCCTTCTCATCTAATTTATCTAATCTGGTGGAAAACAAGAGTAATGCAATTTGTTCAAAGAAAATGGCTCCATAGCAAAAAAGGTTCTCTGAATGAAGAAGTACAAGCAAAAGATGGGGGGTGGGCTGCTGCTTTCTGTCTGATCAGCCATACTTTGAGCATCTCTCCTGGAGAAGGAGTATGAAATGAGTGTCTTGCAGTAGAATCATACTACTGCAGTTGTGTGTGAACTGCTGTCCTGGTTTTGTATTAGATCTCTAGGGAAGCCTCCTAGATATGGTGCTTTTGAACTATTTGAGTCTCTGGGAATTCTAATTTGAACCCCAGACAGCATGGGAGGCCCAGTGTTCAGGGCTTCGTGGTGATGCTCTTCTGCAATAGCAGTGCATCATGACATATGGCTCTTTCAAACATGACATGTTGCTCTTTGTTACTGGCAAGAACCATCCCATCAGGCTCTACCCTTCTCTTGTAGTTCAGCTGTGGTTCCTTTGAGCTGCAAGTGGGTGCAGCATTTGGCAATCATTCATCAACTGGTATTGGAATTCCCTCCCATTTTATTGTCAGACATATTCTAAGATACCATCTGTTAATCTGTAGAGACCTGTAGGCCAAATCATGGCTATCGTGGGGCATGAGTCAACTTCTCCCTTCCCTGCTGTACCCCATACATCACAGATCTGAGCGCTGCTTCTACCACGCTTGCCCAGGTGGGAGCTGAGAGGGGAAGTGTCACGTTTTCAGAGCAGAAGTAGATATGGAGTTTTTTCAGCTGTCTGTCATACTTGATGTTTGCAGAACTCTCTGGGTCTTTGATTACGTTGCCTTCTGTGTTTGACTGACATTCTTCTACTACCAGAGCAGTTGTTGTTGAGATTTTGGGGAAATTCATGGCAAAGGCTGGATGTTAGGAGGATGTTCTTCATAGAGAGAGTGATTTGCCATTGGAATGGGCTGCCCAGGGAGGTGGTGGAGTTGCTGTCCCTGGAGGTGTTAAAAAAAAGTCTGGATGAGGCTTAGTGCCATGGTCTAGTGGATTGGGTAGGGCTGATTGCTAGGTTGGACTGAATGATCTTGGAGGTCTCTTCCAACCTGGTTGATTCTATGATTCTATGAAAATGAATGAGCCTGGATGGAAGCAAAGCTAGTGAAGGCCTTCTCTAGACTGAAATTGTTCTTCTCAATGCTTATCTGTGCTTCCAGAGTCCTTCCCTTGTATAAAAGTATTCATTATATGTGAGACTTGCTGTCCTAACTCACAGGTACTGCAGCCTGGTTTTTGAAGATTTTTGAGTACACAGAGTCACAGAACGTTAGGGGTTGGAAAGGGCATCCAAAAGTTATCTATTCCAGCCCCCCCTGCCACAGCAGGATCACCTATACCAGATCACACAGGAACACATCCAGGCAGGTCTTGAATATCTCCAGAGAGAGAGACTCCACAACCCCCCAGGGCAGCCTGTGCCAGTGTTCTGTCACCCTCACAGTGAAAAAAAATTTCCTCATGTTTCCATGGAACTTCCTATGCCTCAATTATTCTTGCTCTCAGCAATATTCATGGCTTGGTTGATCACTTGTTAATTTCTTGCTTATGTGTGCCACCATCCAATGTCTGGCAACTGGAATTTTTTGTCATAGTCTTCAGATCTTTTTGGAGATGAAGTGATGCTGTTGTGCTGACAGGAGTAGCAGCTGTGCAGAAGTCCAGGGGGTAATTCTTAACTACTGCTTAAGTATGGAAGGCAAGGGAGAGAGCAAGCAGTAGATAGAGGTGTAGGTAGAAAGCTGAGTACGTTCAGCCTTGATGTTTGCATGTGTGAGAAGAAAATTCCATTGCTGCCAGCTCAGTAAATGTTTAATTTGGAGGTGTGTGCTTCCACATCTGGCTTGTATTTAAATATACCAAATACTGTTCTTCATGGTTACTTTCTCTCTTCAATTCAAACTTCAGTCTCCTAAGAAAGGTAAAGCTTTTTAAGGGCAAAGATTTGCATTTTACAGCTTTGACCAAACTAGCTGCCTATGTTTGCAATAGGGAAATGGAAAATGCAAATAGTTAAAACCAGAAAGAACTGTAATGCAGGGCAAAGGCCACTTGTCACTGTGGTTATTCTATCACAGAGAGGAAACTAACAGTAGAAAAAAATCTCTTGCAAAGTAGAAATTGGCCAAGTGCTTGTCTGGAATATGATTTGGGTTGAAGCTTCTGTGTGCAATCTGAGAATCAGAAATGATTCACGGCTGTTTACACCTTAAGACAGTGTTATGATGCACAGACAGATGCAGAAGGCAGTCAGACCTAAACACGATGACTCTTCCTCCTCTTGCTGATTCCTGAATAAAAGAAACAAATGAAAGGAACAATTCTGCAGTATTTGCCTGTGTGGCCACTCATTCCAAGGGAGCTGAGCAAGCCTTGAGATCAAATCCCGTGTATCTTGCCTCTCCAGATAGCTGCATATCTTTGCACCAGCCTCAGCGCTCTCTTAATGTTGACCAGAAAGGATACTGCTCTCTACAATCACCTGAAGGGAGGTTGTAGCCAGGAGGGAGTTGGTCTTTTCTGCCAGGCAACCAGTGACAGAACAAGGGGACACACTCTTAAATTGCACCAGGACAGGTTTAGGTTGGATGTTAGGAAGAAGAGTTGGATGTTAGTCACAGAAGAGTGACTGGTATTGGAATGGGCTGCCTGGGGAGGTGGTGGTAGAGTCGCCCTCCCTGGAGGTGTTTAAAAGGAGACTGAATGAGGCACTTGGTGCCATGGTTCAGTTAATTAGAAGGTATTAGGTGATAGGTTGGATTTGATGATCTCTGAGGTCTTTTCCAACCTGCTTAATTCTGTGATTCTGTGAACTGACCTTTACAACACAGACAAGAGACCTGTGCGGGTGCTGTCAGCCTGGTTTTTATCAAGCTCTTCTAAACTGTCCCATTGTTTGCAAAAGGTTTGCCAGTCAACATGGAGTCATACATGGAAAATGTGCCTGACCCTCTCAAGATGTGGTTTTGAAGGCCTCATTAATGTGCCCACCAGAATGGACTTCCTGGCATGAATACAGTACAATTAATATTAGAAACAGCTAATGCATGAGACCCCAAACAAGGAACCAAATTAGGCCTTCACTCAACTGCTTCTGTCTTTAGAGAAACATAACACACGCAATTAGAATCTCTTCCAAGCAAGAAAACTGAGTAAAAACATGGGGTTAGGATTGAAATACTGAATCTGTTTGCTCATAAAATGTTCAGCAGCACAAAAGTGCACTAGCTGCACTGTGTAAAATCTGTGTGAGCAAGTATGTGTGTGTGAAAGAGGGAGGGAGAGCAGCTGAGGCAGCACAGGGCCAAGCGCAGCCTGTCACCCACCCAGGTCAGCAGACTGGCCAGCACTGTGTCACCTCAGCACAGCTGCTCTGGCTCTGCAAGGGTGGCTTTAGTAAGCCTTGTGACCCAGTGATGTATTACTCACAAGTAATGTGTGGTAGGGCTAAAATTACCCCCCAAAATCAAATCACCTGACTAGTTTGGAAGTAAGACAAGGCTATGTATTTACAGCAAGCTAAAATCAAAAGCATATAATACAATGCATAAGTACAAAATATATTTATATATATTTACAATTATTTACATTAAATGCAGAAATAAGAGAGAGCTCCCCCTGGACAAACCCAGAAGGGGCTAACAGCTACCACCTTCTCCCCTCAGAGAGAAAATCAGGTCCTAACCCTTATCTACTCAGCCAAAGTTAGTGTAGCCATGCAGGATCAGCCAGTGCAGGGCACAAGAAGAGCAGGAGGCAGGGAGCAGAAGGATTTGTGCAACAGATTCTGTATCAGTCCAGCATACTAATGAAATTCTGTAGACTTTTTCTTCCGTAACCAATCCTCTATTTTATTCACTTTCTATTAAAAAGTGTCTAGAAAGTTCCTATTTCTTGTTTATAATTTAGGATTCTTAGAATGTTAACTCTAAACTACCACTTAATAGATACCCCAAGGATGCTTATCTTGAAGCTGCAGCCTCACATCGTTCTGCAGGTACTTTTCTGGAAGCTTGCTGCTTTGGGTTTGCTGTCCAGAGCACTGCACAGCGATCCTTAGGCAAGGTGTGATTTCTGCCACACATGGTTGTCTGAGAAACCACTTTTCCCTTCTAGTTAGAGCAGGAAATATCTGTGGCTGAAGTTGGTATGTCCAGATTTTTTAGTGGATGGTTTTACAGAATAACTGGCGTTTTCTTCAGTTGCCAGCTACACCCTAGGGAAAACGATGGCAAAATTCTCCTGTGGTTCATGGGTAAGCAATGGCATTGCTTTGGTTGCCAGCTGCTGTAGGTAATGCTGTGTGTTTGTGGCAGGTGATGTTTAAGTCCAGCCTATCACCTAACATTATCAACTAGCTCTCAGCACCAAGTGTCACATCCAGCCTCTTTTTAAACAATTCCATGGATGGGGACTCCACCACCTCCCCAGGCAGCCCATTCCAATGCCAATCACTCTTTCTGTGAAGAACTTCTTCTTGACATCCAGCCTAAACCTCCCCTGGTGCAGCTTGAGACTGTGTCCCCTCGTTCTGTCACTGGTTGCCTGCGAGAAGAGACCAACCCCACCAGGGCTACAACCTCCTTTCAGGTAGTTGTAGACAGGGATAAGGTTCCCCCTGAGTCTCCTCTTTTCCATGCTCAACAACCTCAGCTCCCTCAGCCCCTCCTCACAGGGCTGTGCTCAAGCTTCCTCAACAGTCTTGTTGCCCTTCTCTGGACACATTTGAGCACCTCAACATCTTTCTTAAATTGTGTGGGGCAGAACTGGACACAGCACTCAAGGTGTGGTCTAACCAGTTCTGAGTACAGGGGCAGAATGACTTCCCTGATCCTGCTGGCCACACTGTTCCTGATACAAGCCAGGATGCCATTGGCCTTCTTGGCCACCTGGGCACACTGCTGGCTCATGTCCAGCCACCTGTCTCTGTTTTCACGGAAACACAAATCTCACAGTCCAAGCCCCATCACATCCTCTCCGATGCTGGATTGTGGTGTGACAGTGGCAGTGCTGTGGCACAGCCCTCACCCAGGACTGCTACCGTGTTGTTCCTGCAGGGTAGGAGCAGCCCTCCTTGGTTCCAGAGCCTGTAGCTCAGGTCACGGTGGCCACTCAGCGCTGCTCGCAGAGCTTTTAATTTTCCCTTTTATGCCTGGCTTAACAGCTGAGTGGCAGGGAGTTCCCATGCTTTTCCAAGTGAGCCCAGTGGGGCTTGTTCAGTGCAACCTGAGTCTCACAGCCCCTGTAAATTCTTCTGGTGCTTTTCCAGGGGCTGAAGTACAAAACCAGTTTAAGGAAATAATGTAATACAGTGCAGTAGTAAAGACACCATCCGTATGCACGTGATGACAACTTAACTGCAGGTACTGTATGGGTCCCAGAGGTTATTTTTATTGTGTCTCTGAAAATGACCACAAGCTAGGAAAGTGACTTAATTCTTTTCACTGATAGGACGTTTTTGGAGGGTATGTTTTCCCTCTGCCCTGAGTTTTAAACAGGCTATCCCCCCTCCTGCTGGCCTCCTTTCTTGATTAATTCCTGGAGACTATGGATTTGGAATGACATTCCAGGCTGATCTAGTAACAAGGTTTGGATGCAAAAGCTGTGCGTGCTGAGCCAAGCCGAGCCCTGGCTATGCCAGAAGTGCATTATTTCAGCCCTCTGTCTGGGCAGTGCACCTGCACCTACACACTTGAGCTGCCACCGATGAAACCTGCCTGCAGTACTGCTTCTCATTACAGCACAGATCAAAATGTTCTTTATGAGGACATGATCTCTGGCTGGCTCTCTCTCCTCCACTTGGTATAGCCTGAGGTTTGTGGGATACTGATACCATGCTCTCCAAGCCATTCAAAAGCTCGGATAAACATTTGCTAACATGGATTTATGGCCTTCTGTGCACAGGCAGATCACACGTGTTGTAACCACATGGAAAATATTTCCTGGAGAACGGCAGGAGAAGTGGTGGGAGAAGCATGGGCTAACATTCAAGGTGGGGAGGGAAAGGTATTTCTTCTGGTTTTCATGCTCTTTGCAGCCAATAGTACCACACAAAGCACTGATTTGAATTAGTGAGGTAAGAAGAGATTGCCTCTTTTTTTTTTATTTTAATGGAACATGCACATCTATTCTCACAACAGAATGCTACAATGTGTAATTCCAATTTTTTCAGCCCAAAACTGATACAGAGTGAGAATTTTCACAACACTTGACAATTTTAATGAAAAACTCACAATTGATTAAGCTCCCTCTCTGGAGATATTCACACCCCAGCTGGACGTGTTCCTGTGTGATCTGGTATAGGTGATCCTGCTCTGCCAGGGTGGGGGTTGGACTGGGTGAGCTTTCAAGGTCCCTTCCAGCCCTTAACATTCTGTGATTTCTGTGACTTCTCAAATCAGTGAAAATTAATAAAGAAACAGAAAATGTTTTAACAACAGAAACTCTGTTATTTGTTTAAATAATCCTACACTGAACAGCGAAGCAGAGACAAAGGACTAGGAGTGCTGGTTCTGATCTATAGGTTGCTGAGTGGCTTCAGACCTACGTGGAATGGGCTGCCCAGGGAGGTGGTGGAGTCATCATCCCTGGAGGTGTTTAAAAGGAGACTGGATGAGGCACTTAGTGCCACGGTTTAGTTAATTAGAAGGTGTTAGGTGATAGGTTGGACTCAATAGTCTCAAAGGTCTCTTCCAACCTGGTTAATTCTGTGATTCTGTGTCTGAGAGAAAGAGAAGCTGTCTCCATGCAGGAGTGTGGTATTTTTCTCCCTGGTGTCACACCAGCTGACCCTGTGGCATGGATAGGGGGAGGGTGTTTTGGTGTGGGGGGTTTGCTGTGGAAGCCAAAGAGCATTGACAGCCCTTAGCTCTGAGTGTAGAGCAGAGATGAAGCATTGCTTGCCTGCGTGGTTTTGGAAGTAGTGCTTATTTAGGTTATTTTTCTTGGTGGTTTAGCACCCAAGGCCTTGCTAGGATGGAAATTTTTATGACTGATATTTTTATTCTTACAGGGTGGAGTTTTTTGGCCCCCATCTGAAGATAGTTTGAGAAGACACATAATGAAAAGAAGAAATTACTTGATTGGCTCACAGCTATTGCAAGCACTCTCTACTGGTATGTAAAAGAGCAGGGAGTCTGGGTTTGCATGTTGATCTATCAGCTATGTGCAGTTTCCAACAGGCCTTTAGGAATTAATTGCATAATATGTATAAGCTGTTCACCCTGTTGTTACTTCAATAATTATATGCCTTTCTTTTATCTTCTTTGTTATTGCTTTGAGATAAAACTTTTTCATTGGCCATAAATCCTAATGTGCTGGGTGGTTTTATTCTTTAAAGACAGAGAGAACTAATAAGATATTACATTCTGAGTGATTACTGCACAGTTTCTGGAGCCTGACCATAGTTTCATAATTTCTTGGGATCAGGCCTACACCCCTGAGGACTTCAACTTATTTTCCTTGTATTACTTTTATTTATTTTCTTTTTTTAAAGTTAATCATAGCCATCATCCTGAAATGCAAAAGGTGTACTCAGCCAAAGCTCAAACAATGCTGAGGATACTGAGCAGATTACACAAACCCCATCTTGGCTAGGAGAGACATTTCTAAGTGCCCTGACACTGAGAGTGTCTCCTAACACCCAGTGAAAGCAAATGCAGATGGGCTTGCAAGTTGAAGCTCTTAAGCTACAGACAGTGCTGCTGGTGAGGGAGAGCCTTCCTTCTGGTGTTGAGGGGAAAACTACTTGCTTCTAAAGCTATGAGAAAAGGGGAGAGACAACAGCTCAGGGAGGTATTTTCAAATTCTTGCTCTTCATAAGTGTTACTGCCATGGAGTAGTTGCAGTCCTGAGGACCAGCAGTGATGTGTTGACTCTTGTCTTGTGCTTTTTGAATGTACTGGGTGAGTGTCATCCCTCCTGCAACAAGCTTTGCCACTGTTCTATGTCAAGAATGTCAGGGTTTCTGTTATTACTTGGGAGAGGTGCAAAGGAGAAGCTGGGTCCAAAAACTGCAGGGGGAATGTGCTGTTGCAGGAGCTGTCCAGATTTGAGCAAGAGAGAGAAGCTGTATCTCTTCTAGGTTCAGATGTCTGGTACTAGCTGGTTCAGTGTGCACCTATGAAACTGTCTGCATCGATGTCATTGCTGACCCTGCTGCTGCTGAGGCTGTTTCCCAAGATCATTAATGAGACCCAGTGAGCTACACATCAGCTAAATAGCAAAGGCATAGGCCGAAACAGCTTTAAAGACTATTTCTGGCTGTAGTGCCTCTCTCTCACTCTGCCAGTTCTGAGCAGGGAAGCCTAGTTACAGATAAGAGGCAGAGATCTTGCTACCTATAGTACCAATTGTATAAAGAGGCCATCACAGACCCTTGCTGTCTACTGCTGACTCCTGTACGGGCAGTGGACATTGCTCTACTTTTCCACTGCTTTGAGAAAACTAAGGCACAGATTGGTCCTATAGGCCAGGTGCTCATTTCTGCCAACTTTATACAAGTTCATTGGAGTTACTCCTGATTTACAGCCAGATTGCAAGGTAAACAGACACCTGACTGTGGCTAAATGCTGCAAGGTTTTAAATCAGTTGTGGCAGTGCAGAACAGGTAAGCAGGAAAAACATAACCAAAATATCTGTTGTGCACAGTAGCCATGGGCAAATCAAACTGCCTTGCTTTTCCAAAGTGCTGTGACACTTTCACCCTACTTTGTCAGTTTTTTGACAAATATATTCAGTCAAAGAGGCCTCAAGAGGAAAAATAAATGCAAAACCCAGCACCTTTAGATGTCCTAGGTGAAAAAAAAAGGCAGCTAGTTCTTGTTTAAGGTCTCTGATATGCATTTTACTAAGAACCAGTGGGTTCTTAGTAAAGAACCCTGTGGAGCTGTGTCCCAGGGAGACATTGACCTCATTTGCACCAGAAAGCTGTGGAAGGACAGTGGGGCCAAATCCTACCCAAGTATATTGCTACTCTGTCATATTTGGCAATCAGATGCAAAATGCCATTTTCCCCCCATTAAAATGATTATCAGTGCACTCTACCAGAGGGCAGAAAGAAAGAGAATGTCAGTATAAAGGTACTACTGCTTCTCTTTATTCCCTGTTCTAGTCATCTTTGTTGTCCTGCATGCCTCTATCTCCCTTGTCTACACCCTTCTGCTGCTGCTCAGCTAAGGCAAGCTGGTCTGTAAATTACCAGGAGAGGGTCAGAAGCCAGATAGTTTGCATCACAAATTCACAGAACCACAAGCTGAAGAAATCTGTTGAACCATCATTGTTTATAATTAGTTTTTGACTGAAGTCCCAGTCTGCTATAGGGAATGGTTTTATCTTTGTGTATGTGTGGGTGGGAAAGAAAAATAGAGCAACTGAATCAAGGAACCAATCCTTATCCTGAGGGGAAGAAACAGTAGAGTAGTGTAATCTAGCCCCATTGGATCAAAGGTAGGGCCAACATAGACATAAACACCTTTACCCTGTGTTCTGTCTCCCTGGTTTTGCTGATTTCAATAGTAAGTTGGGACAACAAAGCTCTCGCCCTGCAGATGCACACCTTCTTTTCTTTTGGTCAGATGGTTTGTTCAGGGTCTGAAGTGTTCTTCCAGTCTACCCAGGCCTCATGCACCATGGCATTTTCATCTCTGGAATGAGCTGTGGACAAAGCTCTTCCATCACAGCTCATTTCCCACTGTGGAACAAGGGAAAAAGGGAGAAGATCACAGGGTGAAGCATCAAAATCCTGCTTGTAACCTTGCCAAGGATTTGCCTCTAGGAAGGCGATTGTCCAGCTCACTTAATGTCAGCAGCCACAGCAATCCAACCAAAGCAACTCATCTCCTGGCTGCAGCCACCAGCTGGGACTCTGCCACTGTGCCATCAGCCCACACACACTAGGAAAAGTCTGCCAATGATTTTGGTGCCCTGGCTCCCCCAGCCACTGATGATCTGTAACAAAGCCTGCCTTGCATCTCACATGAATACCAAATGGTTTAGCACAAAAGGAACCAGAGCTTTTTGGATTAAAGTCATTATCTAAGCTCCATGTGGTCAGATCTGTTGCCATTTTGGTACTCAAAGGATAACTTTAAGGACACAGAATCACAGAATCAGTCAGGATTGGAAGAGACCACAAGGATCATCTAGTTCCAACTCCCCTGCCATGGGCAAGGATGCCCTGCCCTAGATCAGAGGCCCTTCTCATCCTACCTGCTTGATGTGAGGTGTGAGGCTTACTTGAATCTCTTGATGTCATCAGTTTTCAGTGAAGAATGCGAATAAAGATCTGCAGGGGAAACTTCCTTCTGTAGCCAGACATCCAGGCTTCTTGGATGCTGGACTTTGTTTTGGAGAAGATGGGATTACTTGGAACCTCAGGTCTTATGCATGGGAAAGGCAGCTGGAGAGCTGCATTACCCCATTCTCTTAGCCCCTAGTCCAGAGTTCTCATATCTCTAAGCACATAATGGAAAAAGTTCATGACAAAACTGTTTGCAACCGGCATTAATTTCCTGGCTGAAAGGCTCTCTGAGCTCTGATCTTGCCTCTGCTGACTTAGATGGAGCTGTGTGGTTGGAGTAGGGCTGGGAACTTGTCAAAATACAGGAAGTTATTATCTGTCAGCTAATTGACTACTTCCACCTTCAGATGTTTAGTTTTTTTGCAGAGAGATGTGTATGTCCCCCCCCCTCCGTGCCCCAAGATAACATAGTCTAATTCCTTCCTAATCTGGTAATGGTTTTCAGCAGAAACAGTCTCTGTTTAGGCAACTGGATTCATTAACCAGGTTGTGTCCTGGGGAGCAGGGAAGATCTGCCTGAAACATGCATGAAATAAGGTAACCAATCAGAGAGTGTAAAGAGTCTGTGTATGTAATTGGTATATAAGTTTGTTCACATTCCTAAAATTTAAACAGTGGCTGGAAAATCTCCTGTTCACCGCTTAGGGAACTACTCAGGAGCATCACTCTGTAGATGACAAATTAATGTGACCAACCAGCATATCATAGCAATTAGTGCTGTTAAGGTGAATGAATTACTTTCACCCACATTTCACTCATTTTCTGCAGGCCTTTACATGTTAGGCTGCACAGAGTGTGAGAGGACAGCTTTTCCTTCTGCTCACTTGCTTGCTCAAGAACTTGTGCTGAGCACACCTCTTCACATTGTCTGCCTGTAATTAATCCCAAGGCTATCAGCTTCAGTGGGGAATCGCCCGCTAACTTCAGTGACGCCAGGATGAATTCATCTCCAAGACACTATACATTGCTCCATACTTACTGACTCAGGATGTTGAAAGACTTAGCTTATGTAAGAGTGAGAAAAAGGCCACCTTATTGTGGCCTTTCAGTAACTAAAGGGGGGGCTACAAAAAAGCTGGGGATGGACTTTTTAGGCTATTAGGGAGTGACAGAACTAGAGGGAATGGAGCAAAGCTGGAGGTGGGGAGGTTCAGACTGGACTTGAGGAGGAAGTTGTTCAGCATGAGAGTGGTGAGAGCCTGAAATGGGTTGCCCAGGGAGGTGGTTGAGGCCCCATCCCTGGAGGTGTTTAAGGCTAGGCTGGATGAGGCTCTGGCCAGCTTGATCTAGGGTAGGGCATCCTTGCCCATGGCAGGGGAGTTGGAACTAGATGATCCTTATGGTCTCTTCCAGCCCTGATTGATTCTGTGATTCTGTGAAACCAAGATGCTTTTAAATACTGGAATCATGGAATGGAGCATCCTTGCAGAAGGCAGGAAAATTAAAAGGCACTTTGTAAATTTCCTGAATCCTCTTTACAAGAAGAATGATTTCCTGACCTACTTCCATTTCCTTCCTCTTCTGCAAAAGACATGCCCATCTAACCAGCAGCAAAAATGCAGTGCATGCAGCTGCAGTGATCAAATAAGTGTCTCAGGGAGGTGTGCATGTCAGTGCCATCACACTGTGCAATTTGTAGGGACATCTGACCTGAAACGCTTTCTAAAGAAAGACTGACAGTGAGAGTGCAGTGACAGCCTGTTTAGTTAGCTGTGTGGCAACAGCATGAGAGGGCTGAGGTCAAGTGATAAAAGGTTTGAGGAGTCAAAAACCAAAAGTGTGAGAAGGCTTGGGGAATTTCAGCACCTGGAAGAAAAACTGAGAAGCTGCTGAAGCCCTCCTGTATCCGTTTTGTATTTGACATAGCAGACTGATGCCTTTTAAGTTCTGTTTAGCACCGGACATCTTGGAAACTAGTGAGCACAGTCAGCCTGGTCAAGTGGTTTGCTGCAGAGTTTATCCCAGGCTGACACCTGCAGCTCTCTGGGGAGCTGGGATTTTCCCAGAGGAGCTGGAGTGCAGCCCCTCCCACTGTATCTGGCCCATGAGGAGACTTCCAAAAACTCCTTGTTACCAGAATTACACTAAAAACGAAAGGAAAATGCTAAGGCAGTAAGAGAATTCCAGTGACATCCTGAGGAAAAATCATCACTTCCCACGTCTGGCTTGCGGATCTGTGGTGGTCCAGGAAGCATTTTCAGGTGGTCTCCAGAGCTGTGTCCATCACAGTAGTAATTCTCAAGCACTACCATAGGAAAGAGAAATGTGATGCATGTCCTTGTGGAAAGCTATGTTTCTCCAGCATGCAGTAAATGGTTCAGAAGGATTTACAAATGAATGAAAGGCAAATACTTGTGCCCTAGCAGAGCTGTAAACTGAGTGAATGTTGTGGACTCTGTTTTGTCTCTCATACAACTGACAGTGCAAATGCATCCTCTGCTTTCACCTAAACATTATTCTGATGCTATTATTGCTGAGCTTGGTCTCTGCCATTTATTCACAAAGCAAATACTCAAGTCAAACCCAGATATTTTCAGCCATAGTTGAAAGCTGCTTAAATTGCCATGTCTGTGTTATCTTTCATGTTAAGAGCTGAATAGGTCTTATGATTATAAACAGCTTCTTTCTGCAAGCAACCAACATTGCCTCCATGCTTTTTAAAACTTGTGCTAGTTTGAGCCTAGCTGGGATATTTTGGTGAGAATAATTAGATTATAGGCTGTGAAAAGGAAACAGTGGTGATGTCCACTCATAGGCTTGCTGAGATGTGTAAGAACAAGAACACAAACACAGATAACAGAGTTGCTTCTGGGCTCTGGCTGCGTGCACTTCTGTCTCTCTAACTTGCTGCCTAACTAATCCTGCTTCCTAACACCCCTAGCCAATCCTACAAACTCACCTTGAATGTAAGGCAAAGTCTGGGAGAAGGTAGGGGGGTAGGAAGAAGGTGGAAGGGTGGTTGAGAGCCCCTTCTGGGGACTCTGATTTCTGGGAGGGCTGTTGTGTTTCTGTGCTACTTTTACTTGTATATTTCTGTCTATAGCTGTATATATTGTAAATATCTGCTTGTATATTGTGCTAAGCTGTAAATGTAGCTTCATTCTTTAATTTCCAGTGGCTGAGTCTAGTCTGGGTGATTTTCTTAAGGTGGGGGGGGTGTAGGGCGGGTAGCACTCAGGATTGAATGTAACAAACACACTCAGGCTTTGGCTACTCTCAAAACCCACATGAACTAAGCTGGGCAACTGTTTGGTTAGATCTCTACAGAGCCAATCTAGGATGATGGTTCCTTTGATGTGTTTCCCATGGAAGATGGTCACATATGAATAGTAAGAGTACCAAACATCAAATTATATGTGTTTCAAAATAAGCCCCTTGGTTTGTCAGAGATTCCAAAATGCATACCTAAGAATGTTTCATTGCGTTGAAAGTGGGCCACCAAGCCAGCCTTCTGCAGCTGCAGAACATCTGTAACAAATAACCAGCTCTTGAATATCTTCATGGAAGATCCCCATATTCCAGGAGCGCACTAAGAACTGTTTGTGCTTGTACATTGCATCCCCCTACAAGGTGCAGGGCACAGGCCTGTGAGTCCCGCTGACATCCATCTGACTTTGGTTTCTCTGCAACACTGATGGAAAACAAGCTCTGGAGAAGTGCTTGCTATGGACCAAACTCTAATCAGCACGTCCTCTGCTGGATCTTTGCAAGAAGACCTTCTCTTCAACCAGTTGATGTTCCTGGTTGTATTTAACCAAAGAACTCTACAGTTGTCTTTGCATCTGCTAAATGCATTGAAGGAGAAGCAAACTGCCTGCTGTCAGTATGTTAATCTTCAATGAGAAATCCACACCCTCAAAGCCAGCTGCATTTTTCAATCTTTATGTTCCATGGGAAGAAAAAGAAGAAGAAAACTCGAGCTGTGTCTTTTCTCTCTCTCTGAGCCTCTGTGATATTCTGTGTTTCAGACAACACACCATGGACACCTGTTGAAACAGAGCTCTATTTCCACGTTATCTATGCTCATGTTGTCAGAAGAGGGACCTAAGGTCCATCCGTGTGACTCTTTTGCCAGTGGTACATTTAGTTAAAGTCATCTGGAAGAAAAATAAGCAGTTGAAAGACCTTCACCTTGTGTTCAGGTGCTGTGTCCAGCCCCACCCCCCCTCCTTTCCCCCACCCTCCCCTTATTTATCTGGGTTCCCCCCTCAAAGTAGGAAGGGGTGGTGGTATTTTTATACGCGTTTAAAGTTGGTTTGCATCTTGCTTCTCGGACTCAACTTTTCGCACTACTTATAAGGCAGCAAGGTACCTGGGACAGAGTTGCTGAATTCTTTCCTGGAACAGAGGAAACAAAGTCCTGACCCTTAGCAGCAGGATGTTTTAAATTCTTCTTGGGAGACTTTTTTTCACCTAGACCTTTGTGAGCAGCTAATACCTGTACCCAAGAGAAGTCATATGAAATAGTGACAAACACCAACTGCAACATTTTGATGGCATTAATGGTTCCTTAAAGGACATTTTTCATCCGCTCTTGCTCTTGATGCTGTTGTAGTACCAACTTGGCAGATATTCAGCAAGCAAAGCAGTGGTCCAGAGGGACTCTCTTCCATTCCCAGGGCACTTGTGGAATTTGCCCATATGTACATGTCCCAGATGGTGTGACCACCAGCATAGTTGTCTGCTTATTGGAGAACTGGGAAACAACACAAAACTGAGCAGCAGGAAGTTCCATCAGGAAAACAAATGTGACAGTTACGGACAAAAATAAAGGTGAAAGTAGTGGAAAGAAAGGTAGACAGAGGTTGCATAGAATTCCTTGGACCTTATTCTTTAGTGAACTGCATGGTTTCTATGATCTTTCCTGGCTCATAGAATCAACCAGGTTGGAAGAGACCTCCAAGATCATCCAGTCCAACCTAGCACCCAGCCCTATCCAATCAACCAGACCATGGCACTAAGTGCCTCAGCCAGGCTTTTTTTGAACACCTTCAAGGAGGGTGACTCCACCACCTCCCTGGGCAGCCCATTCCAATGCCAAACACTCTCTCTGTCAAGAACTTCCTCCTAACATTCAGCCTAGACCTTCCCTGGCACAACTTGAGACTCTGTCCCCTTGTTCTATTGCTGGTTGCCTGGGAGAAGAGACCAACCTACTCCCTTCTGGTAGTTGCAGACAATAATGAGATGACCCTAGAGACGCCTCTTCTCTAGGTTAAACAGGCTAAACTTCTCCAAGCTTCAGTACTGTGAGTTGGTGAAAAGGACAAGTGAGGTAACTTTAAACACGGGAAAAGGTAGCAGCACTGCTGGGCTTTCCGTAGGGTGGGGTTTGTCTTCCAGCCTCATGGAGACTACTTCCCTTTGGAAAGGGTCGAGAGCATTAAAAATCTGCTCAGACTGCAAGGAGAGGGAATTTTCCAACAGTTACACAGTGAAAGTTGTTACTCCAGAGCTGCAATCATTTGAAGACTTAGAAGCCTGAGATTGTTCCCCATAAAACATTCAATGTTGCCAAGCTCTGCCATTTCCAAAATGCAGTCAAATCTTGACTGTAGCATCTTGCTCTTACATGCAGCGCTTCAGCCTGCAGTGACTGAGGGGGATCTTACCAACGCTCAGAAACCTGGACAGTGTGCGGGGCAGAGGGACGGGACCGGGCTTGGGCTGTCCGCAGCGGCCCCACCGCGGGGACCATGTCCGGGTGGGCAGAGCCCCCTGGTGCCGGCGGCGCGAATGGCGGCGGGAGGAGCCTCTGCCGGGGCCCTGCTCGGGGAACAGCAGGGCACAGTCCCACGCAGCCTCTCCCCGGGTCTCCCGACGGGGAGGACAGTTCGGGGGTGCCGTCACTCTCTTGATTTTGCAGAGGGCCGAGCTTTGGAAAGCAAAGGCCTCGCACCGTCAGGGCAGGCTTCTCTGACCCTGGTGCTTCGAGGCGATCTCCTCCTTCAGCAGTACCAAACATGAAGGTTTCTATCGTTCCCTGCAGCTCACCTCAAAACCAGGCTGCTGGCATCTCCTCAGCTGTGCTTGACTGCTCCTGCGTCTTGAGGCAGCTCAAGAGAGGGGCTAGGTATTGCCTCTCAAATGCTTGTTTAGCATAAAAGCAAAATTGCCTCTGTATTACAGCTTAGTGTTTGGGATGTTTTGTTTGGTTTTTATTTTTTTCCAGCTAAAAATCAGAACTTCTGAGCCATTTTGAAACTGTTAGGGTTTACTTCTCTTTAGCACTGGAAGGGAAGAAAGTCTCACGATGAGGGCTGGTTGAACAGACCGTTGGGTGTGAAGGGTACCAATTGTATCTTTCCTATCTTTTGATAAAGGAGTTGTCATTTTCCTGTCTCAATCTAATTGGATTTTAAAGTAATATTAACAAAAATAAAGTTGGGAAGTGGCCCTTAGACCTCTCGTCAGACCCCACCTGGAGTACTGTGTGCAGTTCTGGAGCCCCCAACACAAGAGGGACAGGGAGCTGCTGGAGAGAGTCCAGAGGAGAGCCACGAAGATGCTCAGAGGGCTGCAGCAGCTCTGCTATGAGGACAGGCTGAGAGAGTTGGGGTTCTTCAGCCTGGAGAGGAGAAGGCTTCGAGGAGACCTTAGAGTGGCTTTCCAGTATCTGAAGGGAGCCTACAGGAAGGCTGGGGAGGGACTATTTACAAGGTCTAGTAATGTCAGGATGAGGGGGAATGGGTTTAAACTGGAAGAGGGGAGATTTAGAGTGGATGTTAGGAGGAAGTTCTTTACAATGAGGGTGGTAAGACACTGGAACGGGTTGCCCAGGGAGGTTGTGGATGCTTCCTCCCTGGAGGCGTTTAAGGCCAGGCTGGATGAGGCCTTGAGCAACCTGCTCTAGTGGGAGGTGTCCCTGCCTATGGCAGGGGGTTGGAGTTGGATGATCCTTGAGGTCCCTTCCAACCTAAACCATTCTATGATTCTGTGATTATCTCAGAATCATGATAAACAAATAACATAAAGTAGAATTTAATAAAACCACAGAGCACATGGTGCATCTATGCAACTTAACTTTTTAGTAAAAGCAGCCAAGTGGTGTTACACTCCATTTCCCTAGATTGACAATGGTGTTTTTAACCCACATCGTGTCACTGTTCTGGCCTGGGCAGAGGCACAGCGAGTATGCAAAACATATGGTAGTCAGGAGAGAAGCTTTCCAAGGACTGGTAACCACATGAAAGCTTCATGTGTATGTTCCTTGACTGTTTAGCAGAAACAAATGCAAACTGCCCCATGATAAATGTCATGTGAGGGGAAATATCTCCATTGTAGTCTGAAAAGAGACTCTGCTTTCTTTGCTGGTCATGGCATTTACTGTAGACACAATGTTTCCATGCTTTTTTGGAATGGGCTGCCCAAGGAGGTGGTGGAGTCGCCATCCCTGGAGGTGTTCAAGAAAGGACTGGATGAGGCACTAGGTGCCATGATCTAGTTGACTGGACAGGGCTGGGTGATAGGTTGGACTGGATGAGCTTGGAGGTCTCTTCCAACCTGCTTGATTCTATGATTCTATGAGATAACTGATTGTAGGCACTGATGAGGCATCTCATCCTTGCAAAGGATCTCAGGAACTCTAGATGTACAACTCAAGGGCGTATCTGTTTTTTTCCAAGCATGCCTAAACTGCATAGAAGAGTTACTGTCTACAGCTTTTATTAGCCTGTGTATGTTTTGGATTACTTTCTACTTCTTTACTTCCTCGCCAAAACTATAGTTTTGCTCCTTTTATGTGGAGTCTGGATCCTTGGTCTTGTAATGACGTTCATAGCTGTTGTTGTTATTTCAGATGAAAAGTAGCATGAAACTGATTGTGAACATCTCCATTGCGAGCTGCAAGCAGAATCACAGGAAGAGTTATTATTTGGTACAGAATACAAGGGCTTTGAAAAGAAAAGTAATTTTACACCAAAATCTGAAATTCAACAGGATGCTCTGAGGCAGTTGGCAACTTTTATCTTATGCAAAATGAAATTCTGGTGAGTTTGGTGTGGTTTTATGGAGAGGAGTCAGCAGCTTCACATTCTTTGACCGAAAGTGGGTTTGTGGAAGGCCAACTGTCTGAGGAACACAAGCGAGGATGGTAATTAAGACCTACTTCTGAATTTGTTAGCTGTACAGTAAAGTATCAGCTCAGAAAACCCAGCAGCAGCACTTCAGGGACTCCTAAGTTTGTGATCCCAGCAGCAACATTGCCAAAAAAGCTGCCCCTTCAAAGCCAAAAGATGGCTGTGCCATCCTCTCACATAAAGAACAAAAAGATGTCCATGAGCATGCAACTTGATCATGAGATGTTTTCCTTTTGGCTCTCAGTGTTGTAGGGGGGAAATCCTCCATTAGCTCCCCACATACAGCATAAAAATCAGACTGAAAATGAGTAGAACTTCTGGGCACTTCTCTGCAAGGCAGACAAGGACAAGCAGTGCAGGCCAAGCCACTGTTTCAACTGCAAAGAAAACAAAAACATAGGTGCTGAATGTGCTGAAGCCATGCAGATTTGCCCTGTGTGCAGTACACTTTTCAAGAAGAAAAAATATTACTTTTGTTATTGGGCTATTGTTCAGTTGATGCATGGTTTATTTCAGCTCAACTCCAAGCAGAATCGTTGCAGATTCCACAGCAGAGGTTCTCTGCGATGGCAGAAACATGATCTCCGGCCCAAGGGAAGAAGTTATGCTGGGAAGGTACCTCCAGCAGGAAGGCTCCTGCTGGCCACCTGAGCAAACAGCCAGGCTAGCAAGTGCAGAAGAATAAGATGGACAGATGTGGTGGCTGTACAGGGGAGCAGGTTGGTAGAAGTTTCTCCCCTGACCCTCCCTAGTGAAAGGCTCTTTTCTATACTTGTCTCCAGGAGTAAGGAGATTCAAAGAGAGCAAGTGCCACTTTGTCCCCAGGTCAAAGGGGAGAGCTGGTTCTGCATGTTTGTGTAGTGTGATGCCAAGTGCTGCTGGCTGATGCACTGCTTAGTGTCCTCCTGTTCTGGCTGTGAACTTCCCAGTGTCATATATGGCAATGTGTGTATATAAGGAATATGGGTGAAGGATACAGCTGAGTATGAGTGAGTCATTCAGAGCTTGACCGCAGAGGGCTCTGCTGACTGGGTTATGAGGCTGAATCCAGTGAGAAGAGATGAAGTTTCCCTGGAGTGATGGCTTCTAGGGGGTGCACCTTAGCCAGAGATGATGGATCTAGTAAGAGTAGGAGCGAGTGAGAGACATGCTGCTGGGAGCAAAGCTGGTATCACTGGCCCAAAGACTTGGTGGCAGGAGCCCTGCCAGAGCAGAATACACAGAAGCCCATCTGAGACAGGCAAACAGATGGTGCCAGGGGCTGGTGTGAGGCAGCTGAGGTGAAGCTGCAAGGGGTGTTCACCAGATGACAGTGAGAAGAGCCGCATGTAGAAATCACAGCAGTGGAGATTGCTTTTGTAAATAAACTCTGGAAAGCTGGCAAGACAGGCAACTAATAAGCACAAGTGTGGGATTGGCCTTCACATGCTGAACAGATTTTGCCAATATCACTTTGTTATGCAAATATGTAATTATTTCATTTCCCCCAGAAAGAGCACTTGTGGTTTCCTCTTCCCCAGGACTTCCGAATGACTGTGTGGCAGGAACAAATAACTAGGTTACCAGCTATGTGCATTACATAGCAAGCTCTGGAAAAAAGTGGAAACCTGGAAGTTTTTGATGAAGTTTTTAAATAGCACTTTTGAAAGGAGTCCTGAAAATGGCACTGAAGTTTCTCATTGTTTCAATAGACTTAATTAAGAGTGAAGGCTACTATATGCCCAAGGCTGAGGAGCAAAAAGGCTAAAGTACTGTGGTAAAATAAGTTTATGTGGAAGATCAGCTTAGAAAGTGCAGTCCTGCTTGATTGTAAGACAAGCAACTTTTCTATTGCTAAAAGGGAGAGTGGCAGATGGGGTTACCTTTTGCATAGTCAAAATTTCAGGTAGTTTCAGTTTCATTTTGCCTCACATATGTGCCTACAGGTACATCTGCAGACACACACATGTGCACATGCATGGATCAGGTGGAGTTTGGTGCCTACATCTTCAGCAGCATTAGCTGACCTCTTTGCAGTTTTCTTGTTTCTTAAAAGAAGCCAGGAAGAGAACAATAAAAATTAAAGATTATCTGTAGCAGCTCAAATTGTTATCTCAAATGGTTTCCATAGATGGAAATCTGGAGTGACTGTACTGGATGGGATGGAGTCTCTCCATAATCACACCAGTGTGTATGCAGCATTTGTCCCATGTGGGGCTGGTAATTCTTTTTGTCTGTCTGCATGTTCTGTAGCTTTTCATGTTGCTGCAGCTGTTTTGTGTATAGACCTGCCCTCCAGACTGACTGAGACTCGATTTGTACATTTGTACCAAAATGATTTGTATGCTATGTGAAAGGCGGATGAGTTTATATGGATATTCCAAAGAAGTGATTTAGGAGCTGGGCAGTGTTTGAGATGTGGAGCCTGTCACTATATCATACTGAAATGTTTGCCTTGTTTTTATAAACACAGGAAAGGCAGGTAAGCTTTTTTTCCACACTTGCTTTGATGATTGAGCTGCTACACTGGCAAAACAAGACGAGGGGGGAAAGGAGGGAGAAAAATAAGAAATTAACACCACATTTAGTTATCTCCATTAAATATGCAACTATGTAGTGTGTTTCTGCACCAAGTTCAGACTAAGGCTCATTGTGCACAAATCATTTTTACTGCTGTTGCATCAACATTATAGCTCAACACATTCTTTAACCCTTCTTAGGCTTCTTGTTTTGCCTTTATCACCCCAGAACACCCTAATCGATTTGAAAGAGAATGAAATGCAGTAGTAAAACGGATCAGCAGATGCTGACTTCGTTGTATCATGAAGCATGCTTGCCCTATGAAACTGCCAATCAGCGCAACCAGGCTGGAGCACCCATCTGCTTCACTTGGAGCAGGACTCAGGCCATAATGTATCTCAAGAAAAACTGCAGAGCTACATTTCCATTCTGGAAGTAGTGCCAGTGTCAAAATATCTACCGACAACCAAACCACAGGTTCTTTCCATAGCCCTCATTCTGTCTGTAAAATGTTACAGAACTGGAGCTGAAAAGATGCCTGTGGAGAATTTCAGATGGGGACGTAGTCAGAGCCCAAACTAACCAACCACAATTTATTTCAATCAAAATATTTCATTTTAAATGAAACCATGTTCTCATTTTGCCAAACTGCCTTGCATACTTTTCAATGTTTTAATGCATCCATATCTTAGCAATTAAGCATCAATAGGTAGAAGGAGAGCAAACCCTGGGTGAAAGAATAGCAGAGTTGCTTCTGCCATCAAAGGTCATTAACTGTGCAGACTGGTAGCAATGAATATTCATCAGCTGATGAAAAAATATCCCCCCCCCCAATTAGCAAATGCAGAGTCTGCTATGTGCCAGTCTGTAAGTTTTATGTGCCAACTTGTAGGTTTTCAAAAGAGGGCATTAATCTGGAGAGCCTCTTTTTCACATGTTCACCTGGCTGCCCCTGAATTGAAGGCTACAGAAGGATCACAGAGGCTCACAATCTACCTAAGGTGTATTGTTCTGGTCTTTGAAGTTACAAGTCACAGCAATACAATTCCAAAAAGTGTCTCAGCAGTTCTATGACCTGCAGACTGTCTGACTCAAAGCCTACTGTTGAGTGAATAGCTTCACCCAGCTAGAAAATGGACATCTAAAGCTAGATGTCCTCATTTCCACAGACATACACCAATCGTAATATCTGAGTGTTTCTGGTGGTCCCCATTAGAATTCCAGAAAATACCAGGAGTGGTAGAGAATAAGAGGGCTGCTGACTCCCATCTCATCACATCACCCTGCACTTCTCCAGCAGTAGTTCAGAGGAACCTTGGAAAAAAAGTCTTTCTCTGCTTTAACAATGCCTTGACTTGAGCTGAGAACTGGTACTTCCTTGCATATATTTGCTGTGCACTGGCTGCATGAGCTAAGATTCACAGTGTAAACTCGTAGCCAGGAAGATTTTCTGCACAGTGCTGAGCATACATGGAATATGTACTTCAAAAACTGCATTAAGATGATGGGTAGAAAATGCACACTGGATAGAAAATAACCCTTGTGGATTTTGCGCTGTGTAGCTTGGCAGCTTTTTGATGCCAAAACTTAGTTCACTTCCTTGATCAGGACTGGTAGAATGTATGTTTCAAAGTCTCTGACACAGAATGGTGAGAGCTGAGGGTGTTGAAGTAGACTGAGTGTTTTCCTTGCAGCATTACTGTCCATGATTACATCTGTAGCACTCTTACTGGATATCTGTTGTCCTAACAGAAACGGTGATGCTGTCTCAGTCAGTAATGCTGGGGCAGTTCCCAGTTCTGAGGTGGTTATATCACCAAAATGACCGTGACAGCTGGGATTAGCTGGTTTCTTGTTGGTCACCCACATCAGAGAGCTTACAGAAGAGAGGAGTCATGAGAATTAAACCATCTCAAAAATTTAGATAGTCCTTTCAGTTTGGAGTAAGCTCTGATTTTGCTTAGTATATTGCTGAGGTGCTGCATGTTGCTGAAGACTGATATTGTTAGTAGACTGATGGAGCAATTTGAGCATGCATGAGAGAGCAGGATGGGATTAACAATCTTGGGCTCTGCTTATACTGATGTGCATGCT
The DNA here is from genome assembly GCA_013400475.1 of Tricholaema leucomelas. Lineage (NCBI taxonomy): Eukaryota > Metazoa > Chordata > Aves > Piciformes > Lybiidae > Tricholaema lacrymosa > Tricholaema leucomelas. Next base: position 349,324 of record WAAF01018543.1, on the reverse strand, counting down.
AAAGCATCCCACTGGGTTTCACAGGAGGAGGAATATTGCACAAAGGAATATCTCAGCTGCTGTGAAAACAGTCCTCAAAGACTGTAACAAGGGCAAATTCTTGAGCACCGTCTGCCTCTGAGTGTCTGGTGAAAGAAACAAAGAAATGGAGGATTACCTGCAGTGAGGGGAGGCTTTCTGCATCAGACCTGAGGGTACTCTGTTTGACAGGGTACCTAAAGGAACTTCCCTACTATCAGTGTTGTGCTCTGGGACAGCTGTGGGAAGCTGTGAAGTTTACAGCCCCTTCCCTCCCACCAGAGCCCCAGCAAGATGCCACTGACACATGGCCTGTCTCACTACATGCTAGGAGTGGTGCATTAATGAAAGATGTAATACAAGGACACCTGTATTAGTATCCCCACCCCCAAAAAAATGCAACCATAAGAAATCATTGAGCTATCACTCAGTAACAGAGAATTTGACTTCAAATTAATCTTTCTCTAATGTCTCAGTCCTGATATTGTTGATCTATTATAAGTGGTTCTAGGTCCTTTTCCTCCCAGCATTGGGTTGGGTGACAGCGTAATGCACCCATGTTTGGCAATGCTGATCCTGCAGCCCTTTCAGCTGTGCATTAATTGTGACTGCGCTGGGTGAACTCGGCAGCCTGGACATTTGTCACAGCATGTCCTTTTCCTCTTATGTCACTGTCTTAGCCCAGTTGTGAATTACTTCTTCCCACTTCCTGTCCTCTCCCATAAATGCTATATGCAAACACATTATTACAGCGGTGTAGAAGCAGCTGGAATCTGAGCAGTATCTAAATAGCCTATTGAATTTCATCTTCCAGATTCTTTTACCAAAGGCAAAAAGCAAAGGCTGCATTCTAGTTGGAAATACTGCATCCATAAGAGGAAGAGTGGTTTCAGTTGCACTCATGGATGCCTGCAATTTAAAAGATTCACTGTCAGAACTGTTGTGAGGATGAGCCTAGGGGTGCCTCTACCTCCACAGTATTTATTGTGGAAGCAGCAAAGGCTAGGCACATAGCTTCACTGTTGTGTGTGGTACCAGACCATTGTAAATATGGTCTCTAGGAGATTCTTTCTTCTCTTGGAAATCAGAGCAACCCTTCTTCTTAATTCTCAACCACAAGATTAAACTGTAAGCTCTCTGTGACACAGTCGAAGTTTAGTTCTCTAAACAATGTTAAAGTTGCATGCAATTTGCAACTCTTCCATGGGAAAAAAAGTGGGAAAGAAATAGTAGAGAAGTGCAAAAAGCACTGCTATCTAGGAGGTCAGATCTGAGAGCTTGCAAGGTGTTATTTGCTAACAAGGAGTAACATCTTACATGTACTGGCTTGGTTTGGTTTGTGCACAGTGCTCTGGGGTTTTAAAATCTCAGGTCCAGCTCAAGCTAGGGATATTTTTTAATGCTGGGAGCCACAGAACTGTGTGTAATGAGCATCTCACTGTCAATCCATGAAGGAGGAGGTATTTCAAACTCAATGGCTACCTTAAAAGACAGGTTCAGAAAGCAGGCACCCAAGGCCCTTAGAAATCACTTATTTTCCTTTCTGCCTCACACCAGGTGTCCTCTTTCTCTCTCTAGTGTGCTAATTTGAGCCTAGCTAGAATATTTTGGTGAGAAGAACTAGATGATAGGCTGTAAAAAGGAAACAGTGGTGATATCTACTTCACTCATAGGCTTGCTGAGATGTGTAAGAACAAAACATAGACAATAGAGTTGCTCTCTGGCTTTTGGGCTGCATGCACTTTTCTAACCTGGATGACTAATCCTTCTGCTTCCTAACTCCCCTGACTGACCCTCCAAACTCACCTTGAATGTAAGGCAAAGTCTGGGGTAAGGTAGAGGAGTGGGAAGAAGGTGGAAGGGTGGTTGGGAGCCCCTCCTGGGGACTCAGTTTCTGGGAGGGCTGTTGTGTTTCTGTATTACTTTTTAACTTGTATATTCCTGTCTATAGCTGTACATATACTGTAAATATCTGCTTGTATATTGTGCTAAGCTGTAAATATAAAGCTTCATTCTTCAATTTCCAGATCGGTTGAGTCTAGCCTGGGTGATTTTCTTAAGTGTGGGAAGGGCAGGTAACACCAAAACCATCACACTTATGGGCTCTGAGAGGAATGCACTGGGCTAACTTTCTGTTTTACACAGCCATAATCAAGTGATGTGGTAAAGCTCTGGGAAACTAATTCCAAATGGATTTTGCCTAAAACAGTGCTTTCTGCTAACATGTTATTTTAAATAAAAGCTCAGCAATAGGGTACTTGAGCTGCCACATTGAACTTCAGTTAGTTCTTGGCTAATTCTTGTTTGCTTGAGTATGGTGTCAGAGATACGCTGTCTCTGGGTATTTTTTTCAGAACTGAAGTAATTTTTGATGTACAGTGGTCCAGTCTCAAAAGCCAGGGTGCAGTCTGGAAGAGGTGTTGGATATGCAAAACATATTCTTGTAGACACCTGTTTGGTGGTGTAGGTTTAAGAGAGGACTCAGTGATGCTTGTTTTATTCAAAGAGTTGTGCTGTGTCGTTGGGGCTTTTTATAAATCATATCTCTTGCCAATAGAAAATAACATGGCTGATGTTGAACTAACAGTTCCAGCGTTTCAGCTGCTTAAGGAGTCTTCTTTGGGATTAATAGTTCTGACATGGATGTAAAACAGCAGCTTTTGTGTTGAACTTCTCCACTATCAGTTCAAATAATTTTCTTTGGGTTTTTTGTTTGTTTTGCATTTAGTTTGGGTTTTTGGTTTAGTTATCTACATTGGTTTTATTGTGTGCAAAACCTTCACATTTTAATCATGTGCATTCACTTGTACAGTCTTCATATGCTTCTTAGAGAAGTGAGAATTCTTGCTATTAGCATTAACATTGTGTGTGTTTGTACATTTTAGATGTAATATTTTTAGATGCCATAGCAAATTCAGTGACTCAGAACTGTTTTGAGATCCTGCCATGGGTTGTGTTTGAGCACTCCAATATAGAAGCCTAGTAAAATCATTACTCTGCTTTTGAAATTCTTTTCTTCCTGCTTGCCTCTTGTAGTTACAGATGGACTTATTAAGACATCATAACGATATTTATTACCAATCTCAAATTCAGTGGAATTTGAAAGGCAAGTTCAACCTTCAATAGCAGTTGAGCATGATACAGTTTCTGTAGCCTGTTGAAAATGTGCTGGAAACGTGTGCTAAGCTTTACCACATGCTAATATGCAAGCCATTGTCTTGTTTCCTTTCTTCAGGTTAGGCAAGAAGTCCTTCTTGTGAACCCACACATCTACAACCTGTGAAAAAGCAGCAAGGTTTGTCTCCCACCTCCTGTGGTTTTGCCCACCAGATGCATGAGGTAGGCACCCTTTGTGTTGAAAAGTGTATTTTGGAAGGGACAGAAGCATCCAGTGGAGTGTTGTCTGATGCTGTGGCACTGTCAAGATGGATGAGATATTTCTGTGTTTTTTGTAGTGAAAAGCAGAAAAGGCCAGAGGTAAGTGAAATTGACTCAGCTGAGCCCTGCCATAGTAGAGAAGTCCTGAAGTGCAGGATTTCCTTGCCCGATCCCATACAGCTCACAGAAGCGTTTGTCCTCTATTCATTCTGACACGGTGCATGTCCCATTCCACTGTGCTGATGGAGATGTTTCTACCAGCCCTGAGGGTTCGAGGGTTTCAGAGGAGGAAGTAGAGTACCACTCAGTGTGGCTGGTCCTGAGGAGCGCCGGGCTTCGTTGAAGCTCCTCATGGCCCGGTTAGGACCCCTTCCACCTGCCTGCCATGGTCTGTGCTCTGAGACTAGCTAGGCCGTGAGATTTTTCCAGGGGAAAAGGTTGAGTGCGGTTTGAGTCGTGATTTTTGTTTTATTGCAGCCGTGTTATTTTACTGCCTTTGGAAGAGGCTGGGTGGAGGTGGGGAGGGGAACCCCCTCCCCCCTCATTCCGGGCTGCCCTCAGGGACACAGTCAGTGCCAGTGATTGGATTTCCAGAGTCTCTGGACTCGGGGTGGTGGTTTCCCCGCGGCCGCGCCTGCCGCTCGCTGCGGACCGGAGGAGAGGGCGGTGCGAGTGGCTGCCGCTCGCAGCCCCGGCGCCGCGCTCGCACACGCACCCCCCGCGCACACCCACGGAGCCTCACCCGGGCTGCGCCTGCACAGCAGAGCGGGGAGCGAGCATCCAGCTGCACAGAGCGCGACACCTCCACCTCTCGCCAGAAAACAACCTGCACAGCCGGGAATAAACCGCTTCACTGCCCGCAGCGGGAGGAACGGGCTCTTCACGTCGTGGCACTTTCCTCCACCTCACTTTCCTCCTTTTCTTCTTATTTTTTCGCTTCCCCCCGGCGCTTTCCCTAAAAGAGGAAACCTCGTCTCTGATTTTTGGCGCAGCCTCATCTGCTCTCGCCGTCGCCGGCGGTTGCGTGCGACCGAAACAAACTTGGCTGGGGGGGGCTCGGTCTCGCCTGCCGGGGCAAGAAAGACTGCGGAGTTCGCCTGGCGGTGTCAGAGGGGCAGGATGGCGGCGAACCGCTGGATGCTGTGCCTGTGCCTGGGTTGGGGGTGCCTCTGCCTGGCGCTGGGCGACGTGCTGAAGGCTCGCTGGGTCGGAGTGCGGCGGCGAAACACCCCGGCAGGAGTGCGAGGCGGACGGCCGAGAGCCGCGGCAGGTGACTACGGCCCGGGGCAGCGGCCGGAGCCGGACGAGCAGCAGCGGCCGGAGAAGTTGCAGCCGGAGGACAAGGTCTCGGAGCACATGCTGAGGCTCTACGACCAGTACAGCGGCGGCCACGGGGGGCGGGCGGCGCGGAGGCGAGACCTGCTGGGGCTGCCCGGGCTGCACCTCCGCCAGGGCAACACGGTGCGCGGCTTCCGGCCGCGGGCTGCAGGTGAGTGCGGGCCGCGGCGGGGCTGGGCTGCGGGCGGCGGACCCGCGGGACCCTGCGGTACCGCTCATGCGAGATACATAGGAGGGCAGCTCGGCGGGTCCGGCAGCCACCGCAGAGCCCGGCCGGGCGCTTACGGGGCCGGAGCCCTGGGGGCGCGGCGGAGGGCGGGCGCAGCCACCTCGGCCGCTCCTCTGCAGCTCGCAGGCCTGGAGCCGAGGGGAGGGCTCTCTGCTGTGAGACCCTGACTGCTGAGCTGGCTGCCGAGGCAGCTCGCTCTCGGGTGACAATGTGCAGGCAATAAGCTCCAGGTCTCCGAAAATGAAGGTAACGGTCCGTTCGCAGTGCTGGTCTTGCGCTGTCAGCCGACTGCTTCGTCTGCTCTAGTGCTTAGGGACCTCGATTTACAGATGAAGAAACGATTAGAAAAGTCATGCTTCCTGCAGCAACAGTTGTGTATTTTGGGATGTAATGTTTACATTGACTCCCATATTTAAATTACTGGTTTCTCTCCTCAACTCTGTACTCAAGTGTCTCTGCCTGAGTATCATGTGAAGGAAGGGGAGTAATTAACATTCCCTTTCTGGCGTCTCCTCATTCGTGTTTTGCATGTGTAAGTTCTATGGAAACCAAGGTCCTATTTGCATGTGATAGAGCAATAACGTGGTTTGGAGATCCCTTACGCTATCTGCAAAGTACTGGAAATGTTGGCGACAGTACTGGCAATTAGGGGCAATGGCAAAGGAGTATAGTTGAAGCATAATTTGCGCTTGGCAAATACCGCATCTTTGGCAGTGGCACTTGGATTTCTCTGTGATTGTGGACTAGCATGCACAGGTATATGTATATAGAAACATAAAAGGAAGCTATGGTAGCTAGAGGTGCAAATACCCTGTGTTTGGAGGATAGACAGGACTAGTGTGCACAGGTATATATAGAGAGGGAAACGTAAAGAGAAGCTATGGTAGCTAGAAGTGCAAATATCCTGCGTTTGGAGGATAGACAGGACTAGTGTGCACAGGTATATATGTATATAGAAACACAAAGAGAAGCTATGGTAGCTAGAAGTGCAAATACACTGCGTTTGGAGGATAGAGAGACAGGACTAGCGTGCACAGGTATATATATATAGAGGAACATAAAGAGAAGCTTTAGAGGTGCAAATACCCTGCATTTGGAGGATAGAGAGACAGGAACAATGTGCACAGGTATATATATAGAGAGAAACATAAAGAGAAGCTATGGTAGCTAGAAGTGCAAATACCCTGCGTTTAGAGGATAGACAGGACTAGCATGCACAGGTATATATATATAGAGAGAAACGTAAAGAGAAGCTATGGTAGCTAGAAGTGCAAATACACTGCGTTTGGAGGATAGAGCAACAGGACTAGCGTGCACAGCTAGATATATAAAGAGAAGCTCTGGTAGCTAGAGGTGCAAATACCCTGCATTTGGAGGACAGAGAGACAGGACTTCCTAGTTGCTGTCCTACAAAGGAACCCCGTTGTCTTTCAAAGACGAGTGCTTTTTGCAATGTAATGTCTAATGTGCATTGCTTTGCTCTGAAAGAGGCATTTTCCTCACTGAAAGAGAGGAAGGTGTAATACATTTTTCTTTTAAAAAGTGTGGGTGAGGGGATGGCATAATCTCAACAGAGTGATATTTGCTCCTTTAATCATATCTGATCAAAGATATTTATTGTTCTAAACTTAGAAGGCTTTTGGGTTAAATCCCACCTCTGTGGTCTTTCTGATTGTATTTATATTCTCACTTGACATTGGGCGGCAGCAGTCCTATAAACACATTATTCATTAATCCCTTTCCTCCTCTTCTGATACTTTTGCAGTTCAAGTGCCAAAGCAATAAATTTCAAGCAGTTATAAGGGTTTTTTTTCTGACACTTCTCTAAGTATTTACATAAAATAGTTAACTAGTTAGCTGTTGTCTTTCCCTTGCCATAGGCACCATCAGCTCCTTTTGTATGCTTTTGATTTTTTTTGAGGTTTGGTGGTTGTTTTTGTTTGTTTGTTTGTTTTAGGTTGTTTGGTTTTTTGTTTGCTTGGTTGTGGTTTGGGTTTTCTTTTGGGGGGGTTGTTTGAGTTTTTTTGTGGAAAGGGTATGTGTTTTGTTTGTTTTATTGGTTCAGGTTTGGTTTTTGTTTCTTTTTTTTGTTTGGTTTGTTTGAGTTTTTTGTTGGTTTTGATAGTAGAAAAGTACTTTTGGAGAGAACCCTCAGATCAAATGTTCCTTGAGATGATGAGGGAGTGAAAGGCCTTCTCTAGTTTCTGACTTCTTCCTTGTGCCTGGCCAGCCCTGTGATGGAAACGGTACATCCACAATATTTCCCTTTTGAGATAGCTTAGCTCCAGATCCTCTACTCTGACTGCTGCACTCTCAGACCTCCAATTCCAGTCTGCCACAGGTTTGCTCTTGTCCTTAATGTGGACATGCTGTTGTTACTTCTGCATATTTTACCGTCCCCACTGCCAGCCCCTTCAGCAGCTTTTTCATCTGTGATTAGCAGAACTACCCCAAGATTCTGGTCATTTCTCCTGAATCTGTAGTAAGAGACCTGGAAGGAAATCTTCAGTGATGTAATTGGCAGTTCAGCTGAACATTTTGAAATTCATTTGTATATTTTCAGAAGTGAAATTGTTTCTGTTCTGAAACACAACTCTAATGTGGCCGTGAAACATTTCTGTCCTTTCTTTTCCCCTGGAGTGCTTCTGGCTCTTCTGCACCACACAGGAGAGGCCTTTCCCAGATCTCCCAGACAAGTTTTCGAGACCCTGTAAGATAGTATTGTGTGAAGAGACCAAGAACTGGTAGGATTTGATAGAACTTGTCCCTGTTCCTAGTTGAGAAAAAGTGGTGTTGCATATGACAGCTGCAGACTTGCAGTGGACACCCAACAAGAAAGATCTCAGGCACAGTTAATCAAAAGAAGCATCCTAACAAGTGTTAAAAGGCATGTTTTTCTTTCTGTGGTCCAGTCCTTTGTGGGGACAGGATGAGAGCTTCAGCCCTACCTCTGAAGTTTGCATCCTGAGCTGCTGCTCTGAAATCTCTCACACACCAGATTTCATGACTAGACAGGATTATTAGTGGTTTGTTGCTTGGGCTGGGGAATTTATCCTTTGATTTTGATGCATCCTTTATTCAGGCAAATTTGTTTTCCATTCACGTTGCTACATTACCTCAAAAACCTTTGATGTACATAATGAAGCTGAAAGAAACTCCAGACCCCAAATCCATGACAACTGAAGTAAGAATGTACATCATTCATGATATAGCTCGTTACATTTCAGCACTGTTGTGATGCTTTGGGCATTACCCTCTCCCCCCACACCTTGGAAATCACCCAGACTAGACTCAACCAGCTCTGGAAATTGAATGACGCTTATTATTTACAGCTTAGCACAATATACAAGCAGATATTTACAGTATATACATTTATATACAGAAATATACAAGGTGAAAGGTAATACAGAAACACAACAGCCCTCCCATAAACCTGAGTCCTCAGGAGGAACTCCCAACCACCCCTTCACCTTCTCCCACCCCTCTCAACCTTACCCCAGTCCCAAGGAAGAATGGAGGTTTGGCCAGGGGGGTTAGGAAGCAAAGTGGATTAATCAGAGAAACAGCAGAGAGGCTAGAGAGAGAAATGCAGCTCAGCCAGTTCCCTCAGGAGAAGTAGTACCTTATCTATGTTTGGATTCTTGTTCTTGTATCTCTCAGCAAAATTATGAGTGAAGTAGACATCATTCTGTTTTCCTTTTCACAGCCTGTAATCTAGTTCTTCTCACCAAAACATTCTAGCTAGCTTCAAACTAACACAACTGTTCTCTCTTATTGTTCTAATTTATTCCTATGTGTTTGAGTCAAAGGATCTTCAGCCTGTGATTTCTCTGGCAGCTGTGTTGTTGTGGGGTGTTTCTAGGATGACACTTAGCAGCCCTTGTCTTGCTTAGGACAAGCCTCACAGTGAGTTCTGCTTCAGTAAGAATCCTAAGACAGTGCCTTCTTTTGGTTCTTCTCCTGTGTGTACCACAACAATGAGTGGTTTTCCATCCCTTGTGGCTTCTCAGACAATAGCTAGGAAGAAGGTAGCTGAACACCTTGGTGGGTGAGTCTGCATCAGTTTCTGCACACAACCGTTCTTTTCTTCATCCCATTAGTGAATCACTCAATGACCTGATAAAAATCTGCTCACCTTCAAGTGCTTCCCATAGAGATGTGCTGATCTGCAACTTCAGATACTCTGGATCGAGAGGAAAGAAACAGCCTGGAATAAATAAGAGAGTGGAAAGATAAATGCCTCAAACACAAAACAAAACAGAAGTTTGCTTTTGAAAGCTTTTTTTTCCCCTAATCCTAGCATTGCTAAAGGAACATGTCTTGCAAATGAGTCATTTAAAAACCTCAGCTTTAATTGGAAGGTCTCTGTAATAATGTTATAGTAAAGCTATACTGTCAGAAATTACTTTAAACTCTTTTTTATTGACTAAATTTCAAGTAATTTTAGGTATTACACCTGCCCCTAGGCCAGTTCTTGTGGTTTCAGAACTATGTTCTCCTTTTCAAAATGCCTCTCTCTTCTTTGTTGTGGTATGAAATGCCCACGCAAACAGAGGAAACCAAATGCTGCGCAGGGAAGTCAGGCAGTGGCTGCTGTCAGCCTGCAAGAAACAGCACAAGCCAAATTCCAGGCTCTTTGTGCTCTGGTAACATTAAGGGTATTTTATGAAGAGAACTTTAAGAACATTCTGGCAGGAGACTGTAAGAGTGAGGGTTTGTTCGGGGGTGAGTTGGTTGGTTTGTTTGTTGCTGTGCTGAGTCTTTTCTGTCTCCCTGTAAATAAAGTTCAAGCAGTAGCAGCACACTGATAGTTTTCAGACAAACCTTCTCTAAGGCAAATGGGCAGCTCAGTTTGTCTTCTTAGGGCCAGACCCAGGATTTCCATTTTCTGGCTTCTGTTATAACCAGTCTTACCCTGCTGCCGTGCACATGACTGATCTACGCTCACAGTCCCCAGTCAGCCAGTTTCTAGAGCATGTCACTTCTCAAGTGGAGAGTTCTGACCTCAAGAGGACAGATGTGTTGCTACCAGCTGAAGTGGAATTAGTTGTGACTGTGAGGAGCAGAGTCAGCTTTTCATGTTCCTCTTCCCAGAGTTGTGTACTTTATTGACACAACGTCTTTACTTACTTAGCTTACACTAGTTTTGAGTTGGACATTGAGGTTTCAGACCTGCTGTGGTCTTTCTGCTTTATATATATATGAGAGATCGTTTGCCCACTGTGCAGCACATTTATGATATGCAGTATGCATATTTGTGGCCTTTAAAATCTACATGTAAGTGAGCATGCACCTTCACTGCTTCTGCACAGCATCACAGAATGTTAGGAGCTGGAAAGGGCCTCCAGAGCTCACCCAGTCCAACTCTCCTGCCAGAGCAGGATACTTTTGAGTATCTCCAGAGAGGCAGACTCCACAAACCCTATGGGCAGCCTGTTCCAGTGTTCCATCGTCCTCCCAGTGAAAAAAAAAACCCTCTTGTTTACATGGAACTTCGTAGAAGGTCTTGAAGGTCTTTATTTAAGTAGCTGATGGCATTAATCAGTGATAGGTTTTTTATATCAAGCTACTAACTGCTTAGCCCATAAGGAGTAACTAACTCCTTATCTGCATTGCTAAAAGAATTCATAAAACCACTTTGGCACAAATCCTGTGCTCTTAAAAAAGACAGAACTTGATCCTATATTTTTTTTTCCATTGCAAAATACTCAAATTGGTAAGGGGAAAGCAGCAATCAAGTTGGCTCTGGCCAGCCTGATCTAGGGTAGGGTGTCCCTGCCCACGGCAAGGGGGTTAGAACTAGATGATCCTTGTGGTCCCTTACAGCCCTAACTGATTCTGTGATTCTATTCTAAGCAAAAGCAAAGGTGAGAGAAAAGAAGAAATCTGGCTTCTAAATTTGTGTTGCTATTCTGGCACTGATTTCCACTTCCAGCTCTGAGTGAACTTTTGTAACTGTGCTATGAACCCATGGAAACAAAGTTTTACAATGGAAACACTGATCCATTCTTAACCATATGCTGGCACAAGGGCACCACTTTAATATCTCATTTAAATGATGGCTAGCAATGACTATATAACTAAATGGCTCTCGTTATTGCATCCTTTTTCACCCGTGGGATACATTTGGCAGTCCATAAAAATGTCAGTGCATCCTCTATAAATGTAAACACACTGTATTAGTGGACTTGTTCCAGCTTATTGATGCTTGGAAATGCCCCTTGGAACGTGATGCTGGTGGTGTCAGTCAGTTCATGCCAGTGATGTCATTCTCCACAGACCTGCTGCTTTTTCTTAAGATACCTTTTCAGTGCCAGTAACTGGCAGTGCACACCACTGTGTTACTGCAGGGAGGTGAGGAAGCCTGGGCCATGCCCCTGTAGATTTTTCTGCAGTGCCGGGAGCTGGGTTCTTTCTGCTCTGGGCTGGCAGTAAATAAGCTGGGATCTCTGCCTAGCAAATGGTGAGTGATGGCACACCCTGTCTTGGTGTGCCTGTGTGAGAGAGGAAGACTTTTCTGCTTTAGGCCTGCAGAGACTGTAGCTGTCTTCTCTCCCCACCCCAGAGAGCTCAGCTGTCACTTGTGCAGGAGACTGAGAAACGGATGCTGGCTCAGCCCAAGCTTTGCCATGGAATTACTGAGATCTGGGTTTCATTCGAGCCAAGGGAGATTTGGCCTTGGCTAATTCATCAGTTTCTGTCTTGGATTTAATGATAAAGTTTCATTTCTGTGAAATTGAACTTTGCTGAAGAAGAGGTGGGGTTGTAGATACTTCAGAGCTGAACCTTCCTTGATATGTCTGTCATTAAAAAAAAAAATAGTAGCCTGGGGAATACTTACCCAGGGTATTGCTCATATCTGAAAGTCAGGTGTTGCTGTCATGCAATGAATACCTTCGACACAGTTTTCCTAAGCAGTGACAGCAACCCAGGCCACACAGTTGGGGGTTTGTGAGCCAGAAGCCGGCAAACCCATACACGTCTGTGCCGGTCACTACTAAGTGGTTTCGGGATGACTTTGCAGGCTGAATGAATTGCAAAGACTTTCGGAGCAGTTCGAGCCTGGAGGTTATTCGGTGAGAAAACAGCACCACCTGCTGCCGTTTCTTCCTCTGGCTGCAGGGTTCCCATACCAAGAGGGGCTGCTTGGGTTTTGCTTTTAATCAAAACTAGATATTCCTCCTGTGCCTGTTTCACGCCATCTAGGGTTGCTTTACAAACAAAAGCAGCTTGTTTTGTGTTCCACTCTAATTCGGCAAACGAGAACAGGAGCTATTTGTGAAGTGGAATTCTTATTTAAAATTAAAACCTGCCCTTCAACACAAAACAGTGATTCAGATGATAACTTCTTTAACAAGCACGCAGGAGACATCATCAATTCTGGTTCCTAAGGTGGATATACTTAACACTGCCGAATTGCATATTAACCTTTATATTGGTAATTACAGACCAAGCAGAGGTCAGGTCCTCATGTGTGCTTGGTGCAGATTTGATAAACAGTTGGGTTTGGTTTGAGGAATTAGAAGTACATCAGATTTAATGAGAGTTACCCAGGCATAATTAACAGCTAGAAACTGGACAGATTTGATACATGGGCTTCAGCTGTCAGGTAATCACATGTTCTTCCCCTATACTCAACACTGGTCAGGTCACACCTTGAGTCCTGTGTCCAGTTCTGGGCTCCTCAATTCAAGAGAGGGGTTGAGATACTGGAATGTGTCCAGAGAAGGGCAACAAAGCTGGTGAGAGGCCTGGAACACAAACCTTATGAGGAGAGACTGAGGGAGCTGGGGGTGTGCAGCCTGGAGAAGAGAAGGCTCAGGGCAGACCTCATTGCTGTCTACAGCTACCTGAAGGGAGGCTGTAGCCAGGTGGGGTTGGGCTCTTCTGCCAGGCAAACAGCAACAGAATAAGGGGACACAGTCTCAAGTTGTGCCAGGGGGAAGTCTAGGCTGGATGTTAGGAGGAAGTTGTTGCTAGAGAGAGTGATTGGCATTGGAATGGGTTTCCCAGGCAGGTGGTGGAGTCACCATCCCTGGAGGTGTTCAAGTAAAGCCTGGATGAGGTACTTGGTGACATGGTCTAGTTGACTGGCTAGGGCTGTGTGCTAGGTTGGACTGGATGATCTTGCAGGTCTCTTCCAGCCTGGTTGATTCTATGATTCTATGGTATGTGGTCCTGTGATCCACCTGGTCTAGTTGAGGATACCCCTGCTGACTGCAAGGGAGTTGGACTGGATGACCTTTGGAGGTCCCTTCCAGCCCAGCCCATTCTGTGATTCTGTGATCAGATTGGGCCAAATGAGTAAACAGGTGTATTTTCCATAGATTATTTGCCCTCCTCTTTCCATATTTCACTGAGAAAAATATATGTGGTGTTTTGCTGGGTTGTGTTTGATTGATTGGTTGGTTTGTTGGTGTGGTTTTTTCCCTCTCTAATGATGCAATTCATATGATCCCAGAATTGTCAGGGTTGAACAGGACCTCAAGAATAATCCAGGCAAGAGACTGTGTTTTTCTACCACTACAAGCCCCAAACTCAAGACATTTTGGGTCAGCTTTCATTTGGGTATTGGTCCACCTACCTTTGTCTATTTCAGTAAATACTTTCTAAATCTGACTGGCGTGAAAATTGATGAAATATCCTGGCTGGAATGGCTACATTTACCCAGTGTAATTGAAGCACTCCCAGGCCTGATTATTCTAAATGAAATCTTTGGTTGCAATTAGTGTCTGACTTAGCCAAAGGCTGTCAGACCAGCTTGTGAGTCTTGAGGTAATTACAAACAGTGAATTGTCGTTCTTCAGAGCTGACATTCAAGCCTTAAAGATGACTGAACAGTGATTCTGTCCTGGTGTTTCTTCTGCTCACGTCTTCAGAGGCGAGTCACGTTCCTTCTTCATCTGCAAGGCTGTTGTCAAAAACCTTATACTCTCCTTCTTGCCCAGCTCTAACCTTGCTGTTGTGAAGGACTCAGGGTCACAAAGATCCAATTGTGCATGCTAAGGTCACTGTCTGCTTGAGGGATCAAATTGGTCTTACTGTATTGGAGAAATGGTTCATACCAAGAGGCATCATCGTTGTAACACAGGATTCCAGTTGGTCTTTTCATTTAGCCTTTGAAGTGTGCAGCACTTTCTATGTTTGCTTGCCTGTTTTGCTTCCTGATCTGGGTAGTGGTACAAAATGTTACTTGGCTTTGAGTCTTTAACAGCCTCTTTGTCATCTTTAGAAGCTAGGTGTAAACACCACCCAGGCCCAGAGTCCTTGTCTTGTAGATGAGGCCCATATCACAGGGCAACAGACTATACGGTTTAAAGGAACTGCCTAGGCCCTTTTTACATTGACCAGCTTGTCAGTCAGAGCTTGAATGACCTACCTGGCAGCATATTTGAAAGCCTGTGACAACACTGAGAGTCATGCCATATTTGGATCCAAGTTTTTTCTCTTCCTCACTGCCCTGTTGAGCCTCTGCTAGTATGGAACCAAGTATTTTCTTTCCAACTGAGGCTCCATATGATAATGATTGTTTACGGACAATCAAGAGCCTGCTGAAGCCAGTGGGAGCCTTTCTCCAGCTTCAGCTAGGTCTGGGCTAAGGTATGGTGCAGTGCAGTTGATATCCCATTGTCATCCCAATTGTCTTGGTGGCCATCATCACCTAAGTGCATTTGCAGAGGGAGGGGATTGGAAATCTTACAGAAAAAGCAGAACCTTACCACGGCATCACTTGCATTTTCAGATGATAAAGTCTTTAGTGCATCAGTTATCAAGCTGTGTTCCTGGGACCTAGTTTGTTTCCCTAAGGCAGAGGAGCAGGAGGAAATACATGTTTCTGAATGGAAGTTTGCATTATGTGGAAACCAGACTGAAAATGTGTGATTTATGGTGACCACTTTCCCAGCCTGGATATTTTCTTGAAGACTGCCACAGCATGAAAATTTCCTGGGACCTCAATGTATAACCTAAAAAGCAATGTGCGTGGTCCTTTCTCTGTAACATTCTGAAATGCCCATATGCTTATCTAATATTTCTTCTCCTAGGTGGCCGTGAAAGCCAGGAGGTGTATGTTTTTAACTTGACTTCACTCACGGACTCTGAAAACGTCTTGTCAGCTTCAGTGTATTATTACATTGGGGACCTGCTGCATGCTACGCAGAACTGTTCCCAGCCCAGAGGCTGTTCTCGTCATGGGCATGAGAAACCGGAAATTCAGATGCACCTTTCAGTTTGGACTTTTCCTTCTGTTGGGAACCAGACTCGGAGCCTGGGGCATTTCCTAATAAACATCTCTGCTACTTACCAGGATGTCCTTTCCTGGCAGTGGAAGGATATCACTCAGCTTCTGCATGAAGCAAAACGAAACAATGAACTCCTCATCAGTGTCAAAATGGATCTGACCAGCCAGCACCCCTGGAAAAGGGCACCTTCTCGCTATGAACCCTACATTCTGATTTATGCCAATGACTCTGCTATTTCGGAGCCAGAGAGTGTTGTCTCTAGTTTGCAAGGGCACCGCCATCCCCTGACAAGGGTCTTTCCCAGGCCAGAAAACCATGTGAGGAGCAGCCTCGGGAAGTGGCGGCAAAAGCGCTCCACGAATATTCTGTTGCCACTGCAGAATAATGAGCTGCCGGGAGCCGAGTACCAGTACAGCGAGGACGAGAGGTGGGAAGACAGAAAACCCTACAAACCCCTCCAGCCGCAGCTAGCCGAGAGGTCAAAGAGTAAGAAAAAGCAGAGGAAGAATCATCACCACAAGAGCCAGACCCTCCAGTTTGATGAGCAAACGCTGAAGAAGGCAAGGAGGAAGCAGTGGAATGAGCCGAGGTACTGCACCCGGCGCTATCTCAAGGTGGATTTTGCAGACATTGGCTGGAGCGAGTGGATTATTTCCCCTAAATCCTTTGATGCCTATTACTGCTCAGGGGAATGCCAGTTCCCTATTCCAAAGGTACAGCCATTATCTACTCTTTATGCTTTCTTTTACTGCAACCTATGCATTTTCTTTCCTATGTCAGTAAAAGGCAGCTGGTCACACACTACGTGGTCAGGTCTAATAAAGAAGTGATATCTCTGTCTCATGCTGCAAGAAGTAGTAGTTAGAACAGCTAGTAAGGAGATGGGCTTGTAAAGGCACCTTGGTATTAGGTTTTTGTCAAGAAACCCAATTGCCATAAAAAAAATCATGCCATAAAAAAATAGTGCTTATGATGTGTGAGGCTGTTATTAACCTGTTTAATAAACATAATGCAAGCCAGATACAGAAAACTGCTTATTACACAGTAACCAGTTTGCCTCAAAAGAGTCTGCTGTCAGAAGCAAGCTGGGGCCAGTCAGTGTAGCGTGGTCTAGGAAAAATGTGTGCCTCACGAGGCACAACAGTGACAATAGGCTCTGGTGGAGCTCTAGGAGTAGCTGAAATGCTCTAAGTATAAGCAAAAGAGTCAAAGGAATCATTTCTATAACAGACCAAGCAGGATCCTAGACAACTGTCTTTTAAATATCCCCTGATTTTTGCAAGGTTGTACAGCCTATGTGCTGGTGTACTCCTAACTCTGTGACTTAGATGAACTCTACTCTTTAAAATCAAATACTCAGAGTCATTAGCAGCAGCATGGATGCCCCTGGAATCTACCAAAGCACAGAAATAAGATGCAGTATTTGAGGCTGACCTGAAATGAGGGTACCTCACAAGTGATACCAGCAGAAAATGTCAGTAAAGGTAGGAATTTTGGTCTCACTGTAGCTTTGCTTTCCAGAGTCTTTATTCCTTGCCTTAGCATTTTGTTCTGGAATTTATGTGGCATTTCAATGGCTTAAGGACCCAAGGGAACCACCCTTTGAAAATGACAGGTGAAGAAATACATCAAATGGCATGGAGCCCAGAGAAAGCAAGGTGAGGAAGGCAGGAGCCTCCCTCTGAAGGGGTAGAGGACTTACCTGACTACCTTCAAGTGCAGTAGCAGGCTTTCAGGTTCCAGATCAAAGGAGAGAATGCAAGGGAACAGGAAGAGATAGTGTCATTGCCTTGGAAAACATTGCCTTTGCTTTCTGGTTGATGTCAAATCTGTCACTTGGCAAACAGGTTAGAAATTGTGAGAGAGCCAGACCTGAGCTTTTTCCATTCTTACTTTAACAACACACAAACTACAAAAAATCCTACTGTATCCTACTTATAATTAGGTTAATTAGGTTAGCATTGCCAGTTTGCAGCTTGAGTTCTTCATCCCAGCCATAAGGGTATTGCTCTGATTTTTGTTTAGGAGAAACTGATACGTGATTCTTAAACTAGAAGAGTTAAAGTACTTCAGTGGAGTAAAAAACAAAAAGTGTTTCCAGCTCATCTGATCTTGGCCCCTAAAATATCTTTTCACTTAAAATGAGACACCTGCTATGGGCTACTATACTGCTATATGACTTCAAACTAAAGAACAGCAGATTCAGATTGGATGTTAGGAGCAAGTTCTGCAGCTCAAACGTGGTGGAACACTGCAACAGGTTGCCCAGGGAGGTGGTTGAGACGTCTGCCCTGGAGATATTCAAGGTGAAGCTCAACAGGGCTCTGGGCAACCTAATCTAGTGGAGGATGTTACTGCTGACTGCAGTGGGGGTGGACTGGATGAGCTCTGCAGGTCCCTTCCAGCCCAGCCCATTCTATGACTTCAAACTACTGTCAATATAGCAACAGAAACAAAGCAAAAAGTCAAGTATGTAGCAGGCAATCTGTGGTTCTGCTGGAGGATAATTTCAGTTAAGTTCCTCTGATTCTGATGATTGAGGGGAGAGGGGGGAGTGGAAAATGTATTGCAGCTTCTTAGAAAGGCTTGAAGGTGTCTTCTTATAATTCTGAAACTGATCCTTTTTCCTAAGGATGTTAACTCTGCCTCTTTTGGCTCTTGAAAGAAGTAAATGGTAGTGGAGATGCCAATGAACTCCCAGGATCTAGGACTTATCATAGAATGGTTTAGATTGGAAGGGATCTACTGCAGAGAGATCGAGTTTATCAAGAGAGCAGCTTACTGAAACCCATTGTGGGACAGGCTGCCTGATGGCAACTGGTGGATTTCTGTGCCTGTTGTAGTGCAGATTGCCCCTTTTGTGTGTTGCATACACCGGAGTGGCCTTGTTTTTCCAGACAGAATGAAAAGCTAAATGATAGGGGAAAGTGCAGCTCTCCTAGAGCCACCTTGAGCCACGCATGTATCTGGTGCTACCAATAAGGCCATGTTTGCAAAAATTACACTAAACCCATCAGTCAATATGGAAGTAATCTGTGCCTATGGGTATATAATGTTCCCTTGCTGAAGGTGAGCTCCTAGACAACCTGTTGGGTAATTAAGAACAGATGTGCCTCTCCCACTGCCCCCCACACTCTCCACGCTTTCTGGCTTCCCCCCTTTCCCTGATTTCAATTAGCTGGTTTGACTGCTGTCAAACTTGCATGTGTTGGGTTTGGGTCATGCTGTAGCAGAGCCTCTCCTGGGTCAGGAATGAAAGTTTGTCACTGACGTCATTTGCCCTGCTGGTGATGCATCCCTAACGAAATTCAGCAGGGCAGCAAGTCTCCCGAGAACGTGTGCAGCTTAGCAGGTGCAGCCTGAGCCACAGCTGGACTCACTCACAGATTTGGCAGTTTGGGCTCAGCTTGGCATTCTTCCCTCCTGCCGCTCCTCTCAGCCTCCAACTTCTCCCCTTCTACAGAAAACCTCTGCCTGCTTATCATGACCAGAGTGTAGGCAGCTGCAGGCGATGGCCTAACTTGCTTCCCTTGTGCAGGGCATTAGGCCAGCTCACTACTCCAGCAAGGGGCTTCTGGGGTTCTTCTCTCTGGGGACTCAGCCTCGATTTTACTCCAGTCACAGCTCAATTCCCACTGGCAGAAGCAGAGTTATGCCAAAGCTGGGCATGCTCAAGAGTGCACCTTAGGGGCCATAGGCATTTCACAGACTTCAAGTCAGTGCTTCCTTTATCATACAGTGACAGAATGTGCCTGGTGTGTTAATGCATTCTAGGTTTGTGTGAACACAGTTACCTCACTGGGCAGGTTTGCTTATTGCTCATATCAAAGAAAAATGTTTTCCTATTTACCTGAGTACAGATGCAGCAGACTTAATCCTTTGAGAGGGCTCAGTTCCTCAGCCATATCACTGATGATGTCTACTACAGAATGAGTGAAACAACCTAACCTTGCACAAGAGCTAAGGGTAACAGCACTGTAAAGTGCTTGCATTCTCTCACTGTTACATGTTTTCACACAACCAGAGAATCACCTGGGCTGGAAGAGACCTCCAAAGCTCACCCAGTCCAACCCCTCTGCAGTCAGCTGGGACATCCTCAACTAGATCAGGTTGCCCAAAGTCCTGTTGAGCCTCACCTTGAAGATCTTCAGGAATGGAGCCTCAACCACATCCCTGGGCAACCTGTTCCAGGGTTCCACCACCTTCATATTAAAGAACCTGTTCCTAACATCCAATCTTAATCTGCTCTTCTCCAGCTTGAAGCTATTGCCCCTTGTCTTATCACCACAGGCCTTTGTAAATTCTCTCTCCATTCCTCTTGTAGCCCACTTCAGGTCATGGAAGGCTGCTATAAGGTCTCCCTGGACCCTTGTCTTCTCCAGGCTGAACAACCCCAGCTCCTTCAGCCCATCCTCATAGCAGAGCTGCTCCAACCCCCTGATCATTTTCATGGCACTCCTCTGCACCCACTCCATCAGGTCCATGCTCTTGTTCTATTGAGGGCTCCAGACCTGGACACAGCATTCCAGGTGAGGTCTCACCAAAGCAGAGTAAAGTGACAGAATCACCTCTCTTGTGCTTCAGTTTTTCCTGCTGCACTCACGTTCCACAGGCCAAACACCCTAGCCCACAAGCCGTGCATTTGGTTGTAAGGTGCATGGGTCCCTTCTGACGTGGTTGCAGTTACATTTACGCTGTGTGTTTCCCTTTGCAGGCTTTGAAGCCATCCAACCACGCCACCATTCAGAGCATCGTGAGAGCTGTTGGGGTTGTCCCAGGCATTCCTGAGCCTTGCTGCGTTCCTGAGAAAATGTCTTCTCTTAGCATCTTATTTTTCGATGAAAATAAAAATGTGGTTCTTAAGGTGTACCCCAACATGACAGTGGAATCCTGTGCATGCAGATAACCTCTTGAGCAGACCCTTTTGAAATGCCGAGGTGATTTGGGGGTGTTGTGTGTGCATTTCATGGTATCTACTTTTTATTTGCACTGTCAATGCATGTCCTTTGGACAAAAATCAAAAAAAAGAAAAGAAAAAGTACACAAATGCAAACAAAGAGGATGGAAGTGGACTGGATGCTGAACACTGATTCCAAGAGAAGAGAGTGCAAACTTCATTCGTCTCTAAATCTGGAAAGTCATGAGTCTTGGCAGTGGAGACTGACTGTTTCTGTCGAAATCAGGAGATGAAAGAGGAATTTGCAGAAGACTTCAAGATTTTTGAGGCTGGCGGAAGGACGTAGTGATCTATTTTTGTACAAGACTTTGGGAGCAACGTTAGCTGTTAATTTGTGTGTCTCTCCTTGTGGTGACTGATAGGAGAGAGATTAGAAAGACACTATTCTCCATTTTAAAGCTCAGCTTTCTGCCTTAGGTCATTGAGTAGTGCAGCAAGGAACTAAAATCTAACGTTCTGAGAGCCTTAAATAATCCATCTTAGACATATATCTGCTTGGTACGACACGTCACCGACCGCGTGTGTGTATTCATTTGCATTGGCATAGTCTTTGTAATTCAGCTTGTTAGATGTCTGTACCCTCTGCTGGAAGAACACAAAACACATCACTGCTGCCTGTGGAACTGTGGTACCCCAAAAGCCAAGACTTTTATTTCATGCCGCTGCAGAAACTCAGCAGGTCAAGGGTATGAAACTACCACAGTGGGCAAAGAGTCTGAGCGGCTTATTCTCAGCACCTATTCTAGAGCACAGTGGCAAATAACCTGAGTAAATGGCGGTAGTCCATTCCTGACGGGAAGCTCTTTGGTGCATAGTTCTTTTCTGTAGGCCTTCACTAGAGTGGTTTGATCGAAACTGCCTCTGGTTGGCGAGGTTTGATTGTTGCATTAATCAAATAGTAGATTCTTGTTGCTTTTCTTTTTCCTTGGTTCACTTCTACTCTGAAAATCAATTTGTATCTATGCCGTCAATTTAGGATTTCTTTTAAACAGTCGTTGGGAAAAACTACAGGCAGGACAGAAAACATATCTGGAATCTCAGGCACAGCTGTGAATGTTGGCAGAACCCCAATACCATTTCCAGCATCGTGATTGAGGTCCCTTCCAACCTAAACCATTCTATGATTCTATGATTCTATGATCTGTGGAAGGATGATGCTTTGTAAAGTACTTGTGGCTGGTGTCCTGGGTCTTGAGCTGTGAGCTGCCCAGAGCAAAAGGACAGAAAAGGTATTTTACCCACAGTAAAAGTGCTCCACTCTGGATGGGAGGTTTAAATGGAAATTCTGTTCACAGATATTATATATATAAAAGGAAATCATGTAAAAGGAATACAGGCACAAATCAGGCCCAGCTCTCTGCCTGGGCCTGCCAGGCCAAGACCTTCCAGAGCCTTCCATAAACCTTCCCTCCACACAGCCTCGGCAGGTCTAAGAGCAGGTCAGAACTGCCACCACCACCACTAGGCCTAGGCCTACCACCAGCCTCAACAGGCCCAGTGGCATAGCTGCCAGCCAAGGCCTGGAGAAGACCTCTCCCCCCCAGAGCCAGATAATGGCGCATGGCCTGAGCAGAGAGAAAGCCAGAACTGGCTCTGCACTCCCTAAAATAGAGAGATACAGGGACACAGAATAACAGATTACAATATCCTGGGACAAGCTGCCTGTCCCCCCCTGGGGCCCTCTAGCCTCTGGAGGACTCTTCTTTATGGTTATACCAATTAACTCTTCATAACTCTTCATTTCCCTTAACCTTCAACAGCTGGTCAAGGCAAGGCTTCGGTTTGCACTCAGAGTAAAGATAAGTTGCCTATGTAACTGCATCTCTGAAATGGTGTCTTTAAAGTATTCATAGGGAATAAATTCATTCCCCATTACCATGAGAGTTAAGATCTACTTTGGAGTCTATTTTCCGTAGCATATTGAAGGTGACAATGTTTTTTTCTTATGCATGTGCCTTTTTGCAGCTTCCTAGTTGTTTGATGCTAGTTTAAACTCAGAGTTGGTGATTCCTTTTTGTTTTGTTTTTTTTCTGAGGGGAGGTGTGTGGGTATTTGGTCACTGGTGCCATGCTGTTTACCAGTCTGGGTAATGTGCCAAGGTGGGAGAGATGTGGAGGTAAAATAGCCTAAGAGATCTCTTCAGGCATCACTTTTTAACTGCACAAAGTGTCGGTGGAAGCTGATGGGAGGCAAACTTCAAAAAAACACCAATTATCTCTAGATGCAAGTTCACAGGATGTCAGGGGTTGGAAGAGACCCAAAGAGATCATCGGGTCCAACCCCCCTGCCAGAGCAGGACCAGACAATCGGCTCACGTCACAGAGGAATGCATCCAGACAGGCCTTGAAAGTCTCCAGAGAAGGAAAGTCCACAGCCCCTCTGGGGAGCCTGTTCCAGTGTTCTGTTAAGTTATCCTTGTGGCCCTTTGCCTTACCCTTTTGGAACAGCATACCTCTGCAGTCAGGTTCTCAAGGAATGCCACCAGATACATCTTTACTGGCTCCAATTAAGTAACACTAATTGGCACAGCTGACCTGATTGATGCAGGTTAGGATTCCAAGAGCTCTGTAGCAGTGTATTGCCCTCAAGAGTCTATTGCCTGGAAATGTCTCCATTGCTAGAGTGGCCAAATGCTATCTTCAGCATATAGGAGACACCAAAACCAAGCCCAAGGTGCAAAGCTGTGTACATTTAGATCAAGACTCATTTGTTCCACTTCCATAATGAGAAGAAACGTCAGACTATCTGTGTCCAAATTGGATGGACTTAATGATGGGAGGAAAACACCCCTGCTTTTCTTGTGGCTGAAAAGACAAGATGGAGACAAGCAAGAGCTTTTCACAGCTGTGCTGGTAATGAAAAAGAGACCATATCTCTAATGTGGAGCTGCATGGGCTTCTGGCTTAGCTTACAAGGACAGACAGAAACAGTGAGACAGTGATGTGCATGGGCTGTCCATACCCTTGGGTCTGCTCCTGGGCCTGATATTGTTAGGACAGGTGGAGAATGTCATTGGCTAAGCTGGAAGCAGCCCTGAATTGGCAGCAGATGTTAGCCCCTGCAAACAGAAACCGATGCAGTGGTTTCCAATAATTGTCTTTTATTAAGAGCTGCACAGGTAAGTTCATACAGTTCAGCCTGACAGTGGATACTGACTGAAACACCACACAAGCTCAAACAAAAAAAGCCTGCCTGAGGCACTTAGTGCCATGGTCTAGTTGATTTGATAGGGTGATAGGTTAGATTGGATGATCTTGCAGGTCTCTTCCAGCCTAGTTGCTTCTATGATTCTAATAAACCTAATAATGTTTTTATTATTATTAAATAGAAAAAAGTCTAAACTGAGCCCAGCTGAGCTGCTCCCCGCACAAACAGGGCCAGGATATGCCTCGTTCGTGTTCGCTCAGTGCTGCCGCCTTGTGTTTAATTGTCGACACTGCAGTGCCATAGCAGTATATGCTGCCCCGTCAGTGCTGCCGCCTTGTGTTTTATTGCCGACACTGCAGTGCCATAGCAGTACATACTGCCCGTCAGTGCTGCCGCCTTGTGTTTAATTGTCGATACTGCAGTTGTACAGCGGCTTGTGCTGGTCGTGTCAGTGCTGCCGGCTTGTGTTTAATCGTCCGCACTGCAGCGGTGTGTGCCGGCCCGTCAGGCCCCGGCGCTGCTGCCTCTTCTCTAAACGTCCTGAACGCCTGAAAATTCTTGGGGAGTCGGTGTGGAAGGAGGCGGGGAGGGAAAAGAGATTAAAAATTATTTTAACTTGTAGCTATTAGTGTGAGGACTTAGACATATAGAATTGCTGTGGACTCCTCGCATTCGTTGTAGAGCGGCCGTGGATTCGGCGCACGCGTCTTAGAGCACCGCCCTGTTACACATACGCACAGGAGTCGAGCCCGAGGAGAGCCGAACAGAAACGAGCCGAGCGGGAGGACGCAGAGGAGCGGAACTGCATGGAGCCCGGTTGGACGGAGCTGATCCAAGCCTCCGCGTCCCCGCCGCTCTGGCGGGAGGCCTCTGCTCTCCAGGCTGTGGGGCACAGGCTGCAGGGTGGGGATCGCGGAGAACCCGAGATTCGGTATGCGGCAGACTTGATCAGCCCCGGGTGCTTGTGAGCCGCCGTCCTCTCGAAGAGCGGGGTGGGAGGAAAGAATAACCTCTCATTCGCTGAGCACTTCGTTCCGTGCTTTTTCTTACACGGGGATTCAGCCAATCGCTTGGTCAGATGAGACGGATCTGAGACACGTTTTAGAGAGACTTATGTAAGTAATGGACTTCAGAGTTGCTTCGTATGTAGCTTCATTTTAGTTTTAAAATAAACCAGAAGAGTCCGAACGGAGCTCTCTGCACTGCCTGTGCTACGTAGTCAGTCTAAGCAGCTGTTCTGTGCAGCCTAGAGACTGTAGAGAAATGTAACTGGGTCTCTACCTAAGCCGAAATAATCCTTAAGTAGGTTTCCAAACTGTCCGTAAATGCTATTTATAGCAAGAACTTAAAACCTTAACCCTCCTCTCTAAGGATCTCTCTGTCCACGATAGAAAAACCCTTTCAAAAGCCCCCACTTCTCCTTTCCCCCGTTCCCTTCCCGATTTGGGGGCCGATTGCCCCCATGCAGGCATCGGTACAGGCCCTCCCGTTGCTATGGACGCGGCGCATACGGGCGTGTGCTCTCGCGCTCACTGCTGCCGCCGTGTGGACGTGGTCTGGAACTGCTCTGGTTTTGGTGGCTACAAGGGCAGCAGCTATCCACGAACCGGTGCTTTGCGTTATGTTTCATAGCTCTTAGCCAAGCAGGAACCACAGGGAAAGGGAATTTCAGCATGTGGTGGGCTTGGTTGTGGGTTTGGGTTTTTTTTTAATGGTGTCTCTTTGCCTGAAAACAAGTTGCAGATTTGTATTCGGCCTCAGCCACAAACCCTGACAGAAAGGGATGCTTTGGATGCTTTGGTACTAGAACGTGGAGCTGCTGGAAACCCATTTCCTCGTTGCAAGTGATTCAGAAACGGATTTATTTTGGAAAATAGGAGCAAAAATGTCTAAGTTGCTGCAAAGTGGCAGCCTTGGGGACCAACCTCTAACCACCTTTAACTTCTCACTTAGAGCTTGCTTGCAGGAAATTAACTTCTCAGTATCTCCTGCTTTGTGACTCTCAAGCCCTGTTGTTCTCCTGCTCTGTGACTAGATAGATTTAGCTTGGATTGGATTTCGTCTCATGACACCGGCGACAGCTGCAGTGTCGCCTTTCTGCCACCGGATGGCAGCAGCAGCTGCTGGCAGCCCAGAAAGCAGCCCTGTCCCTGTTCAAGTGAGGGGATTCTGTCCCTCTGCTCTTGAGAGACCCCACCTGGATTACTGCATCCAGCTCTGGGGCCACCAACACAAGAAGGGCATGGACCTGATAGAGGGGGTCCAGAGGAGGACGGCAAAGATGATCAGAGGGCTGGAGCACCTTTGCTATGAGAACAGGCTGCAAGAGTTGGGTCTTTTCAGCCTGGAGAAAAGAAGGCTCCAGGGAGACCTTAGAGCAGTCTTCCAATAGCTGAAGGAGGCCTACAGGAAAGCCGGAGAGGGACTGTTTAGAAGGGATTGTAATGACAGGACAAGGAGCAGTGGGTTTAAACTAGAGCAAGGTAGCTTTAAGTTGGACACTAAGAAGTTGTTCCTTACTATAAAGGTAGTGAGAAAGTGGAACGAATTGTCCAGAGAAGTTGAGGAGCCTCATCCCTGGAAGTTTAAAACCAGGCTAGATGAGGCTTTGAGCAACCTGATCCCTGCCCATAGCAGCAGGGTTGGAACTAGATGATGTTTAAGGCCATTTCCAATGCAAATCATTCTAAGATTGCATCATTTTGTGACCATTGGCTCCTGCAGCAGTGTGCAGCCAAACTCTGCAGCCAAACAAGAGGTGCTGGTGGCTGCCAGACAAGCCCTGGTGAGGCACAGGAAGCAACAGCAAAGATCTCCTCTGTCACCCACAGGCTGCAGGGAGCCTCAACTCTTATACTTCTTAGTGTATGCATTTGCAGACTGCTTTTTAGTAAAAGCAAAATACTTCCTAACATGACTCAGTGCCACTGGCATGCATGCTGTGTTGTGTGAGGTATTTCTGTACCAGAGCCCAGGGTTATGTTTAACACACCCTCTGGATTCTTGCTGGCATTGTGAAGGCAGATGAGTGGGCACAGATCTTAGAAGAACTGATGTTTTCTGAGCTGGTTCCAATGACCATCAGCAAGACACAGAAGTAACTTTGTCAGTGAGTGGTGCAATGATAAAAAAACAGTGCTTCTAATGGAGGAGGCAGGGCCTATCCTGCACAGACAAGAGAGGACAGCTCCATGGGGACACAGATTGTTGTCCATGTGATGATGCAGAAAGAGGGCATTAGAGTAACTGCAGTGTACAAGCTGCAAATACTGAGCTACTTGCTTTCTTCCTTGTCAAGGCACTTTTGTCTTCAAACAGTCTTCTGGTAGACTGTGGATTTGATTGTGGCACATTTAAAGAGGTGGGCAGTGAGCTGGGGTTGTCCAAAGCTGTGAAGTGGGTGGCTGTAGCACGGCTTTGCTCTCAGGCTGCAGGCTGCATGTTGGTGAAGTGCCTCCAGACTGGCCAGAGAGCACTTGCTGAATGGGTAAGGAGGCATATGATGAAAAGCTTAGAATCAACCAGTTTGGAAGAGACCTCCAAGATCATCCAGCCCAACCTAGCACCCAGCCCTGGCCAATCAACCAGACCATGGCACTAAGTGCCTCATTCAGGCTTTTCTTGAACACCCCCAGGGACAGTGACTCCACCACCTCCCTGGGCAGCCCATTCCAATGCCTATCACTCTCTCTGTCAAGAACTTCCTCCTAACATCCAGCCTATACTTCACCTGGCACAACTTGAGACTGTGTCTCCTTGTTCTATTGCTGCTTGCCTGGGAGAGGAGACCAACCCCCAACTGGCTACAACTCAACGTCACTGTGGTCCTGCACTTGTGATTCCATGCCTGGTTCTAGGAAAGGCTCTAATGCTTGAGAAGGTGGTGCAGGGAGGTCCCCTAACTGTGGAGTACTGAACCAAACCTACTCTTAGCACCCAAGAAAAGACCCAGGGTAATGTCTTTCACCCACCAAGCCTGCAAATAAAACCAAATGGGTGTCACCTGAACATCTCCTCAACGACCATCTGGTTGTTCCAGATAAGCACCTTCACAGCACAACAGACAGGTTCTCTTGGTATGGAGCAATGAAATCCCTATCCAGGCAGAAATCAAAACACCAGCTGACAAATCAGCACCAGAAACCATCACTGCAAGTTATGGTTCCTGGTTTCTTTTCTGCAGTTTACTAACCTTGGGTCTTCCTGCAATATGCTCTTCTGCCTTTGCCTGAAAGTCAGAAATTGAATTCACAGAAATGGATCAGCCTCAACACCTTGAAAATAACATTGTGAATTTAAAAACAATGTTGTGAATGTCTGCTGAAGCTCCTTGAGCTTTTGCTGTTTGGATATTACAGTCACTTGAAGCCATCCTGTGTCACTGCACAGACATAAAGGTGTCAGATGTGTGCTCACTGCATTTGCCTCCAAAGCCTTTGAAGATCTATCCTGTCAGCTGGACTGTCCACCTGTAACTGATACCCACTCCTCCCCGACCTATACATGTTGTGCCCAACAAGGAGCTGGGGCATCTGCAACAGGTGTCTCAGGTCTTGATTTCTTACTGTCACAGACTGAGCTCTATGAAATTCAACTGTGCTGCACCACAGAATTATTGAAATGCATTTCCTTGCCCTTTTAGAGCCACATTTGCTGTGTTGTACTGGGCACTCTGCCTTTCCTTTATTCTAGCCTCACAACAACAAAGCAGTAACTTGAAAGAAGATGGTATCGTGCTGGCTGCAGCAATTTTTGTTGTGCAAAGCATACTGAACCCCTGTTAATTTTCATCTCTCTATGTTGTTTCTGTTCTGATGTTCAGTTTTGGGGGCCCTCACTACAAGAAAGGCATGGAGGTGCTGGAGCAGGTCCAGACAAAGGTGGTGAAAGGTTTGCATGCAAGGATTCTGTGATGAGCAGCTAAAGGACCTAGGATTGTTTCACCTGCAGGCTCAGGGGAGGCCTCATTGCTCTTTACAACTCCCTGAAAGGAGGTGGAAGACAGGTATGGCTTGGCCTTCTCTCCCCAGTAACAAGTGACAGGATGAGAGGAAATGGCCTTAAGTTGTCCCGGGGGAGGTTTAGGTTGGATATGAGAGGAAACTTCCCTGAAAGGATTCTCAAAGCCTGGCACAGGCTGCCCAGGGAGGTGGTTGAATGCCCATCCCTGGAGGTATTCCAGAGAAGCAGAGATGTGGTGCTGAGGGACATGATCTAGCAGTAGCGGTGTTGGGTTAATAGCTGGATTCCATATTAAAGGTCTTTTCCAACCAAACCAGTTCTCTGCTTCTGGTTCACGTGCCTGGAGTGCTGGTTATCCACCCCAGCAGAGGTATCCTGGGGAACAGCCAAGGCTTCTCAGCTGCCCAGAGTCTCCTGCAGTATGCAGGAAGGGTCCTCTACTCTGCTTCTGCAGTCTCAGCCCAGACCTAAAGCAGCTCTCCAGTATCTCACTGATTGCTCACACTGTGGTTTAGGACTGACAGCTGTTAAGACAGGAGCAGTATGTGTACATGCTTGTGTTTATTGCAAGGACTTTTAAACA
Organism: Tricholaema leucomelas; assembly: GCA_013400475.1. Taxonomy (NCBI): domain Eukaryota; kingdom Metazoa; phylum Chordata; class Aves; order Piciformes; family Lybiidae; genus Tricholaema lacrymosa; species Tricholaema leucomelas. Next base: position 320,471 of record WAAF01018543.1, on the reverse strand, counting down.
ACAGCGGTGAGGGCAGAGCACAACCACCACGCTGCTCTGTGAGAAGAACTCTGTCCAGCCATAGCTGGAGCATGATGATTGCAGGGAGGAAGGAAGTGGGACCTGGAAGAGGGAGGTTTAATACAAGTTAAATGTACTTTCCTGGAGCGTCTTAGCTGGGGCTGTTCTACAGTAACAACATCACTGGTGTCAATAAGAAAATTCCCATGGATTTTGTTGCTCTGAGATGACTCCCTCTGCACCCACCAAAACTCCCTGAAGTTCTGCATGAAACCAGGAGGTACTGAGTGTCATTAATTCCCCAAGGAATTGTATTATTAAAGAAGCATCCTGACTGTGGACTCTAGCCCTAAATAAAAGCCCTATACTTATATGTGAGCAAGGAATACTGGATGTGCTAGGCAGTACAGTGTTTCTCTGAGGAGTGGTTGCACTTCCATAGATCCTGCACCTTTCTGGGATCTTACCTGAACCTGGACTGAACTCATTGCTGCATTCTCTTATTTGTGACATTAAGAATAAGACTTGGGTTTGCTTATTTCAATACCTGGATCAAACAAAACAGTTGTCTCATGGTGGAGTAGGAAAAGATGAGATATTAAAAAGGCTGGGGGGCAACCTGAAACCTGACAAGATTTAAGACTGGCCTAAACCAATGTCTTTAATAGTGCAAAGCTGGTCTGAGTTTGGTGTAATGCTTCATGGCATCTTGTTCAACATGGACAGTGGCATTGAGTGCACTCTCAGCAAGTTTGCTGATGACACCAAGCTGTGTGATGCAGCAGACAGGCTGAAGAGCATGGATATCATCCAGAAGGACCTGGACAGGCTGGAGAGGTGGGCACAAGCCAACTTCATGAGGTTCAACAAAACCAAGTGCAAAGTCCTGCATCTGGGTCGAGGCAATCCCAAGCAAATCCAGGCTGGGCAGTGACTGGCTGGAGAGCAGCCCTGAGGAGAGGGACTTGAGCTTCTCATCCACTAGCACCCCCAACATGAGCCATCAGTGTGCACCTGCAGCCCAGAAAGCCAACCAGATCCTGGGCTGCAGCAGAAGTGTGGCCAGCAGGTCGAGGGAGGTGATTCTCCCCCTTTACTGTGCTCTGCTGAGACCCCACCTGGAGTACTGCATCCAGTTCTGGAGCCTCTATTACAAGAGGGATGTGGAGATGCTGGAGTGTGTCCAGAGCAGGGCCNGGCCAGGCTGGATGAGGCTGTGGGCAGCCTGATCTAGGGTAGGGTGTCCCTGCCCATGGCAGGGGGATTGGAACTAGATGATCCTTGTGGTCCCTTCCCTGACTGATTCTATGATTTATCAAATTCTAATGAGGAGTGGTTGCTATGAAAACCACTTAAAAGCCTGCTTTAAAATATTTGCCACCTATTCAAAAGGCAGCATGATTACCTGTTGTCATATTAGTACAGCTCTTCAAAGCTCATTAGGAATATTCTTAATGATTAAAGATAGATAGATAGATGGTTGGTTCCTCTCAGCAGACAGGATGAATTCTGATCTAGGGTGTTAACTTGATGAAGCAGCAGCCAAGTCAGTGAAACAAAACCAGCTGTGCTACTGTGCTGGCACTCCACAGATCAGATTTTTCAGCTCCCTGTTCCTAACACAAAGTTATTGTGTCTGACGCTCATGTTTTAATTTAGGATGCTTCACAAGGGTTCAAGCTGAAGGACAAATTCAATTTGCACAGCCAAAATGCTGTAAAAGAAGAAGGCCAAAGAGCTGGGAATATCCTGTTCTCACTTTGTCCTGCGTGAAGGGAGGCTGCAGCCAGGTGGGGGTTGGTCTCTTCTGACAGGCAAACAGCAACAGAACAAGGGGACACAGTCTCAAGCTATGCCAGGGGAGGTCTAGGCTGGATGTTAGGAGGAAGTTGTTGCCAGAGAGAATGATTGGCATTGGAATGGGCTGCCCAGGCTGGTGGTGGAGTTGCCATCCTTAGAGATGTTGAAGCAAAGCCTGGATGAGGCACTTAGTGCCATGGTCTGGTTGACTGGACAGGGCTGGGTGCTAGGTTGGACTGGATGAGCCTGGAGGTCTCTTCCAACATGGTTGATTCTGTGATTCTTTGATTCTTCACTAGCAGCACAAAGTGCTCAGCAAAACGGTTTGGTTCTTTTCTGATTTGTTTGGGATTTTTTGTTGTTTTGTTTTTGAATATTCCAAGTAAACTTTTTGAATATTCCAGAGCCATTTAAATTTCAGGAGCCTGGCTGGGCTCCTTTTCCCAGAATAGCCCTCACAGGTTTTCTATTTGTGGCTAGAGCAGTGCTGAAAACACAGCAGTGTTTTGGCTGCTGCTGAGCAGGCTGGCACTGCTCCCTAGGGAGCTTGGTGGGCACCACCTAGTGAATGACAGAACGTTAGGGGCTGGAAGTGACCTCGAAATATAATCCAGTCCAAGCCCCCTGCCAGAGCAGGATCACCTATACCAGACCATACAGGAATGCATCCAGGCAGGGGAGACTCCACAACCCCCCTGGGCAGCCTGCCCCAGCATTCCATCATGCTCACAGTGAAAAAAAAGTTTTCCTTACATTTCCATGGAATTTTATCATGTCATCTGCACCAAGAGGAGTCCTGTGGCAACTCCTCTGTCTTCTCTACAAATGAGAACTGGTCTAGAGCCAGCAGTTTGATCTGGGCACTCTTGTGAATCTCCTCAAGCTGCACCACAACCATCCTCAAATTTCAGAGTGCCTCCTCCGTCTCAGTGGGTCCCAAATGAGACAGAAGCTTGTTGCAAATGAGACAAACTTCTAGAGTTAAGGTAACCAGAAGAAACAAAGCTCTCATACCCTGAAGTCTAAGCACACAAGGGATGTCACATCACCTCTAAAACAGTGGAACATGAGTTTAAGACCTAGGCATTGCACATTCTTGGAACAGTGCCAGAAAGAAGGTGGTGTCAGTTTTCTGTTTCTTGTTCCTACCAGTGTGCTTATTAGCTTTCTAGGTCATGTTTCAACCTTAACACTCTGATTATTCATGCAGGGGCAAAAGTTCAGTGGAAATGTACCCTGGAAGAAACTGCTTTTCACTCACTGAGAGCTGTCTGTAGCCCCTGGCAGTAAGGGGAAGTGGGGCTGCCCCACCAGGGCTGGCAGGCTTGGATCAGGGTGACATTGAAGCAGACAGAGACCTCATTGACAGCACCACGGCACCCGAACAACAGAGCTGGAGAGAGCCAGCACAGCAACAGAGGTCAGCCATGGGTCATGGACCACCTAGTCTGACCATAAAGATAAGACAGGTTCAAGGTCAAGCCAGGGAGTTACATGAGCCGGGGAAGCACAAGATCAGTGATGGCCAGCAATGGCCATACCTGTAGCACAGTTCAAGCAATGGCCTGAGCTCTCCATTTCTAGCTTGATCTGAGAGATCCATGGAGATTACAGTGGACATCTCTCATCCAGCCACTCAAGAATCACAGCTGCTGTGTGTTCAGTTACCACTGGCAACTGACCTCCCCCTGGCAATTTGGTTTTTATCCCAGTCACAGCAGACAGTCAATTAAGGGTTTAGAGTCTGCAGGAAAGAAGGATGAGTATAAAAGGGTAGAGAGGTAGCAGGAGAGAAATACAGCAGAATATATGCAACTTGTGAAGGTAAAGAACAAAATAGAACAGAATGGAGGACGGAATGGTCACAAAATCAGTGGCAGTAGGACACAAAGGAGCAAGATAATCTTGCAGGAGCAGGATTTCTTTGCTAGGAGAGCTGGAATCTAGAAAACGTAACTCAGCCTTTAGGGAGACAAATGCAAGGGGCAAGTCCAATTAACTATTTGCAGTCAAAAGCAAATATTACACAGCTCAAGTTCCCGCCTGCCTTGTCTCTGAATTCTTTTGCCTCCTGAGTGCTACCAGAGGCCCCTCAAAGTACTAAGTGCTACACCATAGGCTACACCCCCCCACCCCGTCCTCACATTCCCACCTTGCAGATCTCTGCCGTTGTGCCCTGGCCTTGTCTTCAAGCCTGCTGCATCTTTTCTCCTGCCCCCTCCAGTTCCCACTGCTGCCTCTTCAGCTGCCTCCCACTTACCATCCCAAACCCTGTAAATAGCAAAGTAGCTCCACTGCACAGAAAGGCTCCTCATGAAACATTCATCATTTCCTTGTTGTCTCTGCAAACTATCGGAGGCAGAAGTTGTCTTGCAGGACTTCTGCCTAATATCATACAGATGCCTGACACCTTTGGGAAGCCACTGCTGGTACAGCAGTAGGTGTTTACCAGGGAAATGCACTGGTCTCATGAAGTCACTGGATACACTTCTGTATGGCTCGCTGCTGCTCAGAACTGCTGCTCTTCACCTGACACGCGGAGAGCTGCTTTTCACTGAACGTTGTTTGTCCTTCGTCTCACTGTGAAGACAAACGGGAACAGGGAACAACCTGCAGTGTCAGATGACAGCGCTGCAGCCCCTACAAAACCCACAGGGTCGAATTTCATTCTAAATGCTGAGAGGAACACCCACGCACCTGGAAACCTGAACAATCTGGTGGATGCTACCATGCTTAACCAAACTTTTCTTCCACAAATAGACCTGGACAGTGAGAGCTCAGAGGGTTTTTTTCTGCAGCTTTTGTGGCCAGAAGTTGGGATTTTGCAATCAAGGCACATTGTGCAGTGGGCATGAGGATTGCTTAGCTGTTGTCTACTGAATGTAGCAGAGTGACTGCTGACGTCAAAGCTGTGTTCAAACAGAGTCAAGATGACATTGCAGCAGTTGATAAATATTAATGGCAGCTTTGAAAGGTAAGATGCTGCCTACTCACAGAATCATAGAATGGTAGGGGTTGGAAGGCACTTCTGAAGCTCATGGAATTGCTTTAACTGGAAAAGACCTTTAAGACCATCAAGTCCAACCATCAGCCTATCACCACCGTAGCCATTAAACCATGTCCCAAAGTGCCATGTCTACACATGTTTTTTAATGCCTCCAGGGATGGTGATGTCACTACCTCCCTGGGCAGCCTATTCCAAGCCCTGACCACTCTTAAAGCCTTTTTTTCATAATGTCCAATCCAGACTTGCCCTTGCACAGTTTGAGGCCATTTCCTCTCTTCACCGACTCCAGCCCCCTGCAAAGCAGGATCCCTCGGGGAACGGTAGCAGCACTAGATACAGAGACGTAGGCTGAAGCTTTTACACTTACAGTCAGGAGACCAAAGAACTTAGTGACTTTGTGAAGCCCCTGTCTGGGGAACGGAAATTGTCAGGCTGTAAAAACCGCAGGTCCAGTATCACATTAGAATGGCTTTTGAATAAAGGCACCATCAAAGGCAGTCACAAAGACAGAGATAATGCCCTTGAAACAACAGAACACCCAACTGCTTCCTTACCTCATGAGTACCTTGAGATAAACCTGACAGCGACCAGCTCAAGCTCCTACAGGAACGACTTCGTCTGGCATTTTTTAACTCGGGTTTGTGTTTTCTTCCAAGGGTTTTGTCATTAGACTCGTCTGGTTTAACAAACTGCGTCAAAGGGCAGTGACTGTCAGCGGCACAGCACCGTGCAAATGACCTCTTTAAGGTGCCGTTCGGACACGGGTCAGGTACGGAGGCGGCAGCGGGGTCATTCTCACAGGGGCAGCCGCCTCGCAGCAGCGCAATCATCTGCGTTTTAAACCTCTCGACACCTTTGCCTTAGCACAACCGCTTCTCTCAGAGGCCCTCTTGGGAAGGCCGTGTGCAGAGCGGGTCTGCCGGGCTTTCCACCTGCCCGACACTCGGTTCGTGGAGCGAGCAAGGCGGCGGAGCTCAAACAGGGGCCGCTGCAGGGATTTGAGCCTTCGCCTCTGCCAAGGCCGTATCGATCTCCCTCCTCCTGAGCTCCCTCTCCCTGTGAGTGGAGGCTGGAGCCGAGCCGCCTCCTCTGGTCAGGCGCCGCTTGGCATCGAAGCCGCCCGAGGGCCTCGCCGTTCTTGGCCGGGCCCCCCGCCGGGCCCCTGGCAGCTCTCGGCAGGGCGGGCTCTGCGCGGGAGGCTCGGCCGCGGCGGCAGCCGCCATTGGGGCCGGCGCGGGGCAGGGCTGCGGCTGGGCAGCGGGGCGGGGCCGGCGGAAAAGGCAGCGGGCGGCGGCGGGGCCCGCGCCTCAGCAGCCGCGATCGGGGAGCACGCTGCTCTCGCACCGCTGGGGCGCAGCTCGCCGACGGCTCTTTGGGCGCGGAGGGAGGTAAGGGCCGCCGCGACCCCTCAGTTGGCGACCCAGGCAGCCCGGCGGCCGCGCCGACCTTTAGCGGCCGAGGGCCTTTCACGGTCCAGCCCGCCCGAGAGCGGGGCTAAGGGAGAGGCGGGCAACCCCGGGGCGTGAGGATCTAGGACTCGGAAGCGTCTCCCTCCGGTCGCCCGGCGATGGGAGCGGGATGGGCGGCGGCTGGGGCCGGGCGGCCTGGCGGGAGCAGTGAGGCTGCCCTGGGGAGGGGGCGCGCTCCGCTCCCTGTCCCCGGCCGGCGGCAGGTGCAGCCGCAGGAGCCGCAGCGCGGCCAGGCCGGCAGCCCGGCTGCAGCAGGAGCAGCGGCCCCACAAAGGAAGCAAGCAACGGGGATCACCGGTCTCTGGGCGAGCGGCCGCGGGTCGCTTTCCCGGGCTGTGGCCTTCCCCGTTTCTCTGCCTTCCCATCTCTGCCCCGCGGAGTTTCCGTGCTGCCTGCCCGCCAGGATGCGGCAGTCGGGGCCGGGGCCGGGCCGCGCTCTTACCTTTCAGCTGCTTTCGGGTCGCGCACATAGGCGGCCGCAGTGCAGCAAGGAGCGGCCCTCGAGCCGCCCGCACAGCTTCTGTAGTCAGGCGGTCCTGTCCTAATTCGTCATTAGTACACAGCAGCAATAGAAACCTCTTTAAATTGGTGCCTGAACAGTTATTAGCCAGGTAGGAGGTGAGAGTATATTGTCACAGATTTTAAAAACCTTTTGATTTAGGATAAGCTTATCATACAGAAACATGACTGTTTGCCACATCTAGGGTGTGGCAAACATGCAAGACAAGTGCATTTGGACATGCTGAGAGTTCTGCATTCCTTTTCAGACACACTCTATCCCCCGGGGGCTGCAGGCATGGCTCCTCTTTCTTCTGGGTGCCTTTCCCCCCCCCCCCGCCCCGTTCTGCTTTGAGTCTGGAAAATTTCCATCTGCAGAGAACAGCCAGCCTGTGAAAGCACCGAGTGTGTTAAGCTGCAGTTTAATCATTTGCTTTAAATACTGCATCTCCTGTCTGCCTGCAGGAGCTATCACTGCAAGCTGGCTGTACACAGGTTAACAAGGTCAGATGGAGCATCTCAAAGCAGATTTCTGTCTACAACTGTCTGTCTTGGACATTGGCTTTAATACCAGTGGACCCCTTTTCAGTACCTCAGCCTTGTTTTGCCCAGATAGGCTTGCCCAGTGTTTGCAAATGTATCAGTCGGGAAAGCATAGACTGGTTTATGTCTAGCTGAAAGCATGGCTATTTACATCACAGAAACTAAAGATTGGCCTCTCACTCCTGACTTGCAGAGAAAAGCAAAACTATTGTCAGTATTTATACTTGCCTGGAAAAAAAAGACCTTTTGGGAGCTGAATTTGATAGGAAGCAAATGCATTAATTAACTTGGGATTTTGGCTTAATCCTTTGATTCATGCTGGGGACACTGAGAAATCTAAATATATCTAGCATTCCACATGCCGCTTTCAAGCTGACAGAAGTGAAGCTAAGTGTGGGTTTTGTTAATTGGCAGGCTTTCAATTCTGTCCTGCTGTGTTTCTCAGGAGGAAGTTAACAGACTCTTGTTATGAGTCAAGGGTAGCAGAAAAGAGAAAGCAACTCCAGAAAGGTAATGGGTGTTTAACTACCTGTAAGCATACTGAAAGAAGGATATGATTTTGTTACTCTGCAGTAAACTGGAAGATACTAAAATTCCAAATGGTCAGTTACATTCATTTGGTGCAACAAGCACCTTTGGCCCTTTATCAAACTGACAGCTGCTCTTTAAGTGATAAGAAACCTTTCTTCACGTAGGGTTTGAAGGGTAAACCAAGAGCATCGGAAGCAAATGCTTTGAGCTGCAAGTGAAAGGTTTAACAGATGTCCCAGCCATTACCTACTTGTTAAGTTACCTTTGCCTGTGTGCTTTTGCAAGCACCAAGGTTTTTCTAGTAATTCTTATGAGTAGTTTGAACAAATATTTCAGATCTACAGATGCAGTTCTGACTAGCATGGGGGAAGTAAACCAGCAAGACACTCCAGCCTAGAATAACAGCATCTCTGGCATACATGTGTTGTTCTTTGCTGCTTGATTACGTCAGGCCACCCTGAGACCTGTTTTTCGTTTTGGCATTCACCATGAGCCTGCATATTGTTAATTACCTTATTATGGCAGCTAGTACCTTTCCCTCACAACTCTCTGTAAACTTTAAGCGATTAAGAATCCTCCTCTTAAAATTTAGAGTGGTTAGTTACAGTGATCTGATGGTCCAGTTCAGATGAGTCCAGTGGAACAATACTGATTTAGTGCAGGCTGCAATTCCAGCCTGGTGGACTTGAAGTTGAGTGTAACTCTACAAAAGGTTAAACAAGCCAATTTCTCTACATGTTTCAGCATACCAGATGAATCATCAGTAGTGAATTTTTATCTGTGCTGAGCCAAGTAGTGTGTTTGATTTATCTGGGAGAAGAGATGCAAGAAGCCAGCAGAAGATCTTGCTTGCCTTTTTTAGCCCAGGGAGCCCATTTCAGGGATAGGTGGCAGAGAACTTCAGGCCAGAGAAAGAGCAGAGCTGCGTGGGATTTTAGGGTGGGAAGTTTGTGTGTGCAATCGTCTATGCCTGTTGGTACACAATTAGTGGTCAAAGGGTTTAGCCTGATTAAAAAAAAAAAACAATTTACATCTCAGGGCTGTGTTGAAGAAGTATTGTTCAAGTCTTCATTAAACGTATCAGAATCAATCATGTGCAGATGAAGAAGCCCTTCAAAATCTAAGTGAGGGAGGTGATTCTGCCCCTCTAGTCTGCTCTCGTGAGACCCCATCTGGAGTACTGCATCCAGTTCTGGTGCCCCCAGCGTAAGGAGGACATCAAACTGCTGGACTGGGTCAAAAAGAAGCCATGGGAGGGCTGGAGCACCTTCTCTGTGGGGACAGGCTGCCAGAGTTGGGGCTGTTCGAATGGAGAAGGCTCTGAGGAGACTTGAAGGGGATCTAAAGGAAAGCTTGGGAGGGACTTCTGACAAGAGCTTGTCAAGATGAGAGGGAATGGATTGAAGTTTGAAGAGGGGAGATTTAGGCTGGAGATTAGAAAGAAATTCTTGAGAGTGGGGAGACACTGGAACAGATTGCCTAGGGAGGCTGTGGATGTACCCTTCATGGATGTTTCCAAGGCCAGGTTAGACAGAGCGTTAAGCAAGCTGGTCTAGTGGAAGGTGTCTCTGCTCATGGCAGGAGGGTTGGAACTAGATCTTTAAGGTCCCTTCCAACCCAAACCATTCTATGAATCTATTCTCCTGTCTTCCCACCAGCAGCCACAGTGCAGATGCATCTGCAGTTACTTGAAAGCATGCATGACAAGTTCATTTTCGCGACCGTGCCTCATATTCCCACATACTTACCTTTTAGCTGACACGGAGCAAAGTCATCATCACTCTCACTTGCTCTTTCACAGCCTCTTCAGCCTCTGCAAACTGCCGATACGGTGATGCAGGGCCCGGCAGGCGTCTCTGCAGCAGTCCCTGCCAGCTGTGCACTATGTGAGATTGTTTCTGGGTGAGTCATACAGCTCCATCTCTGGTTTCTGCTAGTCCGTGCTGTGCCGCGCCTGATCAGCAGGCTGCGAGGGTGACATTGTTTCCTGAGTGATGTAACCGAACGTTCCCCTTCCTCCGCTGCTGGGTTCCTGATCAGTTTTTTCCTTTGTTCTCCAGGGCGTTCCATCAGCTGCCTATCTCTTACTCCTGCGAATCTCTGTGAAGACAAGTGATGTCAACAGCTACCTTAATTAATTTGGTACGAAACGGAGGCTATCAAGTGAGCAGGAGAGCCGTGCTGACCTCCCGCCTCTTGCAAGACGAGAAGCGGCCGGCGGCTGCCTGCTACAGCTCCACCTCCGAGCGCCGCGCTTCCCGCTTCGACCCGGACGGCAGCGGGCGACCGACCACATGGGACACCTTCGGCATCTGGGACAATCGCATCGATGAGCCCATCCTCCTCCCACCCAGCATCAAGTACGGGAAACCGATTCCCAAAGTCAGCCTTGCCAACGTGGGCTGCGCCAGCCACATCGGGAAGCGCAAGGAAAACGAGGACCGGTTCGACTACGCTCAGCTGACCGAGGACATCCTGTACTTTGCCGTGTACGATGGGCACGGGGGGGCGGCAGCGGCGGACTTCTGTGATAAGTACATGGAAAAATACATTAAGTAAGTGCACGGAGTGAGCGAGCGTCACGTTGTCACCTTAAGCCTGTTGCCTTACTCTAAGCTCGCGTTTCAAAAGAGCCAAGGCTTTTGTTTGGGCTTTTGTTCTTTCCCCCGCCCCCGCTTTGCTTTTTGTTCTTCCCCCCCACTTTGTTTTTCGAGAGTCCCAGACCCTCACGTTTCACTGCTTGTTTTGGAATATATTGGTTTTGTCACGGGTTGTTGTCAAGCTTTTTCCTTTGCTTAGTATGCAAGCTAAATACTGCTAAGAGAGTTTATGGTATGAATTGTTCATCCAGAACTAAAGGCACTGAGAAAGTGTCCTTGGTGTCACAAACGGTAATTTGAGGTTTGACAGACCCCAGACTGTGCAAGTGTGGATACACAAATGTTTCACTGAAGCATGCTGCATGAATATGTAATGGGGAGGAGGAATAACTGTGTTAAGTAGACGTGACTTTGTGAAAGCTCAGGTGTAAACAGCTGCACGAACTTTGCAAGGATGCCCATGGGCTTTGGAAGAGATCCCCCCCCAAGTGCCTCTCCTCAGCACTGAACAGACAGAAACACTGCTTCTTACCAATGCATAAGATTTTCAATTGTGGCATCAACATGAGATAGGAAATTAAGAGGAAGTTCTTTACAGTGACAGCAGTGAAACACTGAAACAGGTTGCCCAGAGAGGTGGTCTCCATCCCTCATGACATTCAAGGTCAAACTTGATGGGGCCCTGAGCAACCTGATCAAATTAAACACAGCCCTGCTCACTGCAGGGGAATTGAAGATGGCTTTCAAGGGTCCCTTCCAACCCAGTGCATTCTACAATTTAATGAATTATAGAAGAGAGTCCTTTCATAGGACTGAAAGGAAGCCAGTGGGTCATATACTGTGGCAGTCCTCTTAGGGGATAAAGCCACCCAGCCCCACAGGACAGCAGCAACATCATAGAATGCAAGGTTGGAAGGGACCTCGAGGATCACCTTTCGGTGATAGTGTAGTTGCAGTGAGCTGGCCCAGCACCCTTTCAAGCTGAGTCTTAATACTGCCCAATATAGGGGAATCCACTGCATCCCTTGGAAGATGATTCCAATGTCTAACTGTTCTCGTGGGGAAATGTTTTCTTCTGGAGTCCAATGGGACTCTCCCTAGTAGTAACTTGTCCCCATTACCTCTTTCCTATGTGACTCCTTGTAAAAAGGCAGCCTCCATCCTCTTGGCAGCCATCCTTTATGTACTGATCCATGGCGATGCCTTCCCTAAGCCTTGTCTTCTCCAGGCTGACCAGACCCAGTTCTCTCAGCCTGTCTTCCTATGGCAGGTCTTCCAGTCCTCCGATCACGTATCATTCTTGTGGCCCTTCTCAGGAGGCTTTCCAGCCTGGAACAGTCTATTACAACAGACATGCTATGAACTACCTCTTCTGGATGGTGCCTGCCCCAGGGAGAAAGCCTACAAAGACAAGAGAGGAAAAGATGTTTATACCAAGTTTCCAGGAACGGGCTGGGAACAAAGAGTGTGAACTGATTTCCTGATGGGGTCAGCATGATTGCTGACCCAGGGCTTGCTTACACTCCTTTGCATCTCTGTGTCACAGCCCTGGCTCTTGGAAGAGGAGCACTTGCAAAATGACAGCATTATGCTTCCAGGGGAGGTCATCAGTTAAATCATGTTACCTTCCCTGAAACGAGCATTATTCAGTGCATGCAGGAAGAAGATCGTAGAATCAGTCAGGGTTGGAAGGCACCACAAGGGTCGTCTGGTTCCAACCCCCCTGCCATGCCCAGGGACACCCTACCCTAGAGCAGGCTGGCCAGAGCCCCATCCAGCCTGGCCTTAAACACCTCCATAGATGGAGCTTCAACCACCTCCCTGGGCAACCCATTCCAGGCTCTCACCACTTCCATGCTGAAGAACTTCCTCCTCGCATCCAGTCTGAATCTCCCCAACTCCAGCTTTGCTCCATTCCCTCTAGTCCTGTCACTCCCTGATAGCCTAAAAAGTCCCTCCCCAGCTTTTTTTTAGGTCCCTTTCAGATACTGGAAGGCCACAATAAGGTCACTTCAGAGCCTCCTCTTCCCCAGACTGAACAGAGTCCATCTCCATCTGGAGGCTATGGAAGAGACTGATCAAGATGTGCAGGAAGTGGAACAGTTCTGTGATTCCATGTGTATTTCTTGGAAAGAAGTTTATTTTGTATTTGTTTGTTTGTTTGTTTCCAGAGAATTTCTTGCCGAGGAGGAGAACTTGGAAAATGTTTTGAACAAAGCTTTTCTAGAAATAGACAAAGCCTATGAAAGACATGCTCACCTGTCTGCTGATGGTAGGTAAAAATAGATTGCACTCCTCTGGAGACTAAGGTTGTCATTAATTGCTCAGAAGTTTTGTAGCAAAACCTCCAGAAAACAGTTTTCCTCTGATCACTTACAAAGGAAACAATAATGCTTTACCTCCTTAAAAGGGAAAAAAAAAAGCTCTAAAGATCTAAATCAGTGTTATTGGGGAATTATTGATCTGGATGTTAACTTAATCGTCAGGGAATTTCTCTTGATGTGATTCTTTTAAGTGTTCATCAGGTTAGCAAAGTGATTTGGATGTGCAAGCAGTGTAAGTGACTACAAGAAATCAGAGGGTGGCATTTGGTTTGCTTTGGGTTTGGTGGTTTTCTTTTTGGTTGGTTTTGTGGTGTGGTTGGGGGTTTTGTTTGTTTGTTTTTAAAGCTGTTATTCCTGTGGGTTAAAAGCAATGGTGTCAAAAGTTCCCCTCTCTAACTTGGCTGCTGCACCTGAGGAAGAATGTGAAGCCCAAATTAATTAATCCAATTGGTGCTGCTTCTATACAAACAGAATCATGGGAGTAGCTGAGTGTCAAAAGGGAGAAAACAGTGAAAAGGAAAACAAAGTTAGCTGTAGTAAGGCTGTGGTAAAGCTGGCACCAGCTCTCTTAGACTCCCTTAGTCCTGGCTGTTAATCAAGTTCAGGTATGCCTGCCTAAAGACTACATCTGAACTTCCAGTTCCAGCAACTGGAGCTAATAGAGGGTAACTTGGGAAGAGAGATAGAGGTCCCCATCTTGCTTCTGTTGCAAGAGTTTCCTCAGCCATGAGACACAATTTTAGGAGTCAGTTTAGCCATTCCTAAAACTCCCCCAAAAAAGGCCAATAATAGTAATAAACTACAGCAACAACACCAACAAAACCCCAAACAGTCAGCCTGATCCAGTGCTGGCAGAGGGACTGAGGTCATTTCAGAAGAACAGAAGGTGTAAAAGTTCTCTCTCCAAGACCTGAGACCATCAAGCTCTCTAGGGACTGAAGTGATGCTGCATTCTCAGGCTGCTTTCCAGAAGCAGTGAATGAATAGTCAAGAAGTGGAGTGGCTTCCTGCCTTGTAACTGCTAGATGAATCTAAGTAGACTCAAATATTTCCTGGCAGGGCAAGTAGCCTGGCTGTTGCAGGATACACACCTTTCTTCTTACTTGGTACAAGCTAAGATACCAAGAAAAAAAAAATCTTAAGTCAGTCCTGAAATGCATCCCTTAAAAAAGAGGCATTACATCTAGAAAGCTCATTCCCCATTTATATCCCATCTTAATCATTTGATACTGCAGTCTTCTCGAAACAAATCTGTAGCTAAAAAGATCCAGAGTCACTTTTGAGTGGACAGGGTGAGTTTGAACTGAGCTCACAAGAGACATACCTGATCCTAGCGCCTTCTTGCACATTTGTGTTCTTAAAAGCCCAGATTCAGGGAAGTGTCTGAACACAGATATATGTGCTTCTGAATGCAGGCTTAGGTGCTTCCCTGCATCCTGACCTTTCCTTTTCACTACACGAAGAGCTGTGATGCTTGTGCCCCTTTTCCAACCCTTTGTCAGGTCTTGGTTTGGCTCACTGATGTGACCTCTGTTAAGTGTCAGAGCAGGGACTGGGAGCTGTACTTGGTATCCTGTTCTGAAAACATGGTAGCATTTTGTCCATGAGACTCACAGAACTGGATGACAACAATATTTGGTAGCCACGTGGTGCAGCAAGCTGAGCATTTTGGAACTGCTTAGAGGACTTTTGTTCATGTTGTTGAACTCAGTGGTGCTGCTTAGTGAAATATAATGCAAATGCCAGCAAATTTACGTAGCTGTTACCAAGAAACTGCATAAACTCTCTTCAATAATAAAACTTGAGGTCCAGCAAAAGAGAGGACCAAAGCACTGTCAAACATTCATCTCTGGCAAGCACTCAGTGTTTCTCAGACAGGCTGAGCACCTCCCAAGCTCTTGCAGGAGTTGCTGGGGTCTAAACGAGCCCAATGCTCTGGACTGGTTCCCAGCTGAAAAGTTGTGAAGCAGAGTGAAGTAAGAGGATGCAAAGCAGGTGTTGATGTCTGAACAAACTCAGGTTTTTGGTTTTTTTTTTTTCCTTGCATATCTGTTGTTTAATTCAATGCTGAGTTGACTGGTTGGTGTGAGGTATCTCTGTTGTTGCTGCTGTTTTGAAAGTTACATAAAATGGCAATGCTTGGTATGTATCCTTGTTGGAAGCCTTCTTCCAGACAGCTTGCCAGCAAAATCTCTGGTTCATCATGGCTATTCTAGATGTGACAGTCAAGACTGTCGCTAAAGTATGTTCAAAATGGAGGCTGGTTGTGTAACACTGGGTTTCTGAGATATGTTGGATGCTCCTCAAGACTGCCTTTTGAAAGCTCAGCCTTGTTGCAGTAGATGACTCTGCTAGGTCCTTTCACTGTATCTGCAAAAAAACCCCAGTTTATGTTCCAAGATGTCCAAATATTTACTAACACATGACCAGCTTTTGATGGTGGGGTTTGGATTGGACATTAGGAATAATGAGGAGGAAGTTGTTCAGCATGAGAGTGGTGAGAGCCTGGAGTGGGTTGCCCAGGGAGGTGGTTGAGGCTCCATCCCTGGAGGTGTTTAAGGCCAGGCTGGATGAGGCTGTGGCCAGGCTGATCTAGGTAAGGGTGTTCCCTGCCCATGGCAGGGGGGTTGGAACTAGATGATCCTTGTGGTCCCTTCCAACCCTGACTGATTCTATGATTCTTTAATTTCTTTACTAGAAGAGTGGTCAGGCATTGGAACAGGCTGTCCAGGGAGGTGGTGGAGTCCCTGACCCTGGAGGTGCTCAAAAAGCCTGTAGACAGGGCACTTTGGGATGTGGTTTAATGGCCATAGTCGTCTCAGGGTGACAGACTCAATATCTTGGAGGTCTTTTCCAACTGAAACAATTCTGTTGTTCTGTGAAAGTGAGTGCCTGGGTATGGCAAGGAACAGAAGTCCTGGAACAAATCTCTGCAGCTAAAGTTGCATGGATCTTGTTTGATGCATTGCTTCTAGACCGATTTGAAGGGTAAAAATCTCCTGTCATGGCACAAACTGAACAATATGAGAGATGTGCTCTGCTGTGCCTTATTACAGTGCTGTACTGGCCTGCTGGAGACTGGCTCAGTATCCCCTTTGGCAATGTACCTGTTGCTTCACACAATAAGAAACTTGGTGTAGGTGGGTCTGGGATAATCTGTCCTCTTCCTAAATCCTTTCTAATCCTTAACAGCCCTGCAGCATGGTGTTTTATGTCTCTCTTTGAAAATGCATTTTCATTCACTTCAGATGTTTAAATATAGCCAGTCTCTTTTAAATCACTGCTAAAGTTAGTTACAGGACACAGTAAAGGAAGCTCAGGTCCAACAGATAGGTCATTGCTCACAGGGCAACTGTTAACACAGATGGACAGAATTATCTGGTGATATTTTTGACCAGCCCTACAAAATTAAATGTAAAAGCTGAACAGCTTTGCTCAGCAAGGACAGAAATAGGACAACGACTCATTGCTTCAGGAAACTGGAGCATCTCTCTGGAGAAATGCAAGATAAATCCTCTCTTGGCCTAGTGTAGTCCTACAAGGTACTGCTGCTGCTTGTTAACTGCTCTCAGCCACTCAAAGAACCTGGCTACTGGAATGTGCTGCCCAGGGAGGTGGTGGAGTCGCCATCCCTGGAGCTGTTCAAGGCAGGATTGGACGTGGCACTTGGTGCCATGGTCTAGCCTTGAGCTCTGTGGTAACGGCTTGGACTTGATGATCTATGAGGTCTCTTCCAACCTTGGTGATACTGTGAAGAAAGCAACAGGGAGTCTTGCTGTCACTCTCCACACTCAGTGCATCCAGCTCCAACCACACTGACCACTCACTTCTGGAATAGCCATCTTACTAAGGTGTTAACTGATGTATCTGTGTTTGAAAGGCTCTCCTGGAATCTTTTTACAATGGGCAAACAGCAAAAGCCCCTACATTAAAAAAGCAGTGGGGTGTGAGTTTGTGGGGTTTGGGCTTTTTTATTGTTGTTGGGTTTTTTGTTCTGTATTTTTTTAAAAGGTACCATTCAAACATGACTTTTATTTCTTTGACTGTGTTAACCTGCAACACTGAGGAAAAGGGAGAGCTGCAGAAATTGCACTGCAGTATTTCATCAAGCCATCAACATTGCAAAGACCAAAACTTGACCAGAGGCTCTGATTATTACCTAATATAGTACTTAGTACCTTCAGACTTGATTAGAGGGGTGTTTAGTCTGCACATTTTCCCATGGGTTCATAAACTTCTATTCAGTGCTTTTTAAGATGCCCTCATTTTAGCTGGCACTGGCTTGAACTCCCCATTTTTTTGGTTATATATTACAAATAATATAAAACATTGAGGACACAGATTGGGCCACATTCCCTGCTGCAGATTGTCTTCAGAGTGGCCACTCCTGCCATGCATGAGACAATTGGCTGAATTGGTAACATTTTTTGACTGATTTAGTGGTTACTCATCTCTAGATGAGAAAACAAAATGAAACAAAAGAAAAACAAACACCTTCTGTTTTGGCTGAATTGAAATTGATTTTGTCACACAGCTTTAGTGAGAAGGCAAGAAGGGTGGCAGTTCCCCAAGGCTGATTTATCTATGGCCAAAGGTGTATAATTCTTACATGACCTGGCAAAAAGGCAGTGCAGGCAGACCCAAGCGTGACTGCTTCCCCCTCTTCTGCAGCTCTTATTCTTTCATCTCCAGTGTTGCAGGTTTGTTTTGTTTGAACAAAGTCCCTGGGTGAATTTCCTATTTGCCTCTGTGTGCGTGTTATTTGTGGCAGACACTGTACCTGGTCAGCAGCTCTAGAACTGGAGGCCCTGGACACTATATGGTGGGCTTCAGTGGAAAGAGAGATCTGCTTAATTTTGTCCCAGGTGAAGGAGTCCAGCGGTTCCTAGCCTGGACTACTGGAAGGTTCCCACATCCTCTTTGTCACATTAGTTGAGATGACTTGCAGTAGAAGTTGTCCAGTGAGTGTTAAAAGAACCTATTGAAAGATCTTAGTTTTTATAGTGATGTTGTTAGGAAAGCAATAATAACTTTAATTGTTAAAACAAATGTGTACGCTGATGCAAGGTGGTTTGATATCATTCAATAACCTAGCAGCAGTTGTAGTAAAGCATTAGAAATGTTATCCCATTGTCATTCCTGTGGTTATGAGCTGTGCTGGAAAGCAAATCCAGCCACATCCATGTTCTTGCACCTCTACCCAGGTCATGAACTGGTTCCAAGGGAGCAGCATTTAATAGTTGCTTATTAGTTACTAGCACTGCTATTGCTATTTAACTGATAGATGTATATAAGACTTAACTTTGACTACTACCACAATAGTGGACAGTATCTTGACTTCTCTGTCAGTACCGTCCCTTAACTTTGTGATGTGGCTCTTCCCTTTGAGAGTTTGCACTGGAAAGCTGCAGATTCACCCAAACATCTAAACACTTCCAATGATTTACAAATTGAAAAGAGATCTTAACCTCTTCAGAAACTACTTATGTTGATCAGCACAGTTAAAGAAAAAAACCTCAAGGAATGAAATGGGAGAGTAGCAGAAGTTCTACTTTAATTTTAATGTCTAACCCCCCCTATATTTTCTGTTAAATAATAAGGTAGTTTCACATAGGTTCTTCATTTCACTCCTTTTAACTGTTGGCTAAAACAGGTATTTTACTGGTTCTACTAAAATTTGTAACTGCACTGCTCCTTCCATCACGTGCCTTGCACTGGCTAGTCCTTGCTTCAACTGAGAAAGAGGATGTCAGTTCTTACCTGAATAATCAGAAGCTCCTGGCATCAAAGTAGTTTGGAGAATTGTAGCTTGCATGGCAGCCATGGCAGAGTCCAAGATTTGACCTAGCTCACCATGTTTGCTGGTCACGATGAAGGTGCACAGCTAAACAAAGCTCTCCCTGCAGTAATAATACCTGTTTTAAATGAGAACACAAAGATTCATTTACACTGTGAAGTTGTTTAGGATTCATCAGCTCGCTGCTTTTGCTGCACACAACAAGGCTCAATGCATCTTTCAGGGCTTTGTGCAATTCAGTTTACTGCCAGCTCTGTTTTACTTGTGGGGTGCTGAGACCTCCCAGGGCTGGAGAAGGAGGTTATCAAGATTCCAGAGCTGGCACTTGTATCTAAACTTCCTCCTCCACTTCTGGCAGAGATCTTTTATCCCTGTTTTCACCTGACAGTAACAGGGGATTCTTTTCTTAAGTTAGCCCCAAATCCCTCTTGAATTTGCTATCCTTTTAGAACCTGGGAAAAGTGGAAATTCCCAGGCTGTAGGAGACCTGCAGAGGGCCTTTCCAGGGGATATGCGTTGGCTGGGAATGCAAATGTGTTCCAAGCAATGGCTTGTCCTGGCCAAATGTTTGACTGCAATAGGTCAAGTGGGTAGGAGTTACTACTGCCTTGCAGGCACCTCTCCTGGGGTTACCATTGCACAATTAGCAGGAAGGGAAGATACTGACTGTAAAATGGGACTGCTCCTTTTAAACAGGAAAAAAAGAATGCTGGATGGTTCTCCTGGCATGTCCTTCACTGCAGGTCCAACTGCAGAGCTTTCCTGAATGCAGACCTGCATTCCTGCCCAGGGAGGTGGTTGAACCATCATCCCTGGAGGTATTTAAGACATGTAGATCACAGAATCATAGATGTGGTCCTGAGAGACATCATTTACCAGCCTTGGTAGTGCTGGGTTAATGGTTGACCTCAATGGTCTTAAAGGTCTTTTTCAGCCTAAAAAATTCTGTGATTCTCCTTTCCAAGCACTTCTCCTTTTTATTATTATTATTGCTAGAGCAATGTAGAAATTGAAACAAGAAGGCTTTAAGTTAACTTGTACCAATTAATCCAATCAGGTGCCTGAACACAGGCAGCTCAGCTCACTCCTCGAGCCTGCAAGAGAAGGCAGGCAGCACCCAGGGCTCTGTTTTGCCCTCTAGACAGTCACTGTACACCCCTGTCAAGTGATCCCACCAGTGCCCAGGGCAGATTGCCCAGAGAGCCACTGCCAGCTGACTGCATTGGTCTGCAGGCACAAGGCAAGGCAGAATCCAGTTTTACCTTTGTAGTGGAACCTCCAGCAAACTGACAGGGCCTTTCTGAACAGAGCCAGTGGCTTGCTGGCTGAATCCCCCACCTCTTGGCAAGGCTTGGGGAAGCAGAGTGAGACCGTAACAACTCTGACAGCAGCGGGAGAATGCCACAGGCTCATGTGAAAGAGCAATCCAGTGTTTCTCTTCTGGTGCACTCTGTGGAGCTACAATTACTGCAATTCAATTGCCCACCTCAGCACCTAACAGAAGGGAAGAACAGCTTTATGCTGGCGTACTCATGCACTTACTGTGCCCAAAGATGAGGACAAGAACCCTGTAACATGAGGTGAGCCAGTGGGACAGAAAAGCTGTTTGCTACAAGCACTGTACCTTGCACTGCTTTTATTCCACCTGCCCTCTTTGCACGGAGCCATGTTGTTGCACAGAAATGCTTATCCTCTCCACTCCCTCTCTCTTCCCTCAGCCCTAGATGCATGCTTATTTGCTCTAATATTTTTTGTTCATATATGTAGATTTAGTTTAAATTTGAAACTCCTGGTAATGTAGAGTGCAAGTTGTCTTGGTTTCACCAGCTGAAACTGCTGGAGGCAGTACTAAAACCTCTCTCTCTGATGTGATGTTTATAGCAACTCTGATGAACTCTGGGACCACTGCAACAGTGGCTCTGCTGCGGGATGGAATTGAGCTGGTTGTGGCAAGTGTGGGAGACAGCCGTGCTCTGCTGTGTCGAAAGGGAAAGGCCATGAAACTCACCATTGACCACACTCCAGAGAGAAAGGAGGAGAAGGAAAGGTACCTGTCAGCCAGTGATGTGGTTTCCCAGGGCATGGCCTTGGTCAGAGTGTGCTTGTGGCCTGCTGCTGGGCTGGAAGAAAGCAGAGAGCTGAACATGGAATCACAGAATGGTAGGGGTTGGAAGGCACCTCTAGAGATCATCAAGTCCAACCCCCCTGCCAAAGGAGGATCACCTAGGGCAGGTCACACAGAATGCAGGACCACAGATGGGTCTTGAAAGTCTCAACAGGAGCCTGCACAACTTCTCTGGGCAGGCTGCTCCAGGGCTGCAGCACCCTTACAGTAAAGAAGTTCGTCCTCATTTTGAGCTGGAATTTTCAGGGCTCCATTTTGTGTCCACCAACCCTTGTCCTATCACACCACTGAAAAGAGCCTGGCCCCTGTTTTGCCCTGTAGATATTTATATGCTAATAAGATCTCCTCCCAGTCTTTTCTACTCTAGACTAACCAGCCCCAAGTCTCTCAGCCTTTCCTCATCAGACAGATGTTTGAGTCCCTTCCATCACCCTCATAATGTCCTGAGACCACTTCTGAGCTGGTGGAAAGCAGCACAGTTCTGGTTAATTAATTCATTTGGTTCTGTTTAGAGGGCTGGGGCTGTGGAAAGGCCTGCTTGAATATAAACTGCCCAGCAGTAAGAGCCTCACAGTTAGGACTCACTGTGGAGCCATGAGCACATGCTCCAGACTTGTCCAAAACTGCCAAGTTAGAGCTAAAGCCTGAAGAAATCATAGAATGGTTTAGGTTGGAAGGGACCTTAAAGCTCATCCAGTTCCAACCTCCTGCCATAGGCAGGGACACTTCCCATTTGCCCAAGTTGCACAAGGCCTCATCCACCCTGGCCTTGGACCCCTCCAGGGAGGGAGCATGCATGACCTCCCTGGGCAGCCTGTGCCAGTGTCTCACCACCCTCACTGGAAAGAACTTCTAGTTTGAATCTCCCCTCTTCCAGTTTAAACCCATTCCCCCTCATCCTGTCATTACAAGACCTTGTCAATAGTCCCTCCCCAGCCTTCCTGTAGCTCCCTTCACAGAACTGAAAGGCTACTATAAGGTCTCCTCGAAGCCTTCTCCGGGCTGAAGAGCCCCAATTCTCTCAGCCTGTCTTCACAGCAGAGCTCCAGCAGCCCTGCAGCCCTCTGATCATCTTTGTGCCCTCCTCTGGACGGGTTCCAACAGCTCCACATCCTTCTTGTGCTGGAGTCTCCAGAACTGCACACAGGTGGGGTCTGAGGAGAGCAGAGCAAAGGGGCAGAATCCCCCCCTTGCCCTGCTGGCCATGCTGCTCTTGCTGCAGCTCACCACACAGTTGCTGTCTGGGCTGCACTCATACTGCTGGCTCATGTTGAGCTTTTCATCAACCCAGACCCCCAGGTCCTTTTCTTCAGGGCTGTTCTCAGCCATTCTCCACCCAGCCTGAAGTTGTGCTGTGAATCCCCAGTCAGGACTCAGCCCACTGCTTCACAACCCTTCCAACAGCAAGAGCCAGTCAGTGTCCCAGTTCAGATCCTCTGTACCCCATTCCACACCAGTAACTAGTACCAGAAACTGCAGGTGGAGGCAGGAGCACTGGTGTGAAGCAGTAACTCATATTTGGCTTTTTCTTCTGTGCCCCTTGACAGGATCAGGAAGTGTGGTGGCTTCGTATCCTGGAACAGTGTGGGACAACCTCACGTGAACGGTAGACTTGCAATGACTCGGAGCATAGGAGACTTGGATCTCAAAACCAGTGGTGTCATAGCCCAGCCAGAAACAAAAAGGGTGCAGGTAAAAGAGGGCCTGGTGAAGAGGGACAGCAACACTCGGACTAAGGGGCCTCGTAGGTGTGTGATGCAGGTGGCTGTACCCATATAACCTATGCCCAGGTGAAGCCTCGTGGCCAAGTTTGGGGTTTTGTTTGTGGTGAAGTACCCAAAGACTGAGTCTGATTAACTAATCTCAGACTAAGGGAACAGAAAAGAATCATAGAACGGTTTAGGTTGGAAGGGACCTCAAAGCTCATCCAGTTCCAACTCCCTGCCATAGGCAGGGTCACCTCCCACTAGAACAGGTTGCTCAAGGCCTCATCCAGCCTGGTCTTGAACACTTCCAGGGAGGGAGCATCCACAATCTGGCAGTGGTGATAAATTCAACCAGATTAAAATCTAAATCCCATGTATTATCCTATGGTATTCCCATCCCAGTGCAGTGTAGAGTGAGGGAAGAAAGGTAACACATGAGACCCATTACTGAAATACAAAACCATTGGCCTGGTGGGGGCTTGTGGCCAAATTCTGAGGTGAATGCTGATAGAAACCCAGCCCTGAGAGCCGAGCTGGGTATCAATGGGCTGTTGGGGGTGGGGGGGGAAAGTAGAATATGTAGAGGTTTGCACATATGGGAGGAAGGGAGGAGAAGAGGGCAGTTGCATGCATCTCACCATAGCTCTGTAGTTGTGCAGAAGCCAAATTAGCCACCCAGCAGGTATCCAGCACAGTTGTTTTTACTCTTGCAGGATGGCTTTGCTCTCAGCTTATGTTACCCAGTTCACCTCAAAGGCAACTTCTGTTCAGTTGGTCCTAGCTGAACAGCACCCACTGGGCTTGAGGGGTTTAGGGAGATGTCTGCAGTGCTGCCATGTCTTCCTAAGTGAAAGGAAGCATTTTGTTCACTGAGTAATGTATAGAGCTGGGGGTTTGGCCTCAGTGTATTCAGATGGCTGCTTCCTAGAACAGGACCCACCTGAAGATGCTTTCACCAGCACAGGGAGCGCAATGTGTGATGGCTGTGCTGGAAGAGTCAGGGAACAGCCTTTGGCTAGCCAAGGGTCTGGGGTAGTTCTTACATGGGGAACAGAAGAAGATGCAACAGTGCATAAAAGCATAAAGGCAGGGAAATTAATTTGCTTTCCAGCGCTGGCTCCATCGTTGTCATCCTGTGTCTCTCTCTGGCAGCTGCATCATGCAGATGACAGCTTTCTGGTCCTCACCACAGATGGTATCAACTTCATGGTGAACAGCCAGGAGATCTGTGACTCCATTAAGCAGTGCCATGATCCTGCTGAAGCTGCCCACGTTGTTACTGAACAGGTAATGCCAGGCCTTCTCTGGGCACCAAGTGCTCCTGCTTGGTTTGGTTTGGTTTGAAAGGAGCAAGAGTACAGCCCACGTATTGAAGTGAAATAAGCTGTGCTGGTGGAGACGTTCCCTGATCCTGCCAGCTGGCCTCTTCCTTACGCTCGGTCTTTCCACTTGCCTGTCAGGCACCATTTCAATTAACTTGCTTAGCCGCTGAACTGCTGTGGGTACTGCAACCACAGCTGACTCCTGTAGCTGAGCATGACATCAGCATAGATGGCAATAGCCACTTTCTCACCAGGCTCTTGGACAGTGACACAGAATCATGGAATCACTGAGGTTGGAAGAGACCTCTAAGATCATTCAGTCCAACCATCAGCCCAGCACCACCATGACCACTAAACCATGTCCCAAAGTGCCATCTCTATGTTTTTTGAACATCTCCAGGGATGGGGACTCCACCACCTGCCTGGGCAGCCTGTTCCAATGCCTCACCACTCTTGCAGCAAAGAATTTTTTTCCTCTCTTGAAGCCATTTCCTTTCCTCCTATCCCTTGTGACTAGGAACAAGTGACCCAATACCCACCTCACTCCAGCCTCCCTTCAGGGAGTTGCAGAGAGCAAGGAGGTCTCCCCTCAGCCTCCTCTTCTCCACGCTAAATCCAAGATCTCGCAGCTGCTCCTCACCAGCCCTGGTCTCCAGACCTTTCACCAAGGTCATTGCCCTTCTCTGGACATGCTCCAGCACGTCAGCGTCTTTTGGTAGTGGGACCCAAAACCACCCTCACTACTCGAGGTGTGGCCATAGCAGTGTCCAGTACAGGGGGACAATCACTTGCTGGTGCTGCTGGTCATAATGTTGCTGATGCAGGCCAGGATGCTGCTGGCCTTGCCCACTTGGGCACTCTGCACTGTGCAGAGTTGTACCACAACACAGCATCAGGGCTGGGAAGGGGCAAGCTCTGTCTTGCAGAGCCAGAGTCTCCTTTCCCCAGCGAGATGATGCTGCTGACAGTTGGTTCCTTGCAGGCGATGCAGTTTGGCACCGAGGACAACAGCACCGTTGTCATTGTGCCGTTTGGAGCTTGGGGCAAGTACAAGAACAACGAGATCAACTTCTCCTTCAGCCGCAGCTTTGCTTCCAGTGGGAGGTGGGCCTGAAGACCTGCCCGAGTTATCTCTTCCTGCCACCACCTGGACACAGCATGCTACAGTTCTTAGGTTGACTTAGTGTCTTGTCCATCTCTTCTGTTCCCAGTGTTGTAGGAGGTGCCACGGTGCCTTCGTTGTGCTTATGGCTGATCGCGATCTGCTGTGTTTATTTATTCCAGTCGGCCTTGAGGCAGCTATTTCTTTGGGTCTGTAGTCCCAGCAGCTCTGCACATCACTTGGTTCATGTAGATGAGGCTCTGGGGTTTCACCCACGGCTGGAGGCGTTGCACAATTGTTTCATGCCTATTTGTATTGACCAGGACCCTTAGTTAACCTGGCAGCTGTGTAAGTCTGAGCCTGAGCCACACGCTGGCTCCCTTGTACCTCAACAGATGGGGGAACAAATGCACAGAACCCTTGAGCAGGCAAGAGAATTTGTTGTCTTCCTCTGCTGTGCAAGCACCCAAAGCTTCCCTGTGCTTCAGGAGAAGAGGGTGAAGAATGAGGGAAGTGTTTCAGAGATGTTTATGTTCTGATACCAGTGGCGTTTGGTGTAGCTGAACAAATTCCTGAGCCAGTGCTGCTTTTGCAGGGCTTTGTGCCCTCCCTGCCATCATCTGTGATGATCTAGCTCCAAGGAGACAGAGCAGGCTGGAGCCATGTGCCTTGAACAGATGGGAACATTTCTCCATTTGCTCCAAAGCCTGTATGGTCTCTGTGGACCACACGGAAGCCCCTTGCACTGTCTTCTCTTTGGTGTGCCAATGCTTGACAGGAACATGGAGAAGGGAAAAAGCTGCACAGTTTTGATACCCAGAGACTCTCCAGCTCAACTTGAATTTTTACTTCTTTTTTTGTTTTTAAAAAAGAAAACCAGCTGATTTCCAAGAGTTTACTAGTGAAGATTCTTTGGAAGTGTGGAACAGATGGGAGAGTTGATTACTTCATAAATCCATGAGGATTTTCCTACCCTCCAGTGAAGATTTCTCTCAGTTATTCATGATCTCCTGTGTCTCTTCATGGTACACAGGGAGCTGTGAAGTGCCCAAAGCAAGCCAGCTAGAGAAAGAGGAGAGCATTATAATAATGTGAGAGAACTTCTCTTAAGTTTTGGGTATTGTCTCTAGCAGGTGTCAGATACTCTGACACCAGGAAGCAGTTTTGTATTTCAAGTGTTGCCACTTCCCTTTCTAGAGGGATTCTGCGTCTAGTGAGGCATGGGAAGGGCAGAACTCTGAGCCAGCTCCTATTGCTGCTGTGACAGACTGCAGGTGAGATGTTGGCAGCAGGTGAAGATCTGTCCCATTGTGCCTCCTTCAGACCATCTTCCTCTGCTTCACACCAGGGGTGCAGCTCCTGTGGCCTCCAGGTCACCTTGTTGCAATGAAACACAGGGCCCACAGAATGGGCAGAGAAGACCCCAGGCTCTTCTCAGCTTGCCACAGTATTTTTGATTATGTAAGTTTTGCAACAAAACAAATCTGCCTGATCCTAAATCACCTTGCAAGAAGTATTTCTGAGATGTCCCAGACTCATTTTCCAGTGTGAAGTCCACATCGTTGCTGTGAGCCCTTTCCTTTTAGCACAGGGTTACACCTTAGGCAGTCATTTCACGTGGGTTTCCTTGCCTCTGTGGCAGCACCCAGCAGAGCAGAGTTTGTAAGCTGAGAGAGCTGCTCTAGGAACTGCTTACCACTAGTTTGTGCTGCAGCACCAACAGCTGAGAGCGTTTCTCCTGCCAAAGTAGCGCCCTGATAAAACAGCAAGTGTAAAGCTGCTAGCAAAGGGTTAATTACCCACAGCAGGCAGCAGGCTGCCTGGGACAGTGAAGGGTTATGACTCTGGACAGGGAGTTGCTATGGGGGTGGCATTGGTATCAAGTGTCAGACAGGCTTGAGCAGTGCTGCAGGGATTTGGAGCAGCTCCATCACAAGCTCCAGCCAGCTCCCAGTGCTGCTCATTTCTGTTTGGCCAGCTAAGCCATCCTTCCTGCTTTCAGCTGGAGGAGTTTACTAGTACAGCTATTGAGACTGCAACTGCAGTTCCAGCTCAGTCTCACTGCTACTTGAAAAGGGAAAATTCACACTAAAATGCCACTTGCAGCCTTGATGAAGGAGAGCTGGTCCGTGGGAGGTGAATACAGTGCAAGAGATTGAGATGGGGATGAGGTCCAACAGTTCATTTAATAGAGGTTCCTCAGTATAAACAGAATGGTTTTTGGCTGGTAAAGACCTTTAAGGTCATTAAGTCCCAACTATTCTCTAACTCTGTCAAGGCTAGGGCTAAGCCATGCCCCTCAGCAACACATCTCTGCTTCTGTGAAACACCTCCAGGGATGGAGATTCAACTAGCTCCCTGGGAAGCCTGTGCCAGGCTTTGAGAAACCTGTTCAGTGAATAAGTTTCTTCTAATGTCCCATCTATATACAGTCCCTTTGGGTTGGAAGGCTCTGGGTTGGAGAATAGTTGTGGAGCACAGATTATGGTTGAGAAGGGGGTGTGAAGAGAAATGAGCACCATTGCTGCTTTGTACATGCTTGGGGAAATGAAAAGTGTGAGGAGCTTGGAACCACCCCAGGGTTTCCACCGAATCCAAAGGATCAGGGTGTCAGATCACCTTTTCTGTCTCAGCAAGAGCATGTGCTGTGGTCAGAGGCACTGGGATTTCTTGCCAAGGCAGAAGCACAGAACCACAGACACCAGTGAAACTGGTTTCGTAGTGATTTGTCCTCAATAAATTCAGTGGGGCACTGCTGGGTCCATGGGTCACCCTCCTAACAGGCTCACTGTCTGGTACAGCAACACTCTTGGTATTCCTTGGTTCTGCAGCTGCTGCTCTCAATACAGATTGCTCCAGCGAGGTGTCCTCTTCACCCAGGACATCAAGTGCGCGGGCAGCAGCATCTGTCGTAGCTCTGTACAGCCTGAAGTGCAATTGCACACCTGGGTTCCATAGTTTGCCTTAGAGCTCTGTCTGAATCACCTGGTTTGATGTTTGGTGGGATCGATGCCCAGAATTCATCTACTTCATTTGACAGAGATGTCTGTTTGGCCTTTTTTTTTTAAGAAAAAAAACATTGGTTCATCAACTCCAATCTCCAGTGGAGCAGATCCATCTGTACTGGAATGCTTAAAACATCTTGTAATAAAGAACTGGCTCCTAGAGTTGGGTTCTTGCAAGTTGGTTTGTCTTTTTCCACCCCACTGTGACCTGCCAGAGGAGTTTCTGCTTCTTAAGTTATGTCTTGTCTGTCCCCACAGCCCCAGGCCCCAGCCCTGCCATAAAAACTTCTGCCAACCAAGGCTTTGCCTGCAGATACATTTCCCAGTGACTATCAAGTCTGAATCTTTGGTCATCATCTAGGGTGGCCCCAGAGCAAGTTGCTCAGGATGGCATCTAGGTAGGTTTACAAAGTGTCCAGCAGAGAAGGAGGCTTCACACCCTCTGTGGGCAGGCTGCTCCAGGGCTCCAGCACTCTCACAACAAAGAAGTTTTTCCTTAAGTTCAAGTGAAGACTCCTGTGTTGCAGCTGGTGCCCATTGCCCCTTGTCCCATCACAGGGAACCACTGAAAAGAGCCCAGCCCCATCCTCATAACCTCAACTCAGGGTCAGGGGCACCCCTCCAGGGACAGGGCCCCAACCACCTCCCTGGGCAACCCATTCCAACCTCTCACCACTCATACTGAACACTTCCTCCTCACCACCAGTCTGAACCTACCTATCTCCAGCTTCGCTTCATTCCCCCTAGTCCTGTCACTCCCTGATAGCCTAAAAAGTTCCTCCCCAGCTTTTTTGTAGGCCCTCTTCAGATCCTGGAAGGCCACGTAAGGTCACCCGGGAGCCTCCTCCAGACCAAACAGCCCCAACTCTTTCAGTCTGTCCTCACAGCAGAGGTGCTCCACACCTCTGAGCATCCTCGTGGCCCTTCTCTGGACACACTCCAGCACATCATAGAATCATAGAATGGTTTAGGTTGGAAGGGACCTCAAGGATCATCCAGCTCCAACCCCCTGCCACAGGCAGGGACACCTCCCACTAGAGCAGCTCGCCCAAGGCCTCATCCAGCCTGACCTTAAACACCTCCAGGGAGGAAGCATCCACCACCTCCCTGGGCAACCCATTCCAGTGCCCTACCACCCTCACTGTAAAGAACTTCCTCCTAACATCCAGTCTAAATTTCCCCCCTTCCAGCTTATACCCATTCCCCCTCGTCCTAACATTACTAGACCGTGTAAATAGTCCCTCCCCAGCTTTCCTGTAGGCTCCCTTCAAATACTGGAAGGCCACTATAAGGTCTCCTCGAAGCCTTCTCCTCTCCAGGCTGAAGAGCCCCAACTCTCTCAGCCTGTCCTCATAGCAGAGGTGCTCCAGCCCTCTGATCATCTTCGTGGCTCTCCTTTGGACCCGCTCCAGCAGTTCCATGTCCTTCTTGTATTGGGGGCTCCAGAACTGCACACAGTACTCCAGGTGGGGTCTGACGAGAGCAGAGTAAATCCTTCTTCCAGAACTGGATGCAGGGGAGGAGTCAGGTTGAAGACCACCCCCCAGGAGGGTTAACCCTTTACACCCTACATCTATAACCAGCAGTTTTCACACTGTTTGGCTGCCATCGCCCAGGCAAGCACTCATCTCGTAACTGCACCTGTCTTGCTTCCGCTCCTCCTAGGAAAATGGCAGTGCCAAATGTTCTGGTCCACTCTTACAGTCTCCTTGCCACTCCTTCATAGCCCAGAGGAATTCAGGACTAGTCCCTTCACTTCGTGACACAAGGAGAGAGAGAAACACACATAAGGAAAAACTTTTACACCGTGAGGGTGACAAAACATAGGAGCAGGCTGCCCAGAGGTTGTGGAGTCTCCTTCTCTGGAGGCATTCAAAACCCACCTGGATGTGTTCCTGTGTGACCTGCTCTGGCAATGGGGTTGGACTTGATGTTCTTTCGAGGTCCCTTCCAACCGCTAACATTCGGTGGTTCTCTGACAATTTTGAAGCATCTTGGAGGAGCGCAGGTAGTGCTGCAGCTCCATCTGACTGCCCAGGACCGTCGCAAATGCCTCGGTCTAGAAAAGAATCACAACTACCTGGATTTTCCGTCATCGCTCCTCCACTCTTACTCTCTTTTACGACAGGTAAACCCAGGGCTGTCCGACAGGCGTGCGGGGCACCCGCCCGGCACCGTCCCGCCTCTTTCAGCTGCCCGCCATTGCCTGGCAACGGCCCGCCCGCGGCGGCAGCTCTCGCGAGAGCTGCTTCGGCACAGATCGGCCACGCTCGGCTGCGTTCGGCGCTAGGAGGCTCTGATGCGGTCGGCTCGGCTCAGCTCGCTCAAACGTCTCGGTGCGGGCAGGACACAGGTTCGGCCCCGAAAGGGACGCAGCTGCGGGGCACTGCCTTCCTCCTGCTGTGCCCCGAGGTCCCGGCCGGTCTCGGGGCAGCCGCTCGGCGTCCCCCCGGTAGAGCACCGGGAAGCCTCGGGGCGATATTCGTAGACTCGTTTCAGGTGCAAAGGACCTTTGAGAGCATCGACCCCAATTGTTCTCTAGCTCCTCGAATACCTATCTCAATCTCAAACTGTGCCAGGGCAGATTTAGGCTGGACATTACGAAGAAACTCTTCACGGAGAGAGCGACTGGCATCGGAATGGGCCGCCCGGGGAGGTGATGGAGTCGCCATCCCTGGAGGTGAAAGGAGGCTGGATGAGGCACTCAGTGCCATGGTTCAGTTAATCAGAAGGATTAAGTGATAGGTTGGACTGGATGATCCTAGAGGTCGTTAAATTCTGTGACCCTGTGAAGGCCAGTGCTGATCCAGACCCCTCAACATATCTCTGCACCTTTGAAACACCTCCAGGGCTGGGGATTCTACCACCTCCCTGGGCAGCCTGTGCCAGTAGCTGAAAATCCTTTCAGGGAAGAATCAACCTGAGACCATAAGACAGGGACCAGGGGCACCAAGTCCCTCCCACTGCAAAGGAAGATCAGGTTTGTGACCACCTGAGCAACACGAACATACACAAGTTCATGGGACCTGGTGAAGTGCGTCCTAGAGTCCTGAGGGAACTGGCTGAAGGGGTTGCCAAGCCACTCTCCCCAATACCTGCTAGAGCATGTCCAGAGAAGGGCCACCAGGATGATCAGAGGGATGGAGCACCTCTGCTATGAGGACAGACTGAAAGAGTTGGGGCTGTTCAGTCTGGAGAAGAGGAGGCTCTGAGGTGACCTTCTTGTGGCCTTCCACTATCTGAAGGGGGCCTACAAAAAAAATGGGGAGGAACTTTTTAGGCTCTCAGAGGGTGACAGGACATGGGGGGGATGGAGAAAAGCTGGAGGTGGGGAGATTCAGACTGGACATGAGGAGGAAGTTGCTCAGCATGAGAGTGGTGAGAGCCTGGAATGGGTTGAGGCCCCATCTCTGGAGGTGTTTAAGGCCAGGCTGATCTAGAGTAGGGTGTCCCTGCCCACGGCCAGGGTGTTGGAACTAGATGATGCTTGTGGTCCCTTCCAACCCTGACTGATTCTATGATTCTATACTTGGAAAGTCCTGGCAGCCAGGTGAAGTCTCTGAAGACTGGCAGAAGGGAAACATCCCACCCATTTTTAAGAAGAGTAGAAAGGAGGTCTCTGGGAACTACTGACCTGTCACCGCCTCACCTCTGTGCCCAGGAAGAAGTGGTGGAGGCCCCATCCCTGGAGACACTGTAGGTGAAAGCAGATGGGTTCCAAACAACCTGATCTAGTCGGAGATGTCTCTGCTCACTGCGGGGCTGTTGGACGAGATGGCCTTTGAGGGTCCCTTCCAGCCTGATGCGTTCTGTGGTTTCCCATCACTGTGGATGACGAAGCTGATGCTCAGAAAGCCGAACTGCAACGAGCAGTTGAAGTTTACCTCCTGGTGAGACTACAGAAAGACGTTAACTCGTCAGTTACCACTCCTGTCTTACAACCCTGTATTTCAGCTGCAGAGGTCGCACCTCCTCCAACAAATGCAAACCAGCTTTTTGGTGGTAAATAGCAGGTATTTATTTGAAATGAAAAAAATACTTCAGTACCTGAACTATTGCATTTTAATCATGTCTTGTTGTAGTTGTGTTAACTCTACCTTTTTGCATTGGAGACAAATATACAATGAACATTCAGATATCACAGATTGCACACTAGATAGGAAATCATCAGGCCTTTTACGTAACCACCAAAAAACAGATACTGGATTCTGCAATATAGTACAAAATTCCACACTCCAGTCTTAGCCAGTTATCTTCAATTGACTCCTGATGCTGTACAAAGAAATGGCCATTCAGCTAGGGCTTACAAGTTAATAACAGGACCAAAAAATAACAATCCCCCCCAAAACAAAACAAGAACAAAAAAACCACCCCAAAACAAACAAACAAAAAAAGTTAAGGTAAAATATACATTGCACTGACACAAAAAGTCAGCTGTGTTAATAGTCATGCAACAAGTAACCAAACTTGCTGAAATTAAAAATACTTCCTAAAAAAACAAAACAAAACAAAACAGTTTTAACTGCAGCAGTATTTTATACACAGGTCATTGGCTGAAAGGAAACAAAATAATAAAGGAGCCCTGAAATGATACAATGGCAAATAGAAGTTTCTACCCATTTTATACAATAAGAAAGTGCAAAAAAAAACCAAAAACAAACAAACAAACAAAAACAAAACAAAAAAGAACTTCTCTAAAGTGTTTTGCTGTTGAACTGATGCCTGTTGGCTGGAGGCAGCCAAATCCCCTCCCCCCCACCCCGCTCTCAGAAGCATGACGTTAGAGTTGCACACTAGGTACAAATGTTAGGAGTACATGAGTTAAGTTTACTACGGAGACCAAGGCAGGAGAAGCCATGAGGTACTTGCAGAGAATACAGCCTACCGATGGCAGTCTACATGAGTATAGGTTTGCTCAATGGGCCTGTACATGGAAAACAAAAGCGAGTACTTGCTTTAAAAGCTCAAAAGGAAATAGAAAGAACTCCCCACTCCCAGGTGAACAAAGCAGCTGCCCGCAGCACCGGCTGCAGAGGAAATACCAGCGGGTTTGGTTTGCCCCCTTCACCTCCTGCCAGTGAGAACCTGGGGTCTGGAACAGCGTAACCAAAGGATTAAGCCTCAATGTAAACTGGGACTAACCTCCGCACTACAGAGTTTGTAAAGAGTTAGGAGCTGGCTGTGCTCAGAGCACAGAACAGCACAGGCACGAGGTGCTGCTGAGGATGAGCATAGTCAGCTCCCTCTTCACCGACAGCCTACCTGTAGTCCTGTGTGTTCAAGTCCTCTCAGGGTTACTGTCAGAAACCTGGGCTTTGTTAGGCTTTAACCATGGGGTTGGACAAGTTCCAGTCCATAGATTTTAATGTCCTTCAATCTGTGGTTGATCTGAAAGCTGGAGGCAAGGGGGAAGAAGAAAATTCTGTGGACTCAGAGGCATTCTAGGGTTGCTCAAGGAGCCTTGTCTCCAAACTGACAATGTTAAGGCCACCAGCCTGCCTTCTGAGCTCTGCTGGCTTCACATCATTTTGGAAAGGCTGAAGGCAATGCTAGAGGGAAGAGCTGAGCACAGCAATTCCAGTGCTCCACACGATTACTGAGGAGCTCTGCTCGGGTTTAGGGACAAGTCTGCAGCGTGCTTACTGGTGTGATCGTCACTCTCTGGATCCAAAGGGATCTGTCTGGGTCAGCTCATCTCATCTCAACAAACTTGCATTTACTCAGCAGTGTGCAAGGGCTCTAGAGAAGATTTTCTGCTCATCTGGGGACCCAGAATGCCTACCAAAAGAGGAAGAGATCTCATTTGACAGACCAGCACATACAGAATAAACAAACAGGTATCAAAATACATATTTAACCTTCAGTGCAGAAACAGGTGACACTGGGGGAAAGAGTAAGTGGTCAGGATTAACAAATTATTCACCACTAGAAGCTCAAATCAAGAGAAGACTCGTGTGCCCCAGCAGTGCCAAGGGCCTTCTGGAATGAGCTCACAGCCCACAGAGCTTCTGGCACTTCTGATGGTGCAGTTCTGAGGACAGTAGCAGTCCTAGGGCCAGAGCCCATCCCCATCATTCCAAGTGCAGGATGGAATGATGGCTCATCATCTGGAGCGAAGACACTCACCGAAGCACCAGCAGAGCGCAAGCAGAGCCACCAGTCTCCTGTCGGTTTGGGGCACATCCTTACCTCTATTTTAAAGAATCCATCGTGAATATACCTAGCTCTAGATCATTTACAAAATATATACACATATGTTAAAAACCAAAACCAGACCAAAGCCCAGCCTGCCCCCTCCCCACTCCCTCCCTCGCCCAACCGCAAACCCACCGGCAAGACCTCATTCCAAGGTGAAGTCCACGGGGCCTATCCGACGCACACCTTCCAGTCCCAGTGGGTATCAGTGTCTCTACTTCATCCCACATGTAGTGCAAAAGAAATAAGAGTAGTAAAAAAATACTGCCATGAAAACTCCTTCTGGAACTGAAAAACCAAATAACCCAAACCAACCCCTAAGGAAAAATCTACTGCTGTCCTCAAGCTGCTGGCATGTGTTGGAGCACGCAGAGAGCTGCTGGGAGCAGTCACTGCTTTACAGTGAACTTGTGTTCAAGAAGTTTGGTTTCTTTGCAAACAAGCTGCAGGACAACAGGGGGAAGATCTGCTGCGGAAGAATTCCATTCTGTACCCACCGGCAAGCCAACTGCTATTGACTAAAGAAGGTAAAAGCTGGTTCTTGCCCTGCATGAATCAGCTGCTAACAAAGGGTAAGTCATTAACAAAACAGCAGCTCTGAATTATGTATAAAAGAGGCCTTCGTAAATATGAACAACACTGAGGTGGTAAAGAGTTTGGTATAAAATGCAACACAAGTGTACAGTTTAGTTCCTGGGTTATCTTACAAGCTAGAAGAAAATACTCCCAAAGTCCTAGTCTCAAAAATGTTCTCTTTTGGAGGGAAAAGAAGAAAACAACCCACAAGCTAAAAATAAATCCATGTAGCCTCACCAGGAAAATAAGAGAATGTTGGCAACTGAAGGAACAAACATGCACAGACTGGGGCTGTTAAACAGAAATCCACACACTGCCTTTGAGTCTTCTGGGGCATTGTCGGGTTTAAACCTTCCTGTTTCAATTGGTAGGTGAGATAAAGATGCCACCCAAAGTCTAGTGGTTAATCTGGAGTCCCATGGAACAGGCAGTTAGGTTCAGATGTAGATAAAAAGGCCATTCTAGCTATTTACAATATACACAGGAGCTGGTGGAGAAGGCAGATTTACAGCTCGCTCGAAAAAGCCCTCCCCGGCTGCCCCCTCCCCTGCCCCACGGGACTAGCTCTGCAAAATCAAGACAAGAACAGCTCGGTAGGGTACATGAGGGCTTCCCCACAGCCACGGCAACACAGCTTTAGGAGTGAAGAGTTCTGCTGGGTTTGTGGTTGTTAATCATGTCCTCCCGGAGCTTGCTCTTCACTCATTGACCTTGTCTCAACACCACTCTGTTCAGTGATCCTTTTTGACTTTTAGTGCTTAAAACTCAGTGTAAACAGACAGTGTTCTAATCCCTTCTGACCACTGCACCAGACTCCCACTAGTCCTTGGAGTCAGGGTGGGGTTGGACGAGGTCTCCCTCTGCCAAGACCCCATCAATTTCTAGGCCCCTCCTCTGAACCCCGCTCGTGCTGCAGGTTGTAGAAGCAGTTCTGGCAGACTCTGACTGGGGAGGAGATCTTCAGCCGCTTGATTTCGGACTGAAACCTGCTGCACCTGCAGAGGGAAACAAACACTGCTGTGAGCACAGGTACTCTCCCAACCAGGCCATCTTCTATCCAGGTGTGGAAGCTACCACTAAGACTTCAAATACCAGCAAACCCCAAACTTAACACAGAGATGCAATACGGTATGGCAGACTGGGAATTTCACTTGTATGAGGGACTTTTGACAAGGACCTGTAGTGACAGGACAAGGGACAATGGCTTTGAGCTAGAAGAGGGGAGATTGAGGCTGAAGATGAGGAAGAAATTCTTGATGGCGAGGGTGGGGAGACACTGGCACAGGTTGTGGATGCCCTCTCCCTGGAGATGTTGAATTCCAGGCTGGATGAGGCCTTCAGGAAACTAGGCTAGTGGGAGGTGTCCCTTCCAAACTCTACCTTTCCTCTTGATAGTTCTCTTCCTGACTGGATTTATGAAGGGGCTGCTCTGTCTTTTCTAACTCCTAATTTCTAATTCTAATGAGAGTTTTCATGCATTTTTTCCATCAGTTTTGTTTTGGCAAATAAACCCTTAGTCTTCTAGCAGATCTCTCTGGTATGCAGTGACTTTAGCCAGCCTAGCATTCTGGATGGAAAAGCCATACAGCCAAGGGAGGCTGCTGGCTGGCTTACTTCTGGCAGAAGAGCTGTCCGCAGTTCCTGCAGTGGTGACGCCGCTCAGTGAGTGAAAACCGGACGGTGCAGCCGGAGCAGCTGTCCCCTCCCTCGTCCTTCACCCAGTGATCTGCTGCAGATCGGCCAGGCTGATCACTCACCGACCAGCTGAACACTCTGCCTCGACCATCCCCAATGAGAATCCTGCTGTGATCCCTGCAAGAGAAGAGCAAAAGCATTCCTCCAGAACTCCGGCGCAGCAATGCTCACATTATTGGTGATGACTTTACCTCTGTCTACTGGTTGAACATGAGCCAGCCTGTCTCCAGCTGGCCAAGAAGGCCACCAGCGTCCTGGCCTAGACCAGCAATAGTGTGACCAGCACGACCAGGGAAATGATTGTCTTGTACTCACCACTGGTGAGGGCACACATTGAGCACTGGATTTATTTTTGGGACCTCAGTCCAAGCAAGGCATTGAGGGGCTGGAGCAGGTCCACAGAAGGGCAGTGAAGCTGGTGAAGGGTCTGGAGAACAAGGCTGGTGAGGAGCAGCTAAGGGAACTGCGGGTGTTTAGTCTGGAGAAGGTGAGGGGCGACCTCACTCTGCAACTCCCTGAAAGCAGGTTGGAGTGTGGTGTGGGTTGGTCTCTCCTCTCGAGTAGGATGAGAGGAAATGGCTTGAAGTCACCTGAAGTCAGTGATGGAGCCACCATCCCTGGAGGGATTTAAAAGCCATGCAGATGTGGCGCTGAGTAACATCCTAGTGGTGACCTGGCTGTCTTGGGATAATGGTTGGCCTCGATCTGAAAGGTCTCTTCCAACCAAAACAATTCTGTGATATGTCAGAGTATGCAACACACTGAATCCTCAGGCACAGTAACTAATGTGCAAGTCAGCCTGGTCTGAGTGGGAATCGGAGGTGTAACGACTCCCTGTGTTTAATACAACAAGGCTGAATGCCTCCACTTCCTTTTTTGTTTGTGGACTAGAACAGATTCATAGAATACCAGGTTGGAAGAGACCTGAAGGGTCAGCCCAACCTTCTAGGGTAAGAATATAGCTTAAATGAGATGGCCCAGCTGGGCCTTGAAACTGTCTAACACAGTCCTTGAGCAGAGCTGCCCTGAACAGAAGCACTCTAAAACATTAAGGAAGGAACTCCTTCCCACTGCAAAACCAAAAAAATCATGTTGGAAGCATTCAGCAGTGGAGCAGCCATGCAGTGTTTGAAGGTGACCTAGGGGACAGACGGAGAGGTGAGCTGCTCACTTGGAGATGCCGAGCGCGGTGATCTCCGCCGGGTGTGCGTTGTCCTTGCGGTCGAAAGCTGTGTGCATAGTTAGTTTGCTCCTGAACACCAGCTGACGCTCCCACCGGTATCCTGGAAAGGAAAGGCAAAGAGGAGGGTTAAAGGCAAATTTATTTCTTCTCAGGTTTGTCCCTTCCTCCCCACAGCATACCTGTGACTCTGCAGACAGACAAAAATCTACTCCTCTGCTCCCTGAGATAACTCCCTAAGAGTTGAGTTTCAGTCAAGGAAAACACAATTTTCAACTGCATGTGAGAAAGGGGACACAAACTAGGCACACTCTACTCTCTTGAGGTCCAGTTGGGAGCTGCAGAGGAGCACCTTTGTGAGGAGGAGAGGCTGAGAGACCTGGGGCTGTTTAACCTGGAGAAGAGCAGTCTGAGAGGGGATCTTCTCAGTGCTCAGCAAGAGCAAAAGGGCCTGTAGAGGGCAAAAGGATGGGGCAGACTCTTGTCCATGGTGCCCAGTGAAAGGACAAGGAGCAACGGGCATGAGCTGGAACCCAGGAGGTTCCATCTGAACAGATGAAACTTCTTTGCTGTGAGGGTGCTGGAGCCCTGGAGCAGGCTGCCCAGAGAGGCTGTGGAGTCTGATGGCCACTGTGACCCTGGGCAAGCTGCTGTGTGTGCCCCTGCTTTTGCAGGGAGGCCAGACTAGGTGATCTTTAAGGTCTCCTACAATCCCCCACCATGCTGTGTACGTGTATGCTCAGCAATACAACTCAGAGGAGGGGTTTTGGGGGAATTGGTGAGTGATTTGCTCTGCATCACTTGTTTTGTCTTCCTCTTTCTTTTGCTTTTTAGACCATCTTCATCCCAGCTTCTGAGCTCCCGTGATTTTGTTCTTCCTATTCTCTCCACCACCCCACTGCAGGGGATGTGGTGGTGGCCAGCGAGTGGCTTAGCTGTTGGCTAGGATCAACTGACCTTTCTCAGGAAAGGCTTGAACAACATGCAACCAACACACCTTTTCCTCTTCACTATTTTGGAACTGATCAGCCAGCCCTGCTCAGAGCTGCACAGACAGAAACTGCTTTATGGATCTGTGCTGCCAGAAGAAGTGCCCCCAGTTCCTTTACCTGGTTTAAGCTTGCTGTAGTGCCGTGCTTCAGCGTAGCTGGGGTGTGGGTGGTTAACCTGAAGGTGGGGATGCATTTTTGCTTGTCCCTCAGAATAGTTGACAAAGATGAAGCCATCTTTCTCATCCAAGCTGAGCTGGTCTGACCAACGCCTGGAGTCATCGGAGCTGCTGTCTGCTGACCACGCTGCCGCTGCTCTGTTTGATGATGACCCAGGCCTGTGGCTGGTGCTGCTGGGCTGACTCTGGCTCTCCTGCAGTTTTGTGTCCTGGCCTACACAGGCATCCTCTCCCTCAGAGTCACTGCTGTCCTCTTCGTGGGCTTCACGCCCTGGATTCACCAAACAGAGAAGAAAATGTTAGAAGAGCTGCTTGTAGCCTCACCTTTGTTCCTTTTCTCCTGCTGTACTACCTACAGCAAGTACTACCACAGCTTTAGAGGGAAACTGCATGCAGGCATCTTGAAAGCTTCCGCAGAGGTTCAGCTCCTGCCAGGAATCACAGTACAAGTAGGTTTTGAAGTTAAAGTAGGCTTGAACTGTAGCTATTTCCTAGCACAGCTTTAGAGGTATAGGATGTGAGAAACACAATGAATAAATCTTTCTGAAAACGTTCATGTTAATGAAACCAAATCCTGCTGCTTCCCAGCCAAACATACACAAGGAAGCAGAGCTCCAGCTATGGAAAACTCCAGTTGACTGAGGAACACAATGCAGGTTTATTAGTAACAGGTTTGTTAATAGAAAAAAGCAACTGGCCAAGATATTTACATTCCTAGTGACAAAGGAAAGAACCCAAGCTAGACTGGTATCATAATAACTGATGAGCATCCTGTGATCCACATCCACACCCAGACTGTATCTGCAAAGCCCATATATATCCTCAGCTGCATCCCCAGCAGCATGGGCAGCAGGTGGAGGGAGTGGATCCTGCTCCTCTGCTCTGCTGAGACCCCACCCACAGCGCTGAGACAACTCTGGGGCCTCCAACACAAGAAGGTTATGGAACTGCTAGAGCAAGTCCAGAGGAGGCCACCAAGATGATCCAAGGGCTGGAGCACCTCTGACTTGGAGACAAGCTGAGAGAGTTGGGGTTGTTCAGCCTGGAGAAGAGAAGGCTCCAGGGAAACCTTAGAGAAGCCTTCTGGGATTTGAAGGAAGCTACAGGAGAGCTGCAGAGGGACTTCTGGCAAAGGTGCGGAGCGACAGGATGTAGGGTAATGACTTTGAACTGGAAGAAGCTGGATTTAGATGAGACATGGGGAAGAAATTCTTTACAGTGAAGGTGGCGAGGCAGTGGAAAAGGCTGTTCAGAGAAGATGTGGAGACTCCAAGCCTGGATGTGTTTAGGGCCAGGCTGGACAGGGTCTGAAGCAAGCAAACACTTGTTGGGATACATACCTAGCTGTGCTTCCTGACAATCCTCTTGCATTTCCAGCATCTCCACAGGCTCTGGAGCTGGTGTTTCTGGTACTTGCAAAAACTCCATCCGCCAGAACTGGAGGGACAGGAGATAAGCAAAGCGACGCACAGTGAGCTCTTCGCTTTCTGCTGAGCTGCTTCTGGAGTTGAGATGCCTTTGCAGAACTGCGGGTTTGCAGTGGCAGCGACAAGAGGTGGCTAATGTCTCCATGATAAGCCTTGTTTTCAGGGACTAGATGCTCTAAGGTGTCATCTGTGCTCATGCCTGGATCAGGACAGAGCAAGTCTTATGCTGTTATTTAACATCTTTGCTGCTCAAATAAAAGAGATACACTCCACAGAACAACCTGAGCAGCAGATCCTACTCCAGACAGAGCCAGAACTGCAGAGAGCAAAGGCTGACAGTGATCACAGGTATCACCAAGTCCCTCTTTTATTTCTAGGCAGCAAAATCAGTTGCCTCAAAGTGCCTGGAATAAAAACGGTGAATGAAAACTACTGTTTCCAGGCATGAAAACTGGTGAACAAAAAATGGCAGAAACAGAGGAGAAAGGGCACCTGTTGCTGGTTGCCATGCCACAAGGGCTGCATCCAAAAGGAGAAAGCAAACTGAAAAGCTTCACTGGAATGGCAGATCACTGAAGGGGTTTAAAATGATGGTCAGTGTCCATCTAACTGGTAGACAGGACACACTGTACCACTCCAGTTCCAGCACCTAAAGCAGCCTGTGCAGTCTACACAGCCTGGGTTTCCTGCAGGACTTGTCCAGGTGGAGCACCCACACAGACTGCTTTTGGTGCCAGCCAGGTCACTGCTGGACAGACATGGCATCTCTTAACTACTGCTGAGGTGCAAGGTGACATTTGCAAGGAGTGAGTGC
Organism: Tricholaema leucomelas; assembly: GCA_013400475.1. NCBI lineage: Eukaryota > Metazoa > Chordata > Aves > Piciformes > Lybiidae > Tricholaema lacrymosa > Tricholaema leucomelas. The sequence continues at coordinate 279,587 of WAAF01018543.1, read as the reverse complement.
TGGTACTCACCCGGACAACCCCATCCGAGTGCCCCGTGACGATGACATTCTGGGTGTCCCACTCGTTCATCTCTGACACAAAGCAGCAGATGATCTGCTGGCTGCGGCCAGTGAAGGTGTTCACACTGGCAGTGGGGCTGCCATTAATGCTCCACACGTGGATGTAAGTGCCAGCACAGGAGACGATGTCCCCCTGCAAAGACAAATGACACCTTCATACTTAGAATCATAGAATTAACCAGGTTGGAAGAGACCTCCAAGCTCATCCAGTCCAACCTAGCACCCAGCCCTGGCCAATCAACTAGACCATGGCACTAAGTGCCCCATCCAGGCTTTGCTTCAATACCTCCCGGCACAGCGACTCCACCACCTCCCTGGGCAGCCCATTCCAATGCCAATCACTCTCTCTGGCAACAACTTCCTTCTAACATCCAGCCTAGACCTTCCCCTGGCACTACTTGAGATTGTGTCCCCTTGTTCTGTTGCTGGTTGCCTGGGAGAAGAGACCAACCCTCACCTGGCTACAGGCTCCCTTCAGGCAGTTGTAGACAGCAATGAGGTCTGCCCTGAGCCTCCAGGCTAAACAACCCCAATTCCCTAATCCTCTCCTCAAAGGCCTTGTGTTCCAGGCCCCTCACCAGCTTCGTCACCCTTCTCTGGACACATTCCAGTATCTCAATATCTGTCTTGAATTGAGGACCCAGAACTGGACACAGTCCTCGAAGTGTGGCCTGACCGGTGCTGAGTACAGGGGAAGAATAACCTCCCTTGTCCTCCTGGCCACACTGTTCCTGACTGACTTCAATGTAAGCTTCGAATTGCCTTCAACAAAAATCTAAGGCAGGTTCAGTTACAAGCTGAGTTCAGCCATCGAGGCTGAACTTCTGCAGAAGTCCTGCTCAAGCAGAGGTTGAACAAATCTTTGGAACAATGTGCAGCCTTTCAAACTGTACATAGAAAACGAGGCTCAGCAGCAACCCATTCGCTGTGTTTACAGCATCTGACTTGAACATTCCCTCCTCTTTGCACAGTACAGCAATTCACCAACTTATCTTCAGTACTGTCCCCTCTCAGTTTTCACTCTGCTTGCATTACCTCCACTTCTTGTGAGCAAACACATGTGTTCTTATTGGTAGAAGAGTAAGAGATGGTCCAGACTAGTGCAGAAAGCAAACAGGAGTCTAAAACTCTGGCAGCACTACGACCACTGTGCCTCCTGCTCCCCTCTCCTTGCATCATAGCCCTGGAACTAGATTTCAACCCCTGCATCTGCCCAGCTGCAGCATGGCCCATCCATGCCCCACCCTGATAGACCAGCTCCATAAAGTTTCAAGTCAGGCAAGTTGTTTGACATCCATGAATTGGATAAATTGCCACCTGTAAGTTCCAAGACCAGCAGAGAGAGGAGCTTTTAGGATATGTCCGTTTCTCACAGAATCACACAGTTGTTTTGGTTGGAAGAGACCTTTAAGATCTTGGAATCCAACCACTAACCCAGCAGTGCCAGGTCACCACTGAACCACAGAACCATGGAACTGCTTAGATTGGAAAAATACTCCCTTCGAGATCATCAAATCCAATTGTTCACCTAGAGCTCACAGTCCCACCACTGCTGCTAAACCATGTCCCTTAGCACCACACCCACAGGGCTTTTTAATCCCTGCAGTGATGGTGACTCTACCACCTTCTTGGGCAGCCTGCTCCAGTGTTTGAGAAGCCTTCCTGGGAAGGAATGTTTCCTAATATCCAACCTGAACCTCCCTTGGCCCAACTTGAGGCCATTTCCTCTTGTTCTGTCACTCGTTCCATGTTAGAAGAGGCTGATCCCTACCTCACTTTGGCCTCCTCCAGACTAAATGCCTCCAGCTCCCTCATCTGCTCTTCCCCAGCCCTGTTCTCCAGACCCTTCACCAGCTCTGCTGCCCTTCTCTGGACCTGCTCCAGCCCCTCAATGTCTGTCTTGGAGTGAGGAGCCGAAAACTGAGCCCAGCACTCCAGTGTAGCCTCATCAGTGCTGAGTACAAGGGGACAATCCCTGCTCTACTGCTGGCCATATTGTTGCTGATACAGGCCAGGATGCTAGTGGCCTTCTTGGCCACCTAACCCCAGCCTGAGTCACCTTTAGCTGGTTGTACAACCAGCACCCCCAGGTCTGTCTCTGCTAAGCTGCTACAATTGTCACTGCAGCTTCACCCAAGGTATCTTCCACTTCCTTTAAATTAAGTGTCAAAGAACAGAAGTCAACCAAGGTCACACATCAAACCCCTGTGGCAGGTTTGACAACTCACTTGAGCATCACATTAGCTACTCTTAACAAGTCTTTCTGAGCTCCAGCTGCTACTCATGGAATAAAGTCAGGTGTGTCTCTGGACAGAGGACACAAATTGATCCCTCCCTAACCCAGCTAATGACTTTCCAAGTGAGTTGCAACAGTTTAGCCACAGCATCAGAGGACCCTGGTTTGGTTGTCTTTGGTTTAACCACTTCTGACCCATGCTGCTGTCCCCACTGCAGACTGGTGAATGGTGTCTGGTGCTCACCGTCAGTTCATTTATGCAGAGTGCTGAAATCGGAGCCTTGTGGCCCCGAAGCTGTGTCAGGAAAGAGAGTTTGTTCAAATCCCAGATGATGCAGGTGCGATCCCAGGAGCCGCTCACGATGATGTGATAAGCCAGTGAGGCCGTTAAGCAGGTGACAGTGTCAGTGTGACCCAGCAGTGCCTGCAGAACAGAAGTCAAGAAAAACAACTTGCAATCAGGAGAGAGGACAAACGTTACTGCATTAAACCCAATTAGATGGAAAGGTTCAGGTAATCATAGAATTGTGTGGGTTGGAAAAGCCCTCTAAGATCCTCAAGTCCAGCCATCAGCCTAACCCCACCATGGCCATTAAACCATGTCTCCAGGTACCTTGATCTAGGGTAGGGTGTCCCTGTCCATGGCAGGGGGGTTGGAACTAGATGATCTTTGTAGTCCCTTCCAACCCTGACTAATTCTGTGATTCATGTCCACGTGTTTCTTGAACATCTCCAGCAGCTGGAGCACCTTTCCATTTCCAAGCTTGCTGTGTGAGCAGCTCTGCTTTCATCATTCCTTTGCAGCAAAACGTAGGCAGGAGGCAGCTGTGTTGCGTTTTACCTGTTTCAGCGTGAGGGCTTTGGCCTTTTCTTTGGAGACTCCCATTTCCCACACACACACTGCTGTACTCGTTCCTCCGGTGATAACAAGCTTGGGATTGGGGCAAATGGCACACAGAATCTGCCCCCACTCTGACAAGCATTCATAAACAATTACTGCCTAAAACCAAAGAGAACAAAGAAGAATTACTTGCAGGATTAGTGATTGGTAGGAGAAGAATAAACCTGCCTGGCATCCTGCAGGTTGGATCATTAACTGAAGTATCAGAGCAGCTTCTCCTCAAGCAGAAGCAATTCCAGCCTCGGCCAGAAGATGCCTCCACGAGAGATGAGCTTTTGCTGCATAGATTTAATTCGTTCATCTTTGGCAAATTTGGTTAAAAAAAAATAGTATTAATTGGTCCATGTCACTCTGCTGCTGTTCTGATGAAGACCAGCAGACAGGGAGCAATAAAATAGATGCAGTGCAAGACTGTTTCATGAGCAAGTGAAATTAATTTCCCTTGTTAGGTGGCTGTTTTTTTTTTTTCCCCCACTGTGGAGGACTAATTGCTTTTGGTACATTCAGCATTGGAACAAATTTCAGCTACAAACCTTGTCTGACTCGTAGGTGCCCAACCTGCAGCTGAGGTCTGCAAAGCCCCATGCAAAAGTTTTATTCCAGGTAGGTGGGATGAGAACCTTGTTCTGTTCCACGGCCAGAATACCTTTGTCAGTGCACACAATCTGCCCCACAGGCTCCTTGAGCTCTAGAAAAGAAGATGGGGCAATGTTTTATTGCTAGCACAGACAAATGCTACCTGATCCCATTAAACACCTGATGCTCGGCAAAAGCAGCATCTCTGCAATGGCTACGGTACAAAAAAGATCTTTGTTTCATGCAGTCACAGAATGTTAGGAGTTCAAAGGCACCTCTGGAGACTATAAAGTCCAACTCCTCTGCCAAAGCAGGATCAGCCTGGGCAGGACACACAGGTGGGTCATGAAAGTCTCCATAACCTCTCCAGGGCTCCAGCACCCTCACATAAAGAAGTTTCTCCTCATGTTAAATCATAGAATCAACCAGGTTGGAAGAGACCTCCAAGATCATCCAGTCCAACCTATCACTCAGCCCTATCCAATTCATATATGGTTTAAGAAATACACTCACAAACATGAACTGAACTTCAGCTACTAATTGTTTCACCTAGTTGAGCAAGATTTACAACCAAAGCAAGGGCTTTGGAGAAGAACTGCTAATTATTCCTGTGAAATCCCATGGAGGGATTTATTGATTCTCATAGTAGTTCTACTATTGCTGAAGGTATAAAAGAGCAAATTTGTTAAGCTTGCTCACTGTGATGTCATGGGAGACAGCGCCAAAAGCCTTGCTAAGGTCAAGGTAGACTACCTCCACTGGTCTCCCCGAATCTAACCATTCACTTATGTCATAATAGAATGCTATCAGGTTAGTCAAGCATGATTTCCCCTTGGTAAATCCATGCTGACTACCTCTGATAACCTTCTTCCCTTCCAAGTGCCTTGAGATGCCCTCCAGAAGGAGCTGCTCCATCATTTTTCAAGGGATGGAAATTAATTTTGTGGCTCTTTCATGCAAAGGTTTTTTCCAATAGCTGTTCCACATCTCCTATCCAATCATGTGAGAGACTAGAGAGAGATGTCTAGTATAGGATTAAACAGATAATACTTCACACTGTTTCAAGGAAAATGTGAGTAAGCCTGTCCTGGTTTCTGTAACATGTAAAAATGCTGCCAGACCACTGTAAAGTGTCCCCCTGAATTGTACATGAAACACCAAGTTCGTTTTTATTTCAAATCAAGATTCATCTCACCTAAGTTTTTACTGGATATTAGGTAGTCATGCGAATTGAATCATTTTACTGGGGGAAAAAAGGTCTAAACTGACCATATTTTATATCTAATGGAGAATCATGAAACAAATTCTGCTTGTAAAAATTTTACTTGAGTTTATTGATCCAAGAGAAACTATTTCCATTCTCTGGTTTACAACTGCAATAAAGATTAGAGGAAAATATTGTGTTTAAAAATCCCTGTCCATCAGGACAATGTAGCAAATAATCATTTGAGTCTTCACAAAATCCATCACAAATGTGTGCTGTGAGGAAAGCTTTTTTTGTAATTCAGACATTCCATGCTTTAAAAGCCATAATAGAGAATATATATCTCTGCCAAAGTAAATCTCCTGAAGTACAGTAAGAAATAATAATTTGGAAGAAAAAAAAGCAAACACATGAGAAATTCCATAAAGATATTCTCTTCTTCTGTGTACAGATGTTGAGGTGGAACTTCCTGGGTTCCAGTTTGTATCCATTGCCCCCTGTCCTGTGTCTCCTGGCACAGCTTTGGTGCTTCCCAAACACATTTTAAGGTAGCTAGGAACACAATCTGTTGCAAAACATCTGTTTTAGCTCAGGTGTCTTGCAACACCCTGATTAGCTTGCCACAGGAAACGTGGGCAAGGCCCCAGACAGATCAGTGTGATCAAAGGCAAAGCCACATGGACTCCAGACGATTCCATGTGAATTATACCAGAGACCTTTAATACCCTCAGGGCCACAAGGCACACGCCTATACATTAGCATAATTAGTCCAGGACAACCCACTCCATCAGCATAAACCATGCCTTGTTTTCCTCGTTAACGAGGTGTCCATTATCTATCCCTTCTAAGTTAGCCAGCAGCTGGTGGGAACCAAGGTCAGCACCCACTTGTTATTATCCTTCTTCACTCTGCATTCCCACAATAATCTGGCAGCATTAGGCTGCTTTTAAATCTTTCTTACAAGGTATTAAGAACATTAGAATGAAGGAAAACCTGGAAAAGACTAAAACTCTGAATGCTCTGGCAAAGAAAGAGGAGTGGTTCTACACTTTACCTTTGACTGGGGCAAGGGATGGCCTCAAGTTGTCCAAATGATGGAAAAAAATCTTGTCACTTGTGGAACCAGGGGGCAGAGATGTTCCCACAGCCTCTCCATTCAGCCGGCTTCTAACTCGCTTCGGTGGGTGTGGTTTTTTAAAGAGCTGAAATCCATCCAGGAATTAATTAGCATTAAAAATGTCAGGTTTACAAGATCACAAAGCTTAAGAAGCTCATCAGAATGTCCAGTTTTCCTTCTAAAAATTCTACAGGTCAGCAAATGTTACTTAACTTTCTCCCAGTATTCACAAATAACATCACAGAACCAGAGAATGGTTTGGGTTGGAAGGGACCTTAAAGGTCATCTAGTTCCAGGCCCTCTGCCATGGACCTTCCACTAGATCACCTTGCTCGAGGCCTCATCCAACATCTCCAGGGAGGGGGCATCCACAACCTCCCTGGGCAACCTGTGCCAGTGTCTCCCCACCACACTTAGGGCAACCTTTCCAAGAAAGATGACATTTCAGCAAATGCAATTCAAGAAAGATCTCAGGAGTGTTTTAAAAGCTGCATTCAGTTGCAAGAGCAGCTGAAGAAAAGCAAGCAAAAAAATCTCCAAGTTGATGGTCATTAAATTCTAGCCTAGGATAAACTGTTTTGAAACAGCAGCTCATGAGCTTGGAGGTGGTTGTGCTACCTAAGAAGATGGCTGGGCATGGAACTGGACCACATATGGCAATCAAGGACAAGAAAAGCATCTTAGCACTTGATAATCATTCTCGGGTGCATCAAGAAGACTTTGGCCACCAGGTAAAAGGAGGTTTCTCATTCCCCTCTATTCTGCCCTGATGAGGCCTCACCTGGAGTAGCGTGTCCATTTCTGGACTCCCCAGCTCAAGCAGCGCAGGGACTTGCTGGAGATGGTACAGCAAAGGGCTACAAAGATGCTGAGGGGACTGGAACATCTCTCTTGAGGAAAGGCTGAGAGAATTGGGGCTCTTTAGTCTGGAAAACAGCAGCCTGAGCGGCAGTCAGGAGGATGGGGCAGGCTTTGTTCAGTGGTGCCCTGTGACCTTCTCTAGGTAAAGCTACCTTGGCAAGGGGGTTGGACTCAATGATCTTCAGAGGTCCCTTCTAGCCTGCCATTCTGTGATTCTGTGATTATCTTCTGCCTAGCTTGTCATTATGAGTGATGGAATTGCCATTTCACTGCTTCAGTGATCATTCCTGGTGTCTCAGTGTCAAACAAGTCCATCATCACTTCTAACTGCGATCACCAACGATACACACTAAGGTTTACCATGGGATACATTCACAATTCACATCTTGGGTGGCAGAAGTTGTGTACTATAAAGTGTAAATGCCAAAACCAAACGGTGAGTGATACTCTGTAAGATTGCTGTGCAGCTTTCAGAGAGAGGCCATTACAGAATTGGAAGGAGAACTGAAATTCCAGGCTGGAAGTTATTTTCCTCACTCCCTTGGAGATGTGTTACCTGTTGGCCTATCCAAAGCAGAAGGATCGGGCACAAGCCTGAGGGAGCTGAGCTATCAGCATGCACGCACCATTCTACTGCTTGCACCTACACTCTGGGTATGAAGGGAAACAACTTGCTACAGGCCACAGCTCTCCCTGAACTACAGCATGCCTCCAGTCTGGCTGAGCTAGGAGAAGATGGAGAGAGAAGGGACATCATACAGTGTTCATATGGACAACTCATCCCAAAGAGCAGCAAGCAAGTGAAAAAACAACCCTCCCTTATCCTCTGAGCAACTCTGCCTCTTGCTTTTTCATTCTGATTTACTCCCTCCAGGCTGAGGCATCTTGGAGCATTTGTAGGAAAAGAAAACACCAAGGGGGAGAAGGGAGAGGAAAAGCAGACACAAAGAGGGAGAGGGGAGAGGAAAAGCAGACACAAAGAGGGAGAGGGGAGAGGAAAAGCAGACACAAAGAGGGAGAGGGGAGAGGAAAAGCAGACACAAAGAGGGAGAGGGGAGAAGAAAAGCAGACACAAAGAGGGAGAGGAAAAACAGACGCAAAGAGGGAGAGAGGAGAGGAAAAGCAGACGCAAAGGGGAAAGGGGAGAGGAAAAGCAGACACAAAGAGGGAGAGGGGAGAAGAAAAGCAGACACAAAGAGGGAGAGGGGAGAGGAAAAGCAGACGCAAAGAGGGAGAGAGGAGAGGAAAAGCAAACAGGGAAGAAAAAGTGTAGTAGAAAAAAAAGGAGAGGAGAAAAAAAAAGGAGAGGAGAAAAAAAAAAAGGAGAGGAGAAAAAAAAAAAAAAGGAGAGAGGGAAAGACAGGAACCCCAATCTCCCAAGAAAAGTCCACACAGCAAAACTTCAGATTTAATACCACATTTGATAATATAACCTCGTTAGCACAGATTGCAAACTGCACCAAAACCTTGTCTCTATAGCTCCTTTACTACAGCTGCCCTACAAAAGTCCATCTCCTTCATTTAAATGTTGAGGGTTCTGTCAATGGAGTCTTCAAATAAAAGATGTGGCCAAGCCCTGCAGAACCCCAAGGGACTGGTATGGGAAAAAAAAACAACCCAAACCAGAAAGGAAGCAGTAATTATTCTAGAAATCATTCTGGAAATTCTCTTATTACAGGATAGCTTCAAATACCTAAACCCCAGGCATTACTTTGAAGCTGCACTTTCCCTGCTCCCCTTGGACTTTGCAGAAGGGACTTGTTTTTCCCCTCAGGATCATTTTTAGTGCTGAACTATTATTCACCTTGCCTTTATTTTAAAGGCATAGAGGAAAAAGACACTTCTAATCTCATAAGCAAAGCCCCAAACTGATCTTCGTTGCATTTATGATGAAAATGGGAAATACTTCCCAGCACTGGAAGAGTATTTATGGAAAAACAGTCCCAGGAAGTTTCACTCCTGAAATGTTTTCCTCTTTTCCAGGAATATTTTTCAGTTTGAGTGGCACCTGGCAAATAAGAATGATACAAAAGATGTACCTGCTTTGGTATCTGTCCAAAGTTGTTAATGAATCCTATGGTAGCCGTTTCCTTCAATGGATCATTGATGTTGTATATGTCCACTTGGCCCTCATAGAAGAGATGGTGGAAGACATTGACGGCTTCTACTGCAGCAGGACCTTGCTGTTTATAGCCAAAGATCAAATCAATCCACTCATGCAGATGTGCACTCACAAAGTCACATTCCAGAGCCTGAAATGCAAGGGATATGCATTAAACTCAGCTGTGTAGGTCACCGGTTGAGCCCACACCTACCCCACAGAACCATGCACAAGACATTTTGACATATTCTTGTTAGGTTTTAATGAAGCTTTTAACTGAAGCAAGTTTTGCCCTCAACAACGTCCCCAGATGAAAAAGTAAGGGGAGGAAACACCACTTGTAGCTATCAGCCAGGAACTGCAGGACTGGCTGGCAGCTGTGACAATCCAACTGGAACTAAGGAAGAGTGGCAAGTGCCAGCTAAGCGTTTCTTCCTGTTGCCATTATTCAAATGCAAATTTAATTACCTCCCGATGAACTCTGATAAACTCCCGAGGATCTCCTTTTGCCCACGGTGGGAGGATGACATCACCAAGTTTAGTGCCATTTTGTTTGCAACCTATTAAAAAAAGCCAAAACCCAAAAAAGGATTAAAATGTGGACACAACCAATGAAACTGTACTGCAACAGCAACAGCAAGAAGAAATGGCACAAAAAAATGCATCTCTAACCCCTTTTCTTTATAAAGCAGAGCAGTTCAGTCTTGTCTTCACAATCCTGGGTCATTTTTGCATGCTAGGCAATAACAGGGAAAATGTCTTTTTTCATAGAATCATTGGATCATAAAATTGTTTGGGTTGGAAAAGCCCTCTCAGATCACCAAGTCCAACTTTCAATCCAGCTCCACCATGGCCACTAAACCATGTCCCCAGGTGCCATGGTCACACATTTCTCGCTCACCTCCCAGGGTGACTCCATCACCTCCCTGGGCAGCCTGTTCCAATCCCTGACCCCTCTTTGCAGCAAAGAAATTTTTCCTCATCTCCAGCCTAACCCTCCCCGGCACAATCTCAGACCTTCATGGACTAACAAGTTACATGGCAAAAAACGTAAAGCAGAGAAATGCCAAACAAAACATGATTATCTGCAATCTCAACTGGTTAAAAAAACCCAACCTAAACCAACAACTAAAACATGGCCACTCCAAAGGAAAAAAATTCCTTTTTTGGGTATTTCAGTGCTTGTTCATCGAGCCTTAGAAGAAACTTTCCATTAACTGCTGAAACTGAGCAGTCGGTGCTTGAGAAAATACCTTAAGGCTGGTAAGGCTTGAAAAATAACTGACATAGGGAATAAGAAGCCCTGCTCTACTCTTCCTGATGAACCAGTGAATTCTGAATCATCCTGAATTTCAAACAGGATAAACATGTAAAGGAAGTATCAGCAGTAGTGCTGCTTGTCCTTTCATGTCACAGCACACAAATCATTCACCATTGGCTCATGCAGTTCACCAGACCTCTCCCTGCCTGTCCTGCAAGACACTTTGCTCATGTCGGGCTGTCTGGCACTGCTCTCACACCCTGAGCAATGCTACCAGGCTCTGTCTCCCTACCTAGGTCAAAGTTGTTGGAATTGAGCAGGAACTCAGGGAGGTAGAAGAACTCTGGGATGAGCTCCTTCACATCTGCCATGTTGTGCTTCGATGCCGAGTACCAAGCTTCCCGTACACTGTGAAACATTCGGTCAGCCAGGTCGAAGTGACCACCCTGTGGGACAGAGCCAGGAGTGTGTCAGCATCAGAGGATCTCTCAGCACAGCAGGTTTTGCCAAGAAACCAAATCAGAACATTCTCTGCCTAAGAAAGACACTGCAGAAGGCAGCATGCTGCTTCCTCTGACACAACAGCTGTAAACAGCTGCATTATGCTTTGGTGCACAGTAACAGTAAACATAAAGCGCCCAGGTACCCAGGGGCTTTAAGCCCCATTTCAAAGTTTAGTTTCTCCCAGAGAAACAAAAATCTGGTGGCTTCTGTCTAGAAAAGTACCAGCAAAGAATTCCAAGCTTTGCTAAACAGCAGTTTATTTTAACACCTAGTTCATAGAATCCCAGAATGCCAGCTCAGGGGGAACCCCAAGGACCATCTGCTCCAACTTTTCTAGCTCACAGCAGAGTTGCAATGAGCTGACCTAGCACCCCGGCAAGCTGAGTCTTAAAAACTGTCCAGTGTAGGGGACTCCACTGCTTTCTCTGGGAGATGATTCCAGTGTCTGACTGTGCTCATGAGGAAACATTTTCTTCTGGAGCCCAACAGGAATCTCCCCAGCAGTAACTTGTCCCCATCACCCCTCGTCTGTGCCACGGGACTCCTTGTCCTAAGGGAGTCTCCATGTTCTTGGCAGCCACCCTTTCTGTACTAGTCCATGGTGAGAAGGTCTCCCCTAAGCCTTCTCTTCTCCAGGCTGCCCAACCACAGATCTCTCAGCCTTTCTTCTAAAATGGCTGTTTGGAGAGACATATTGGCTTAAAATAACAATCTTTCAACACCTCCAGCAGAGAGCTAAACAGCTGCCATATGATTCTTTCAACAACAGACAAACAAAGCATGAGCAGCAAAGTATTTTTCACAATAAAACTTGCTTTGGCTTTTGTCTGCTGATATTTTCTTCTGCTAACACTTAGGAAAATGTTCAAACTTCAAGGGAAAAAAGCGGTTTCCATTACAACATTTACAAATACATCTCTGAGGCAGTAATGACTTTGCTAAATATAAATCTTCTCCCATATCTTATGAAAACAAAGCCAAGTGACTGTATTTTTTTACTTAGGTCTCAAATGTCCAGCAGGAAAGCAACACCAAGTGAGGTGATGGAATTGTTACCTGCAACCGTAAGAAAATCTGAGTGAAAGGCTCCATCCGGACAAGGTAAGAAGCCACGATCATGGCAGATGAGTAGTGGGTCCCATAGTGATAAGCTGGAGTCTCCCCTGCAGAAGATTAAAAATCAGCATCAATAAAGCAGTGAGGTGACAGGGTTCCCAGCACAAGGCTACTGTAGAAGTATTCCCATTCCTTTCTACAACTCACATCTTTGCAGCAACACTCAAACCATATTAGTAGACACAGCTGAGTCTGTGCGCTTCCTGTGCCTGCCTGTTCTAGCCTTTAGACACTGTTAAACTGACCTGAACATGCAATGTTCAGGTGCAAAGATGCAATTGTTTTGTCTTTATCTTCACATGGGAATCAAAGCTGACATTTGGATGTCAAATAACCCAGCAAGAGAATCCAGGCCCCTCTGCTTCGATTTGGTATTTATTATTTGCTGGAGAGTCACAACAAACCACCCAGCAGAGTTCTGCATATGCCAGTAGAATCACTAAGGTTGGAAAAGACCTCCAAGATCATCAAGTCCAACCTTCTATCCAACTCCACCATGACCACTACACCATGTCCCCAAGCCCACACATTTCTTGAACACCTCCAGGGAAGGAGACTTCACCACCTTCCTGGGCAGCCTGTACTAATCCCTGACCACTCCTGCAGCATTTTTCCTAATGTCCAATCTAAACCTCCCCTGGGGCAGTTTGAGGCCATTTCCTCTTGGCCTGTTGTTAGTTACCTGGGAGAAGAGACCAACTCCCATCTGGCTTAAATCTCCTTTCAGGAGTTGTAGAGAGCAATGAGATCCGCCATCACCCTCCTCTTCTCCACATTAAGCCTCAGTTCCCTTAGCTGCTCCTCCCCAGCCCTGTTCCCCAGCCCCTTCACCAGCACTGCTACCCATTCCAGCACCTCAGTGTCTCTTGCATATTGCAGTGGCCAAGACTGAACCCAGGACTCAAGGTGTGGTTTGACCAATGCTGAGTACAGAGAGACAATCACTTCCTTACTCCTGCTGGCCACACCATTTCTGATGCAGGTCAGGATGCTGTTGGCCTTCTGGGCCACCTGCATACATTGCTCAGCCATGCAGACCTCCTGACTCACAACATAAAAAAACATGACTGCCATATGAGGAGATGAGAGGCTCTGAGCAGACTTCCAATATCTGAAGGGAGCCTACAAGAAAGCTGGGGAGGGACTTTTTAGGGTGTCAGGTAGTGATAGGACTGAGAGGAATGGATTCAATCTAGAGGAGGGGAGATTTAGATTAGACATTAGTGTAGATACAGGTTGAATGTGAGGAAGAAGTTCTTCACCATGAGGGTGGTGAGACACTGGCACAGGTTGCCCAGGGAGGTGATGGAAGCCTCATCCCTTGAAGTGTTTAAGGTCAGGCTGGATGAGGCTCCAGGCAAGCTGATCTATGTGAGGTGTCCCTGCCCATGGCAAGCAGGCTGGAACTGGATGATCCTTGAGGTCCCTTCCAGCCCTGACGAGTCTGTGATACTGTGACCACATGACAGGCACATGTCCCTCCGCTCCTCCTGCAGGATGTATCATTACTCACCGTTGGGATCCTCCCAGTCTTTGAATCTCTTCTTATACTGGGCTAACCTGTCTTCTGTTTGAGCTCCCATGGGCTTGGCCAGGTTTCTGAAGGTCTTGGGATTCGTAAGATCCAGTTCCTTTAAAAACAACCAAAAACCAATCTTAAAGAAGAAAAAAGAAACCCAAACGACCTCTTTGCACGCTGCTGGTTACCAGCTTTAACACCACATGCCTCCTAAGGCTGCCATCCCTGTTGCCTCCTAAGGCTGCCATCCCTGTTCCCCACACACACAGCAGGTGCAATGCTCATAGATTCACAGAATGGTTTGGGTTGGAAGGCATCTCAAAGATCATCCAGTTCCAACCCCACTGCCATGGGCAGGGACACCTGCACTAGACCAGATTGCTCAAGGTCACATCCAACCTGGCCTTGACCCATGTTGGATATGCTTACTCTCAGATCAGTCCTTCAGTCTGCTCTAAGAGAGTCAGAGGGTTTTATCTGAAGGCACATCTAGGTTCTGGATAATTTTTGCCCCACTCCCCTCCTCCAGTTCCTCGATTCCTCCCAGTTCTGTTCTTAAATACTCAACAATTTATTTTATTTTATTTTATTTTTATGTCATGTTATGGTCTGGCTGGTAGCAAGAGTTGCCTATGGAAGCATCAATGGGACGCTTCATCTCTGTCAAGAGCCAGTTCTTCACTCTGGGGGCAGATTTCCTAACAGCCCTTGCCAGAGTCTCCTAGGCAAGCCTGCTTCTCTGTGGGCATGGTGTCCTTCAGGACATGAACTGCTGCAGCAGAGGGCTGACAATCCTTACATTGGGTTCTGTGCCTCCCTCTCCTGTGCACAGTCCAGTATGATCCATAAAACCAGTGCCTGCATGGGACAGCCAAGAAGCTCTGGTGTTGTACCCTTAATGTGCTGCTAAGCAAGGAGAACGTTACAAAACCGCTGGAAGCAAGCAGCTGGTGGTGAAGATAAGCCTCTCTTTTACCAAGGCAGCATTCACAAACCTCCACCACACAAAGGATTTTAAAAGGCTGACAAGATGTTTTATTTACCTCTGAATCATAGTCTGCAAGGATCCAGGGAAAGACAGGGTACTGCATGAGGTCGTTGTAGGATCTGCCTGCCAGAGTGTTTAAGTGCATCAGGTACTGGAAGTTACTGATTTCTCCTCTCTTAAGGAAGACAGAAAACAACACTGTCAAGCGCTGACTTGACAACAACCAAATGTGTTCAGCTCTCCTCAAACAGACAAAACTTACTTCACTATTACAGTGCTCACTGTACTTTTACTGCAGCCCCTCCCCTTGCATCTCCTACAGCAGAACCATTTCCTAGTTGGTGAGGATATCACAAAAACACTCCAAAGCAAAATGCTGAGACACTCTTTCTACAGCAGGACATTCCACCCATCTTAGGAAAAGGATGCAACTTCTGTGCACTGATGGATGAGGCATTACTGCAAAATGTGCAACTGAATACAAGAAACCCCCACGTTTTCATACTTACTTCCCATCTTTGAGTAACAGATTTTTCTCCCACTAAAGTGCTAAGCAAGCCAGACCTAATGGGAAGAAGGAAGTGGATTTGCTGACTTAGCACTAAGATCTGTGTTACATCTTCACAAGACAATCCAAAGCTTTAAGATAAAACCTTACAAATGGTAACAATGAGTAAAAAAGCTTTTGTTCTTTTGCTTTAGCAGTGCCTTCTTTCATTTCTAAACACATGCTGTTACACTGATCACCTTAATGAAGCAATTCAGTGCAAGTACAAATAGATCTAACCGGCTGCTGATGAGGAAACCAACTCGGACAAAGCTCATGGCTTAGACACTCCAATTCCATTAATTCGATTCCTTCTATCCCATTCTTTTCATGATTCAATTCCATCTGCATACTGATAACATTAAACTTGATAGCATGTATTAATTAGCCAGAATCTATCTTGATGTTGCCAATGATATTAGTACATCTAAAATAACTGGGGCACACCATCAGTAGGTATTTATCTGGACCCTTCGGCAAATCCTGACCATAATGAAGCATCGTGAGCTTGTGAGGAACAGAATCACTTACCCTTGCTCTACGCTGGTGTTTGGTCTCTGCCCAGACACTGACTCAGAACTGTCAGTTAGAGATGGTACCACAGCCAAAAACCTGCAGCAGCAGTCAAAAGGAGGTAAAGATTAGTGTTCTTGTCCTTGCTGTGTCTTCTCCTTCAAAGCAGAGAGCATTTAGTACTTTGTTTTAAGCAGCCACAAAATCTTCCACAAAATGGGAAGATCTTTTCCTCACTGGAAACACTCTACTAGTAGTGATAGAGTGGTTTGTAGTGGTTCTTTCCTGGTCACCCAGGTCATCCACTGCCTAACACCCATCACTCTGAGTCCAGTAGTTAGGTGACAGATGGCTCAAGTATGGCCCAACACAAAGATTTCATGGAATCACAGAATGGTTTGGGTTGGAAGGGATCTTAAAGATCATCTGGTTTCAACTGCTCTGCCATGGGCAAGGACACGTCCCACTAGAGCAGCTTGCTCAAGGTCTGAGCCAACCTGGCCTTGAACACCTCCAGGGAGGAGGCATCCACAACCTCCCTGGGGTATGGTTGCCTTCTGGGCTGCCAACGACCATTGCTGGCTCATGTTGAGTTTGCCATCAACTGACACCCCCCCAAGTCCTTCCCATCCAGACCGCTCTTGAGCCACTCCTTGCCCAGCCTGGGTTTATGCTTGGGATTTGCAAGCATTCAGATGAAATGTAACTTATTCCACAGTACCTTTGATAAACTTTGTTCCTAACCCCTTTTTGGAAAGCTAGAAGGTAGTTCCGTCCGTCTCCTGAGAAAACTTCAATTGCAATTGGCTGAAAAGAGAGAGGCCAAACTCATGTCAACACTGACACATTTGCTGGTCATCTCTGCAGGTCAGGTGCAGAGCAGTTTAGTCAAGCTGTGTTACACCTGACATCAAATGATGGTGCAGCAGATGTGGCCTAGTGAGGCCAGATGTTTTATTTCACAACACTGAAGGTGACTGACAGGCACAATCAACTCAACCACTTAACCCAAACCTTCAAACAAGGATGCCCATCTTAAGCACCTCAGTTTCAACATCATGAGGAGTTTCACTTTCTAAACACTGCTCAGTTAGTTCCTTTATATTTAAAAACTACAACAGCAACAAAAGACTCCCAAAGTTGGTTCCATCCAAATTTGGGGCCCAAATTACCTGCAAAAGGTATCTCCTTTTGTGTACTTCCTTGATATCTTCATATGCAAAGATGCTGCATGTTCTTTTCAGTTGACTTGGGCCTTGCCTTGCTCCCCTGGGTATGATTGGCTCATGCATCCTACAAATGAGCATGAACAGGCAGGAGAGAAGTGATTAAAA
The DNA here is from genome assembly GCA_013400475.1 of Tricholaema leucomelas. Lineage (NCBI taxonomy): Eukaryota > Metazoa > Chordata > Aves > Piciformes > Lybiidae > Tricholaema lacrymosa > Tricholaema leucomelas. The sequence goes on along the minus strand of WAAF01018543.1, from coordinate 262,749 downwards.
AGAAGATAATTTAAAGGAATTATTCTCTTAATTCATATCATAGAATCACAAAATGGTTTGGTTTGGAAGGGACCCCAAAGATCATCTAGTCCTAGTCCTGCCAGCCTGCTGAAGGCCCCATCCAACCTGACTTCCAGCCTTGGAGTCTCCATCACTTCTCTGGACAACTGATTCCAGTGCCTCACCACCCTCAGTGCAAAGCATTTCTTCCTCATGTCTCATCTAAACCCAGGTTCTTCCAGCTTGTAGCCATTGTCCCTTACCCTACCGCTTCGAGCCCTTGTCAAAAGTCCCTCCCTAGCAATCCTGAAGCCCCCTCCAGGTACTGGAAGGTTGCTCTAAGGTCTCCTCAGGGCCTTCTCCAAGTTGAACGGACCAAACTCTCTCAGCCTGTTGTAACATCAGAGGTGCTCCAGCTCTCTGATTATCTTTTTGGCTTCCTCTGGACCTGTTCTTACAGTTCCATGTCCTTCTTGTGTTGGGAGTCCAGAGCTGGGCCCAGCACTGCAGGTGGGCTCTCAGCAGAGGAGCAGAATCTCCTCTCTTCCCTGCTGCTGGGGATCAGGACAGGACAGGACTGGTGCCTAGGCTGCAGATGCAGATGTGGGAGAGCATTTATGGGAACAGTTGGTCTTCTGTACTACACTGAGAAATTTCTGAGCACAGAGGAAACTGGTCTCGAGGTCTTTCTGAATCTGACACAATAGTCACTGTCTCAAAAACCTCCTTAAACACTTCCTCATCAGCTCTTACAGACCGAGGGAACTCTCTGTTCATCTACTCACTTTGGAGGCAGGGTCTCAATATCCCGTATTTCTCTGGTGGCTGTCATGGTGAATCCATCAATGACATAGAAGTGCTCTTTCCCAAAGAGAAGCAGCCCTTCACTGGTGTCCAGGCCCTGAACCCGTGCACAGCGATACATGTGCTGGATCTGGAATGAGAAGGAGAGTCCAACTGGCAATCCAACACCGCCACGGCCACTGAATCCACGACCCCAAGTGCCATGGCCACACCTTTCCTGAACACCTCCACCACCTCCTTGGGCAGCCTGTTCCAATCTCTGACTACTCTTGCAGCAAAGAAATTTTTCCTAACTCCAGCCTAACCCTCCCCAGGACAATTTCAGGCCATTTCTTCTTCTATCACCTGATACTAGGGAGAGGAGACCAACTCCCACCTGGCTCCAACCTTCTTTCAGGGAGTTGTTGAGAGCAATGAGGTCTCCCCTCAGTCTCCTCTTTTCAGATTGAACAACCCCAGTTCCCTTAGCTACTCCTTCACAGCCCTGTTCTCCAGATCCTTCTCCAGCCTTGTTCTTCTCTAGACCTGCTCCTCAATGTCCCTCTTGGAGTGAGGGTCTCAAAACTGGAACCAGAAGCCAATGTGTAGCCTCACCAGCACTGAGTCCAGGGGGTCAACACCTTCCCTACTCTTGCTGGCCACACTATTGCTGATCCAATCCAGGATGCTGTTGACCTTAGCCACCTGGGCACACCAGTCCATTGCTGACCAACACCCCCAGATGTAGGACCCAGCACATGACCTTGTTAAACCTTATCCCACTGACCTCAGCCTGATGCTCCAGCCTGTCTAGATCCTTCTGTAAAACCTTCCTACCCTCTAGCAGAGCAACACTCTCACTTTATTTAGTGCTGTCTGCTAATCCCAGCCTGCAATAACCCACAACTTTCATTTCAGGACAACAGGCAGTAGGAAAGAAAAAGAGCATTTCCATTACAAGGTTTTCAGCTCAGGATCTCTTGGACCTGAAGGACACATTGGTCTCAAAGAAAAAGCTGGCGGCACACCAGGCTGTAGAACAAGGAAGGTCCCACTGGTGCTACCCCACACAGCAATTCTGCTGCAAGAAGAGCTCAGCGAGTTGGGAGCACACTGTACCTTCTCTCCTTCTTCCAGAAGGCGAAGCAGAGTTGTGTTGTCAGTCTTCTCCTCCTCATCTATTGAGCTTCCCTCCACGATTTGATCCTGCGATTGGTCCTGGTTCTCGTCGTCACCTCCATCAGGAGCAGAGCGAGATCGTTTCAGGGGAGGCTTCACCAAACCTGCAAAAGAAGAACAGAGAGATAAATAAAAAGGTGACACCAAGAATTCATGTCACAAACTCTGCTGAGCTTTGAAATGACTGATCCAGTGTTGAGACAGAAAAACAAATACATGAGGAGATGTAAAGGCAGATAACCTGAGATAGGACAAATGATCATAGGACCACACAATGGTTTGGGTTGGAAAAGACCCCAAAGATCATCAAGCTCCAACCCCCTGCTATGGGCAGGGACATAGAATCATAGAATCAACCAGGTTGGAAGACACCTCCAAGCTCAGCCAGCCCAACCTAGCACCCAGCCCTGGCCAATCAACCAGACCATGGCACTAAGTGCCTCATCCAGGCTTTGCTTCAACACCTCCAGGGACGGCAACTCCACCACCTCCCTGGGCAGCCCATTCCAATGCCAATCACTCTCTCTGCCAACAACTTCCTCCCAACATCCAGCCTAGACCTGGCTGCAGCCTCTCTTCAGGTAGCTGTAGACAGCAGTGAGGTCTGTCCTGAGCCTCCTCTTCTGCAGGCTGCACACCCCCAGCTCCCTCAGCCTCTCCTCATAGGCTTTGTGTTCCAGGCCCCTCACCAGCTTCGTTGCCCTTCTCTGAGCACCTTCCAGTATCTCAACATCTCTCTTAAATTGAGGAGCCCAGAACTGGACACAGTACTCAAGGTGTGGCCTGACCAGTGTCAAGTACATCTCCTACTAGATCACCTTGCTCAAGGCCCTGCTCCCCCATACAACCTGGCCTTGGACACTTTTAGGCTGGGAGGCTCCACAATGCCTCCAAACAATCTGTTCCATTGCCTCACCAACCCCACAGGGAAGAATTTCTTCCTCCTGTCTCATTTAAATCCAGCTTCTTCCAGTTGAAAGCCATTACCCCTCATCATATGGCTCCATGGCTTTGTCAAAAGTCTCTCTCCAGCTCTCCTATGGCCCCTTTCAAATCCTAAAAGGTTGCTTCTAAGGTCTCTCTGAAGCCTCCCTCTTCTCCAAGCTGAACAGCCCCAACTCTCCATAGCAGAGGTGCTCCAGCTCTCTGATCATCTTTGTGGCCTCCTTCATGTCCTTCCTGTGCTGGGGGCTCCAGAACTGGACACGAGACTCCAGGTAGGGTCTCAGCAGAACAGAGGAGCAGAATCCCCTCCCTCCACCTGCTGCCCACACTGCTGGGGATCAGCCCAGGACAGGGTTGGCTTCTGGGCTGCCAGCACAAAGCATCAGCTCCTGTTGAGCTTCTCATTACCCAGTCCATACACCAAGTCCTTCTCCTCAGCACTGTTCTCTATCCATTCTCTGTCCAGTTTGGATATGTCAGGGGATTACCCCAACCCAGGTGCAGGACCTCGCACTTGGCTCTGTTGACCTTCCTGAGGCTGGCTTGGGCCCACCTCTCCAGCCTCTCCGTGCCCCTCTGGATGCCATCTTTTCCTCCCAGTGTGTCAACCTCTACACACAGACATCAGCAAATCTGCTGATGGTGCACTTAGTCCCTTCCCCAAACAATCTTACCTTTGACCCTTGCAATAGTGTCCTCCCCATGCTCTGGCTCCTGCTGAGTCGTGTCACCCACTGTGTTCTCCTCGATGGCATCCTGAAAGACGGCAGGGTGGCCGGAGGCCAGGCGCATGTAGTACTCCTTGCTGTCATAGCTGATGGCTCTTCGGTAACGAGCAGGCTTCTTAGAAAGCATTGAAGAGATTGTTTGGTCAGACATCTCCTCACCCACTGAATGGGCTTCAGGAATAGTTTGTGCAGCACAGTGCATGTCCAGCAAGTGTTTTGTGCGTGCTCAGTCATACACCAACACAGAGAAAGAGACTTGGGAGATCACAGACAGGTTGGATTGGAAGGGAACTTAAAGATCATCCAGTTCCAACCCCCACACCATGGGCAGGGACACCTCTCACTGGACCAACTTGCCCAAGGCAACCTGTTCCAGTGTCTCACCACCCTCACTACAAAGGACTTCTTCCTCATCTCTAGTCTTAATCTCCCTCTTCCAGCTCAAAGTCATCGTCCCTAGTCCTGTCACTCCCAGCTCTCATCAAAGGTCCTTCCTCAGCTCTCCTGGAGCCCCCTTCAAGTACTGGAAGGCTGCTCCAAAGTCTCCCTGGAGCCTCCTCTTCCCCAGGACGAACAGCCCCAACTCTTCCAACCTGTTCCCTCAGGGGAGGTGCTCCAGCCCTCTGATTGTCTTCATGGCCTCCTCTGGACCCTCTGCATGTCCTTCTTGTGTTTGAAGCCCCAAAACTGGCTGCAGTGCTGCAGGTGGGGTCTGAGCAGAGCAAAGCAGAGAGGCAGAATCCCCTCCCCGGTCTTGCTGCTCTGACTGCTTTTGATGCAGCCCAGGAAACAGTTGGGCTGCAGGACCTAATCTCAACTAAGTTCCATGGAGGCTGTTCAGCCACTCAAGTAATGATGGGGTTGGAGAAATGCCTGCAGGTAAACCTTCAACACTGGACAGAAGGAGTGTGGCCAGTGTGTCACCAACTGTCACAGAAGGTTGGGATGCTTGTGCTGCAGGTTGACAATCAGGTCACATTACTGCTCTGCATAGCTCCCTACAACATCTGCAGCTCATTTGTTAGCCAGCTGACATCCTTGCTGGCCAATAGTTTGAATAAAGCATTGCCTCAAGGAGAGACACAGAGATGTGGAAGCTGGGATGAACTTGAAGCAGCCAGGAGACAGCTTCAAGGCTCAGAGATTCTTCATTAATTCAGTTGCTTCTTTGTGAGTAAAAGCTCTGATGGTTTGTGAGTAGGACACTGGCCCCAGAGTGACTCTTCAAGCACTGTACCTTAGGCTGGTGACAGTAGAAGATGACACATTTGATGACAGTGGTGGGGAGTGAGGGGGTGGTTTGGAGGCTTTGTTTTGGTTGGGGGTTGGTTTCAGTGAAGGTTGTTTTGGTTGGGGTTTTTTGTATCCTTTACCCTGTCCTCTACCACACAGTAACTCTTATGTACCTCAGGGAGGTAACATCCAACATAGAACTGAGGATAATGAATATGTCAGAATGATCCCAGGAGGTCCAGGGGAAGATAGAAGGTATTAGAAAGCCAAGAGCCTTTCCAAATTTAAAACACATGGATGGATGAAACTTCGCTGATCTTACACTGCAGTTGAACGTTTTCTTGTCTGAACAGTGTTGAATTACACCCTCAAACTCCAGAAAGCTTTATAAATGTGTTCACTTCTTCACCATACAGAGCTTGGTTTGGTTTGCAGCATTCTTTCCCAGGAATTTCAAGATTAGGTTGGGATAATTATAAAACATTGTTAGAAATGCAGGTCAGTTGATGAACATAAGGAATTGCAGAGTATCACTGTCCCCTCAGTCAAGCTTTGTTGTAAATGGGATCACAGAATCATAGAATGGTCTGGGTTGGAAAGGACCTCCAAAGGTCATCTAGTCCAAGCCCCTCATGAAGAGATTAAGCTCAGCTTGGCTGATCTCAAAATAAAATCCTAGAGCACTGTGATCTAATTTGCTCACTTTCAGTTAATTCTTCTCTCCTTATGACCACAAAATGATGCTTAAGTGAAAGGGATGTCACTTAAATGATGCTTAAAGCCTCTGTGGAAACAACTCCTGTAAAGCTTAAAGAAAAATCCAGACTAGCACTGCTAACATGAAGCAAGGAAAAAAAACAATTTCTATTAGACATTTAGATGAAGTAAGACAGAATTCCTTCCCTTTTCATGTATCACTTTGGTGCTGGATGTACTTCCCAATGACAGAACAGACACCAGAGGTTGTACTTAGTGATGGGCAAGGTTGTGACTGTAGTGAACAGAGAAGCCTGCAGAGCAGCCACTTCCAGACTACTCTTGAGATCTCCAAGCCAGGATACATATTTTAAATCAAAAGTGTCTGTTTCTTTAGTAGTAAAAATCACAGATTCATGGAATGCTAGGGGTTGGAATCATCCAGTCCAACACCTGCTGCTGAGACAGGGTCACCTAGGGTGGGTCACACAGGAACACGTCCAGGTGGGTTTCTAATGTATTCAGAGATGGAACTCCACCACCTCTCTGGGCAGCCTGCTCCAGTGCTCTGTCAACCCTTAGCTTGAAGAAGTTCCTCCTCATGCTCAGATAGAAAATAAAGGACACAAGTCAGCCTAAACAAAATTCATCTGAGCTCTGACCAAAGTATTGGCTTGTTGCAGCCCATCTGGGCCCAAAAGAACAACTGCTCACCAGACTCTCTCTTAGAAACACTTCTTTTCTTGTAAGTGCTTGAGTTACCCATAATTAATCATGTCCCACCCACCAGCAGTCCAGATCCCAAAGCCACAGCACTTTGCAGAGTGAGAACAGTGATAGCACAGCCCAACACAGCCTGTTAGTGTGCAGCAAAGAAGGTGAGATCTACACAAGTTTGATTAGGTGAAGGTTGAGGAGAGCACAGTAGCATTTTCAAAGGTGATTACTGGAGAAACCTTTAGACCTGGAAATATTTACTGAAAGAGCAAGTTGAAAGGCAAACTTGGAAGCCTTGTTAAGACTGTCTAACATGCAGGAGGGGAAAAGATGAAGTTGTATTTGTTTTATGTTCTTTCAGTCAGTGTATGTTTTTAATTTACCTTTTGAGGAATGGTATCATCAGGTGTCTCGGGAAGTCTACATGAGAAGTCAGACTGAAAACAGGGCATTGATTACATCAGCATCACAGAAAAAACACTTTGGAGAATCACAGAATGGTTAAGTCTGGCAGGGACCTTAGAGATCCACTCAAATGTCTCTATCACAGGCAGAGACGCCTTCCACTAGAAGATGCCTTCCACTGCTCAAGGCTCTGTCCAATCTGGCCCTGAACACCTCCAGGAAGGGAGTATCCACAGCCTCCTTGGGTAACCCATTCCAGAGTTTCACCTCCCTTGTACTGAAGAACTTCCTCCTGAGATGCCATCTAACCCTGCTCTCTCATCTTCAAACCATTCCTCCTTGTCCTGTCTGTAGACACCTTCATGAAAAGTCTCTCTGCAGCCTTCCTGCAGGATCCTTGCAGCTATTTGAAGGCAGCTCTAAGGTCCCCCTGGTGTCTTCTCCAGGCTGAACATCCCCAGCTCCCTCAGCCTATCCTCACAGCAGAGGTGCTCCAACCCTTGGATCATCTTTGTGGCCCTGCTCCGGACTTGGTCCAACAGCTCTGTGTCCTCCCTGTGCTGGGGACACTAGAACTGGAGGCAGGATTGGAGGTGAGATCTCAGCAGAGCAGAGCCAAGGGGCAGAATCCCCTCTCTTGCCCTGCTGCCCATACTTCTCTGGCTGCAGCCCAGCACACAGCTGCCTGCTGGGCTGCATGAGGGCACTGCTGGCTTCTGGGGAGCTGCTCAGGAACCAACACTCCAAAGGCTCTTTCTTTAGGGCTGCTCTTAACCCACTCTGCACCCAGCAAAGTGCCCTGGCGTTGGCCTGACTCAGCTGCAGGATCTTGCACTTCGACTTGTTGAACCTCGTTGGCATTGGTCCACTTCTCAAGCCTGTCAAGATCCTCCTGGATGGATTCCTTCCCTCGAGTGAGTCTGGGACACCACACAGCTTGGTGTCACCAGCAAGGTTGATGAGGGTGCCTCAGTCCCACTGTCTATGCTGCTGACAAGTTAAACAGCCCTGGACCCAGGACATAGTCCTGAGGAAGTCCACTTGGCACTGGTCTCCACTGGATACCAAGATGTTGATCACAACTCTTTTGAGTGTGAACCATGTAGCCAGTTCCTTATCCACTGAGTAGTCCATCCCTCAAGTCTATGTCTCTCTACCTTAGAGACAAAGATGTCACATGGAACAGTGTCAAATGTCTTGCTCAAGCCCAGGTATGATGGGATGTCTCCGCTTTGTGGCAGTTAGCCTGTCACTACAGCTACTGAGTGTCAGACTGCCAGCAGAACACACCTGGTGGTGTCAGACTGGTTGGACACCGTTAGTGCTTTGCTTGTTTGAAGCACTGTGACTCTCAGGCTTTAGCTGAGGAACAAAACCCTGCACACAAGCACTTAGGCCTCAAAACACACAACAAAGGCTGAGTCATTTCTTCAAAACACTCTTCCAAAACTAAGAGGAACTAACTGCCAAGCTTTCAAAGGCCACATGTGCTCCTGTCCCACAGCCCATGCTCGCATTCATGGATGGATGAACGTTCATTCACAGTGAGGGTGGTGAGACTCTGGAACAGGTTGCCCAGGGAGGCTGTGGATGCCTCCTCCCTAGAGGTGTTAAGGCCTTGAGCAACCTGGTCTAGTGGAGTGTGTCCCTGTCCATGGTTTGGAACTAGATAGTCTTTCTAAGGTCTCTTCCACCTCAAACCATTCTGTGGTTTTATGACTTCACAAATGCACTCCAACCAGCGCCTCTGGGAGGTTTGCTGGATTTTTTTTTCAGATCACCATTTACTACATCATCCAGCCTAAGGCTGAGAACTTAAGACTGAAACATCCCCTTTAAAGGCTTGTGAAGAGCACAAGGGGTTGGAAGGGACCTCTGGAGATCATCAAGTCCAACTGCCCTGCCAAGGCAGGTTCACTTAAAAAGGTCACACTGGAATGCACCCAGGCAGGTTTGGATTGTCTACAGGGATGGAGAATCCACCTCCTCTCTGGGCAGCCCGCTCCAGTGCTCTGTCACCCTTAAAGAAGTTCCTCCTCATGTTTAGATGGAAAATAAAGGAGGACATGAGTCAGATAAGATGAAATTCATCTGAGTTTGTGTGTGTTACCACGGAGAAGGTGCCTCTGCTGTTCCCTGGCATCATCACTCAGCTGAGGCAAGCATAACTTATGTTAGGATCACAGAATGCATTGGGGTGGAAGGGACCCTCAAAGGTCATCTTGTCCAACACCCCGGCAGTCAGCAGGAACATCTACAACTAGATCAGGTTGCTCAGGGCCACATCAAGTTTGGCCTTGAATGTCTCCAGGGTTGGGGCCTCAACCACATCCCTGGGCAACTTGTTCCAGTATCTCACCACTCTCATTGTGCAGAACTTCCTCCTGATGTCCAACCTAGATATCCCCTGCTCTAGTTTCAAACCACTGCCCCTCATCCTATCACCTCAGACCCTTCTAAATAGGCCCTTCTCAACAGTCCTGCTCCAGCCTTCCCCTTCAGACAGTGAAATGCAGCTACAGGGTTTCTCTGGAGCCTTCTCTTCTCCAGGCTGATCAACCCCAACTCTCCCAGCCTATCCTCACAGGGGAGGTTCTGAAAGCCTCTGCTCATCTACAATTGCACCTTCAAATTCACTTTCTTCTGAGCTGAGCTTGAATACAGTGAGAAGAGCAGCTGCACTGTACCAACACTGTAGGGCTACAAAGAGAACCTCAGGTAACACCAATAGAATAAAAACTGCTTCTCAAAATCCTGCACTTTAAACCAGGGCATAAAACTGCTGACCACATCCCCCTGAGTACTTACCAGCAGGTTTGTTTCTTGCTCAGCTTCAGGCATGTAGGGGTACTGAGTGTAAAACATGTCGTTTCGCACCATCTTCTTCCTCATTCTGCAGGGACCCTCTGTCATCTCCAGCATCCACTTGTCCAGGTGGGAGCCGATTGGGGGACCCCAGAGGCCTCGCTCCCGCAGCAGCTCGTACTCGATCTGGGACCACTCCTCCGTCACGTACTTGAGCGCGTTCTGCTGGCGCTGAATGAGAAGATGTTTGGGGAGGCGTCAGGAGTGGTGCTCCTCAGCCTGTCTCTGAGGTGGGCAGAGGCATTTTCACTGAATCACTGTCCCAGGTTGGGAATTATGGGGTTAAAACATCCTCTGGGGACTAGAAAATTGTTATTCAATCCCCTAATTCTGCTATCTCTTTATAAACTCGCGCCGAGGCCAGCTCGTTCTCCTTTCCTCTCCCTCCAGCCCTGTGACAGGTGGGAGCTGCTTTTATGGGGACAAACACATAAGGAGTAGGCCTGTTCTGGGGCCTCCAGAGGCTTGTGTTTAGGCCTATGGATGGCAGAGGTACAGGGAAGGGGAGGATTGGAGCACTGGGGGTTATAGAGTTCGTTTGGGGTTGGGGGAAAAATTCAGGGAGGTCGCTATGGACTTTCTATCTGCTTTGTCATTTCTTTCTGTATCTCTCTTTCCAAGTCTATCTGTTTTCTCTCCAATTCATTTGAGGCTTCATTCTGTCAGCTCTTTAAAAACCATGGCAACACACAAACATTCTGGTTGGAAAAGCCCCTCAGGATCACCAAGTCCAACCACTATCCCTGTTCTGCAAGGTTCACCCTTAAACCATATCCCCAAGCACCACATCCAAATGATTTCTAAACACATCCAGGGTTGGTGACTCCACCACCTCCCTGGGCAGCTCATTCCAATGTCTGTCCACTCCTGCTGGGAAAAAATGTTTCCTAATGTCCAGTTTAAACTCACTCAGTTGCAGCTTGAGGCCATTCCCTCTTGTTCTATCACTATTTACGTGTGAGATGAGACCAGCAGCAGCCTCTCCACAACCTCCTTTCAGGTAGCCGTAGGCACCAATGAGGTCTCTCTTCAGTCTCCTCTTCTTCCAACTAACCATTCCCAGCTCCCTCAGTCCCTCTTCATAAGATTTATTCTCCATCCCCTTCCCCAGATTCTTTGCCCTCTGCACTTGCTCCAGCACCTCCACATCCTTCTTGTACTGAGGCACCCAAAATTGAATACAGTACTCAAAGTGTGACCCCACCAGAGCAGAGTCCAAGGGGACAATCACCTCCCTATCCCTACTGGATACAGCATTTCTAACACAAGCCAGGATGCCATTGGCTTTCCTTGCCACCTGGGCACACTGCTTGCTTATATTGAGTTGTTTTGGCTATAGCAAATTCAAATGTGTAGTAACTCATCATTTTAGCAGCATTTGCTGGTAGGCTTTAATGAGCTTCCCAGTGACGGTTACCAGCAAAGCAAGGGTCATGTTGTCATCACAAAGGAAAAGGAAAATCAAGAAGGCAAAAGCTTTGCTTTTGGTTGGTATCATTAAGAGAATGGATTTATAAAGAGCAAATGTGAAAGAGCTGCAGCACTGATCCACTGATTTTGAACCACAGAATCATACAACTGTTTGGGTTGGAAAAGACCTCCAAGATCGCTGACTCCAACTGTCAACCTAACACCACCATTAAGCCATGTTCCCTCCCTAGTGCCATGGCCACACATTTCTTTAACACCTAGGGATGGTGAATTCACCACCTCCCTGGGCAGCCTCTTTCAATCCCTGACCACTCTTGCAGCAAAGAAGTTTTTCCTCATCACGAACCTAAACTTCCCTTGGTGCAACCTGAGACCATTTTCTCTCATCCTATCACTTCACATCTGGGAGAAGAGACCAACCCCACCACACTGCAACATTTCAGCGAGCTGTGTAGAGCAATGAGGTCTCCCTTCAGCCTCCTCTTCTCCAGACTAAATAACCCCAGGTCCCTCAACTGCTCCTCACCAGACTCTTCATCAACTTTGTTGCTCTTCTCTGGACCTGCTCCAGCACCTCAATGTCTTTCTTGGAACGAGAGCCTCAAACTCAAACACAGGACTCAAGCTGTGGCCTTACCAGTGGTGGATGGAATATTTTAAGACCAAAACCAAAAAGGATCACAAACCTGAAAACAAAAATTGGTTTGTAGGCCTTCCCTGCTTGTGTTTACACTGCAGAGAGAAGTAAAATAAAGCAAAGGTTGGAGGTTATTTGGTTTTTAACTAGTGTACTTCAATGACTTGTCTCTTCTGGAATATTTATCCTTTGCAGCTCAGCAACCAGGCTGCCAGGAACTCATTCTGGAAGGCAGAAAGCAGCCACTGGCTATTGCTATGTGATCTGGAAAAGGCACCACAAGATTTTCTTTGTGCTGCTACCAAAGCGATGCCTTCACATGAGGCACTGCGCCCCTGGCACACCAGGGGCTCTGCCCCCCTGCACATGAGGCTTCCCCACAGCCGCTCTTCAGGCTTTGTGCAGGGTTTTAGGCAGGCAGCATATCCTAGCAGATTTACAAGCTGTATTTTTTTCTCCCCACTTCACAAGAAAGACTACTTAAGCATCTTGAAAACTATTAAGATGCAATATTGCTACAAGAGTTTTCCTCTCCAAACAGATCAGAAGTGGTCTCCTCATTTGTTTGCTTGATTGCATTTTAAAATCCCTTCAAAATGCTGACTGGAGCCAAACATTCAAGCATCTCACCAATGACAAGCTAACTTTTTACAAGCCTCATACTGAGAGCTGGGATTAGAATGCCCTAACAGGTCACAATACAATGGCAGGTAATGAAAGCTCTGTGGCATACCTCCTGATACTCCTTGTACTGCATGTCCACCAGATCCCGAACCACTGCGATGTGAGTGAACATCCACTGGGAGATTTCCTGTGACAAAGGTAAAAGGGCACAGTGAATTATGCTTTCTGGGAAAAGATTAGTGTGAAAAGCCCAAGAACACAGCACTTGGCTAAACTTATTCACAAAGGAATATACTACCACAAAGGAATATAATACCTTCTTCAGCCTGGAGAAGAGAAGGCTTTGAGGAGACCTTAGTGGCCTTCCAATATCTGAAGGGGACCTACAGGAAGGCTGGAGAGGGACTGCTGACAAGGTCTTGTAATGACAGTACAAGGGGTAATGAGTTTAAACTGGCAGAGGGGAGATTCAAACTAGATGTTAGGAAAGGGTTCTTTACAGTGAGGGTGGCGAGACACTGGCAAAGGTTGCCCAGGGAGGTTGTGGATGCTCCCTCCCTGGAATTGTTCAAGGCCAGGTTGGATGAGGCCTTTAGTGACCTGATCTAGTGGGAGGTGACCCTGCCTATGGTAGGGGGTTGGAACTGGATGATCCTTGAGGTCCTTTCCAACCTAAACCATTCTATGATAAATTTCAACCAACTGCATGCAAGAATATTTAAGGATTTGGGATGTTTGGTGTTTTCTTCTCTTGTTTTAAAGAGGCACTAAGCTGATTTGCAAGAATAACCTTTAAAAGACACTGGCAACCATCTGGATAATATTCCATAGCCACAACTACGGAATTAGGCTGCCCAGGGAGGTGGTGGAGTCGCCATACCTGAAGGTGTTGAAGCAAAGCCTGGATGAGGCACTTAGTGCCATGGTCTAGTTGACTGGCCAGGGCTGGGTGCTAGGTTGGACTGGATGAGCTTGGAGGTCTCTTCCAACCTGGTTGATTCTATGATATGATTCTATGACTAACAGTTCAGAACATCCCCTAACAGCCAAAGATTGGCACAGACAACGTTTTTACTTTTCCCTATCTCCTTTTAAGTGTTGTTTTGAGGATGCTGCCTAGTTTGTTGGAAATCCTCAAGACACTCAGCATTTATCACTCTGTACAAAGTGCCTCAGCTGACCAAGCTTCCTGCTAGCTCACTTTGTTAGCTTCTCTCCTTTCATTTTAATCATAGAAGTGTTTGGATTGGAAAAGCCCTCTAAGATCATCCAGTCCAACTTTCAACCCAACACCACCATTGTCACTAAACCATGGCCCCAAGTGTCATGGCCACACCTGTCCTGAAGATCTCTAGGTATGGGGATTCCACCACCTCCCTGGGTAGCCTCTTCCAATCCCTGACCACTCTTGCAGCAAAGAAATGTTCCCTCATCTCCAAACTAAACCTCCCCTGGGGCAACCTGAGGCCATTTCCTCTCATCCTATCACTTGACCAATCCCTACCTCACTCCAGCCTCCTTTCAGAGAGTTGCAGAGAGCAATGAGGTCTTCCCTCGGCCTCCTCTTCTCCAGGCTCAGCAATCCCAGCTTCTCCTACCCAGCCCTGTTCTCCAGACCCATCACCAACTTCACTGCCCTTCTCTGGACACACTCCAGTATTCCTGCTCATTGGAAACAGGACTGAGAGCACTGCAAATCCTTTCCTTTATCCAAGCTAGTGAGCGAGTTTCAGCTCAGAAAGAGAAGTGGCAACATTCTCCTCAGAGGACACAACCTCCTGGTTAAGCCAAGAGGAGTTACACATTTTTTAGTGAGGGGAGGACACCTGTCCCCTTTTAAACTCTGGGGACATGCTGTGTCAAGTGCTGAGTACAAGAATTCAATCCTCCAAAACTTTCAAACTCCCCTTTCCTTTGTTTTCAAAGCTTTAAATACTTCCTACTAGCTCATTGCACTGCCTGAGTAGGTGCTGTTCTACTCAACAGTGACACTGCTCTGCTTTTCAGTTTAGTTTTTCAACTAAGCAGGTTAGTAAAGCAGCTTTCCAGTTCTACCATCACACAGTTTGCTTCTCTGCAGTACAATACAAACAGTGCAAAGCAGCATTGTCTTTCAGTCACGAGGCAGCCATCCTCATATAGGGGTTTTATTAAACCACATCATCTTGGAGACAGGATAGAGAAAATAACAAGCATCTGTCTCACATCTTCCACTTCAGAGCAGTATTGCAAACCTGATTTAAGCCCCCGACTAACAGAACAACAAAGCATACCTGTGCTACGCTTTGACATGACCAGAAGCCTCATCAATAAGAGTTTAACTCTTGGCTTCACGTAGCAGACCTGCAGGGGGCACCTACTAGTTTAGGACATGCAGATGCCCTGTCTGGATGTTCAAAAAGGTGGAAGCAAGGAGGCACCAGGGAGCACTTTACAGCCTGCAGGATCCCTTCTATTAGGATATTTACTGCAAACTCAGCAGACATTGCTGGATTTTAGGCTGTTACAGCAGGTACCTGTGTGGAGAGGTTGTGTTTGCTCAGCCCGCTTTCCTTGCGGCTTCTCCTGGATCCAGTTAGCTTGGAGAGACCAAACCCACTGCTAACTCGGGAAAGTTTGGACTGTGTGGTTGGAACCAAAGCTTCCCCTCTGCTGATGCATTTCTTCTCATGAGCTGAAAAACAAAAGAGACACTGTTGGGGAACACTTCTCATGTGTTTCGGTTCTCCTCCTCCCACTATAGTTGCTATTCAGATAGAAGAGCCTTTGCTGCCGCTTTCAAAAGGTGAGTGCACTGTGAGTTAGTTTGTGGGTGTGGGCTTGTGCTTGTTTGGGCTTTGGGCTTGTTTGAGAGTGCTCAGTACTCACATTCATGTGAAACTTTGAGGAGGAATATGATCAGAGGGCTGCAGCACCTCTGCTATGGGGACAGGTTGAGAGAGCTGGAGTTGCTCAGTGTGGAGAAGGCTGCAAGGGAAACTTAAAGCAGTTTTCCTGTACCTAAAGGGGGCTGCGGGAGAGCTGCAAAGGGACTTTTGACAAGGGCATAAACTGCTAGGATGAGGGACAATAGCTTTGAGCTGGGAGAGGGGTGATTGAGTGGAGATGAGAAAGAAATTGAGAGTGAATGTGGGGCGACACTGGCACAGATTGCCCAGAGAGGTTGTGGAGGCTCCAAGGCCAGGCTACAAGAGTTTGGGCTCTTCAGCCTGGAGAAAAGAAGGCTTTGAGGAGACCTTGGAGTGGCCTTCCAGTATCTGAAGGGAGCCTACAGGAGGGCTGGGGAGGGACTATTGACAAGGTCTTGTAATGACAGGATGAGGAGGAATGGGTTTAAACTAGCAGAGGGAAGATTCAAACTAGATGTTAAAAAGAAGTTCTTTACAGTGAGGGTGGTGAGACACTGGCACAGGTTGCCCAGGGAGGTTGTGGATCTATGATTCTGTGATCCACAACCTCTCTGGAGGCGTTCATCAAGTTGGATGAGGCCTTGAGCGATCTGTTCTAGTGGGAGATGTCCCTGCCTANTCCCCTGGGGCAACCTGAGGCCATTTCCTCTCATCCTATCACTTGACCAATCCCTACCTCACTCCAGCCTCCTTTCAGAGAGTTGCAGAGAGCAATGAGGTCTTCCCTCGGCCTCCTCTTCTCCAGGCTCAGCAATCCCAGCTTCTCCTACCCAGCCCTGTTCTCCAGACCCATCACCAACTTCACTGCCCTTCTCTGGACACACTCCAGTATTCCTGCTCATTGGAAACAGGACTGAGAGCACTGCAAATCCTTTCCTTTATCCAAGCTAGTGAGCGAGTTTCAGCTCAGAAAGAGAAGTGGCAACATTCTCCTCAGAGGACACAACCTCCTGGTTAAGCCAAGAGGAGTTACACATTTTTTAGTGAGGGGAGGACACCTGTCCCCTTTTAAACTCTGGGGACATGCTGTGTCAAGTGCTGAGTACAAGAATTCAATCCTCCAAAACTTTCAAACTCCCCTTTCCTTTGTTTTCAAAGCTTTAAATACTTCCTACTAGCTCATTGCACTGCCTGAGTAGGTGCTGTTCTACTCAACAGTGACACTGCTCTGCTTTTCAGTTTAGTTTTTCAACTAAGCAGGTTAGTAAAGCAGCTTTCCAGTTCTACCATCACACAGTTTGCTTCTCTGCAGTACAATACAAACAGTGCAAAGCAGCATTGTCTTTCAGTCACGAGGCAGCCATCCTCATATAGGGGTTTTATTAAACCACATCATCTTGGAGACAGGATAGAGAAAATAACAAGCATCTGTCTCACATCTTCCACTTCAGAGCAGTATTGCAAACCTGATTTAAGCCCCCGACTAACAGAACAACAAAGCATACCTGTGCTACGCTTTGACATGACCAGAAGCCTCATCAATAAGAGTTTAACTCTTGGCTTCACGTAGCAGACCTGCAGGGGGCACCTACTAGTTTAGGACATGCAGATGCCCTGTCTGGATGTTCAAAAAGGTGGAAGCAAGGAGGCACCAGGGAGCACTTTACAGCCTGCAGGATCCCTTCTATTAGGATATTTACTGCAAACTCAGCAGACATTGCTGGATTTTAGGCTGTTACAGCAGGTACCTGTGTGGAGAGGTTGTGTTTGCTCAGCCCGCTTTCCTTGCGGCTTCTCCTGGATCCAGTTAGCTTGGAGAGACCAAACCCACTGCTAACTCGGGAAAGTTTGGACTGTGTGGTTGGAACCAAAGCTTCCCCTCTGCTGATGCATTTCTTCTCATGAGCTGAAAAACAAAAGAGACACTGTTGGGGGACACTTCTCATGTGTTTCGGTTCTCCTCCTCCCACTATAGTTGCTATTCAGATAGAAGAGCCTTTGCTGCCGCTTTCAAAAGGTGAGTGCACTGTGAGTTAGTTTGTGGGTGTGGGCTTGTGCTTGTTTGGGCTTTGGGCTTGTTTGAGAGTGCTCAGTACTCACATTCATGTGAAACTTTGAGGAGGAATATGATCAGAGGGCTGCAGCACCTCTGCTATGGGGATAGGTTGAGAGAGCTGGAGTTGCTCAGTGTGGAGAAGGCTGCAAGGGAAACTTAAAGCAGTTTTCCTGTACCTAAAGGGGGCTGCGGGAGAGCTGCAAAGGGACTTTTGACAAGGGCATAAACTGCTAGGATGAGGGACAATAGCTTTGAGCTGGGAGAGGGGTGATTGAGTGGAGATGAGAAAGAAATTGAGAGTGAATGTGGGGCGACACTGGCACAGATTGCCCAGAGAGGTTGTGGAGGCTCCAAGGCCAGGCTACAAGAGTTTGGGCTCTTCAGCCTGGAGAAGAGAAGGCTTTGAGGAGACCTTGGAGTGGCCTTCCAGTATCTGAAGGGAGCCTACAGGAGGGCTGGGGAGGGACTATTGACAAGGTCTTGTAATGACAGGATGAGGAGGAATGGGTTTAAACTAGCAGAGGGAAGATTCAAACTAGATGTTAAAAAGAAGTTCTTTACAGTGAGGGTGGTGAGACACTGGCACAGGTTGCCCAGGGAGGTTGTGGATCTATGATTCTGTGATCCACAACCTCTCTGGAGGCGTTCATCAAGTTGGATGAGGCCTTGAGCGATCTGTTCTAGTGGGAGATGTCCCTGCCTATGGCAGGGGGTTGCAACTGGATGATCTTTGAGGTCACTTTCAACCTAAACCATTCTATGATTCTAAGTGTTGAAAGCCTTCTTGACAGCACCTCCTAGTAGATCAGCTTGTTAATAGATGTCAAACTGTGACAGTTGAAAGCCCTTAGTGCTACACAAACTCTAACACCACAGGAAAACACTTAGTGCACATGGTCCACTTGAGAGAAATCCACCATTTAGGGCAGCTAAACCCTCACTGCCACTTACCCAAATGATTTTGCCAGCACTTCAAACTTGCTTCCTCAATGTAAGGTCTTGCCACAGTTATATCCACTTGGCCACGGTCGTTGACAGGCAGCGTCACTTTGAAAGCTTCTTCTAAAACCTGTTTTTTGCTGTGGATCAGCTCTGTCCACACTCTGTTTATGGCTTTTAAAAGCAGCTGACGACCTGTACAAGATCACAAACAGTACAGAATTGCTATTTTTACAGTGATCATCCTCCAGTTTCTTCCCCTCCTGCAACACTTCTGAAATGCCTTTGGCCATACTGTTGGGTTGGGGTTTCTTTTGCCAGAAAACATCTAACATACATTCAGGCAATTTTCTTCTCCCTGTCAATCTGAAATACCAGTTCCAATCCCTTGTGATTCCTTTCCCATATCTTAACAAAATGAATTCAAAAGACTCTTACATCTGTTATCTGTTTATAAACAGGTATAGAATTCCACACATTAGGCTTTAATATTTTCACCTGACTCTGTGTGCCTAAGTACACACCTGCAAAAATATCAAACACCTCTGTGTAAGGAAATGATTAAATAAATCACTTAATCCTTTCTTCCACAGCCAGTTCATGAATCCCCTTTGAGTGAAAGATCCTGGGGATGCCACTGAATAATCATTTTACAGTTTATATAAGTTATTTCTTGCCTGCACTCACCTAAGATCCAGCTGATACAAAACCATGGTGGACACTTCAAATGACCCATCTCTAGTGCACTCCACTCACAGTGCATACAACACAGCATGTCCAGTTCTGCTGTGTGTGTGCAGAAAACACTAAGGAGCTCTTGCCTCTTTAAGAAGACAGTAACTGACCCTGCATATGTCTCTCTTGCTGTTTCTAAGTGGTTTTTAATCTCTTTCTTATATAGATTTCATACACACACTCCCAGGCCTAAGAGCAGCTGGGGTAAAAGATTAGTGATGACAATACAGCAGTGGCATTAAGCAGACATCTGTGGCTTTGTCACTCTCAGATTACCTTCACTGACATCTTGATTGTAGACTCCATCTGGTTCTATATCAGAGGGGATCATAATGTGCCAAGTTGTCATCCTGGCTTCTGCTTCCAATCCAAACCCATCAACGTTGCTACAAGTACACAACAAATTAACAGCAACCAGAGAAAAACAACCCCAGAAGCCTCAAGCTGAAGCAGTTGATTCTCTATGACAGTATCACAAAGATTAATCCCTGCCACTCCAGTGGTGTGTCTTCCCTTCTGTCCACTGGAGTTCTGATAATCCATGGTCAGAAGCTAACCTGGGGGTTATGAGAAGTGACAGGCTGTGGAGACTGATGGCACTGGAGGAAGATGGTCACATTTGAAGGAACACAAAACAGACAAGGCCACAAACGGAGAACATTAGGGTTTCTGCTGCTGCTTCCCAAGTATCTTTGGATGAGGCACAAGATGTACATCTCTTTGGGGAAAGAAGAAATGAAAGTGGCAGGCAAGACTTTTGCAGCAGAGCAGAAAAGTGAGCCTTGGTCTGTCATGGGTGTCCATTTGACACTCAACTGCATTTCTTCAATGCTCTGTAGCCCTGAGATACAGAATTAGGACGAAATGATTCAGTAGACAATGAATCTAGTGACAGATCCCTTTGGGTATGAATTACTTAGTACCAGCATTCCTCTCCACCTTGAAAACATTTCACCTCATACAGTCATAGAATTGTTACGGTTGGAAAAGACCTCTAAGGTAAATGAGTGTAACCCAAAACCACCACAGCCATTCAACCACGTCCCAGAGTACCACGTCCACATGTGGGACACCTCCAGGGATGGGGACTCCAACTCCTCCCTAGGCAGCCTCTTCCAATCCCTGAACACTCTTGCAGCAAAGCAATTTTTCCTAGTATCTAACCTAAACCTTCCCTGATAGGTCAAAGCATAACAAATCAGTTAGGTAAGCACTTGTGCTACTGTTTTAAACACCTCTCTAACAGGAGATTAGAAGTGCTTTCCATAGCTGGGCTCCTCAAAATGAATCTCTTCAGCTTGCTTGCATTTCACTGGCTGCTAAGTTACACAACAGGCATCCAGAATGTGCTGACTCTGCCAGTGAGTGTCATTGCTGAGACAGAACAGATCAGTTCATACTTCACAGCCCTGGATCTGCAATGAACTTCTGCCTGAGATATTTACCTTCCCACGTGGAGATTAATCAAGCAGTGAGCTAAGCAGCTGATGAACTCTTGATCATGATTTCCAGGCCCCAAAATCAAGTTCCTGTTGACAGTAAGGACTCGAAGGGAATCAAGGAGAGCCACTTGCTGAGGAACAGTTTTGTGTGCCCTTGAGAACTGATACAAGATGGTCCTGTTCAGGCAGTGGTAAATAGCATCCAGTGAGAGTCCCTGAGATCTTCTTTTTGACTGATGAGAAGGAAAAAGTCACGATCAGACAGTAGCAGAAAATCAGTTTATTGGCACACAATCTACTCTGACCTGACCCATGCTCATTTCTTATTGCAATGAGTGCTTTACTACATGCATCAGTCCCATGGATTTCAAGGATGAAATTACATTAATGGATGATGATACACTTGCAGTTGGAACATCTGCAAAGACACTTTGAATTTCCAACAGCAAAAGTCTTCTGACAACCTCCACTGAAAGAGCACAAGGAAGCTTCCTAAAAATGCCAAGGTAAATTTAGGAAGCTTCCCAGCATTGCTGCCCTGTCAAATTCGTTGTTTGTTTTGAGGGATTTCTAAACAGCAGGGTCCTCTGAAAGCAGTTTGTAATCAACTCCCTCATATCAAAGTGCTCCACCACACTGATGAGACAGATGTGCTAGGAAAGCTCAAGAAAGAGGGAGAAAGCACGGGGAAGAAATGCACAACTACAATGACCTGACACATATCCAAGAATCACAGGATATTAGGGGTTGGAAGAGACCCAAGGAGATCATTGAGTCCAAGCCCCTGCCAGAGCAGGACCACACAACCTAGCACAGATCACAGAGGAATACATCCAGACAGGCCTTGAAAGCCTCCAGAGAAGGAGACGCCACAATTTCTCTGGGGAGCCTGTGCCAGTGCTCTGTGACCCTTACAGTAAAGAAGTTACCTCTGGAGATCATTGAGTCCAACCCCTCTGCCAGAGCAGGATCATGCAGGACAGGTCACACAGGAACATACCCAGGTGGGTTTTGAAAGTCTCCCGAGAAGCAGACTCCACAACTTCTCTGGGGCAGCCTGCTCCAGGCTCCAGCACACTCACATCAAAGTTTTTCCACATGTTGTGGTGGAACTTCCTGGGTTCCAGTTTGTGTCCACTGCCCCTTGTCACAGGACATCACTGAACAGAGCCTGGGCCCTGCTTCTTGACACCCACCCTTCAGATATAAGATCCCCTCTCAGTTTTCTCTTCTCCAGACTAGACAGCCCCAATTCTCTCAGCCTCTCCTCATCAGACATTTCATCATCCTTGCAGCCTCCATTGGGACTTTCTCCCTGTCCCTCTTGAACTGGGGAGCCCAGAACTGGACACAATACTCCAGTTTACCTCATCAGGACAGAGCAGAGTGGGAAGACAACCCCCCTTCACCTGCTGGCTGCACTCTTCTTAATGCCTCCCAGGATGCCACTGGCCCTCTTAGCCACAAGGGCACATTACTGTCCCATGCATAACCCAGTTCTCCACCAGGTCCTTCTCCAGGGAGCTGATTTCCAGCAGGTGCCACTAGCTAAGCTGCTTAGTGACACCACTCCATGGATTTCCATGTAACCTGTGGCAAGGGTTTCACAGGCAGGCTAAAAGGAGAAGAGTTACCTGTGCAATGAGCTGGATTATGAAGTCCACAAGAAGTTTGGATTCTTTGTTGAACATGCCCTGCCAAAGCTTATCCACCACACGCTGGGTGAAATAAAAGACGTTGTTCACCAGCACATGGTAGCTTCCTCCACTGGTTATAGGCAGAGATGCATCTTCACCTAGGGAACAAAACACCCAAAGTTTTATTCATTTATCAAAACATCTGCAGAACTATCTCTGTGTTACTTTGTGCTTTGTAGCCTTCTGTAAAAGAGGAAAAGCTAAAACCTCCTGGCTTCCCTCTAATCATCACAGAATCATACCATGCCAGATTGGAAAGGACCCCAAGAATCATCTGCTCCAACCTTTCTGGGGTACAGTAGAGTTGCAATCAGCTGGCTCAACACCCTGGCAAGCTGAGTCTTAAAACTGTCCAGTGTATGGACTCCACTGCTTCCCCTGGGAGATGATTCCAGTGTCTGATTGCGCTCATGGGGAAATGTTTCCTTCTGGAGTCCAATGGGAATCTCCCCAGCAGCAATTTGTCCCTATTACCCCTCATCAAAAGGGAGTCTCCATCCTCCTGGTAGCCACTCTTTCTGTACTGGTCAAAGGCCTTCTCACCATGGATGGTAGGAGAGCATCTGAAGTCTATGGTGACAAAGAGCAAACAACAGGCACTAGAGTGGGAAGACCCCAACACTATGTGTGTGTATGGTCCTCCCTTTCAACTGGGACTGCAGGTGTGCAGAACCACCTCCAGTGCTTTGAAACTTTACTTCTGCTTTTTCAAAAAGAAAGAAGCTTTTCAAACAGCTTGAGATGACAAAAGGTACCAGCTGGTGGCACTTCTCCCTCACTGGGCTTTGCGCAATAAAACTGAGAGTCAGCAGGCACCAGCTGCGTGGATTTGTGTGTGTGTTAATGTCACTCCAACCATACTGCTCCTGGGCAGAAGTAATTGTAAGGGCAGGAGATGCTGACAATCTGATCCAAAGCTTCAAGTAACATCATTATGGATTTGCTCTCTGCAGCTACCTGAAAGGAGGCTGGTGTTAGCTTCTTCTCCAAAGTAGCTAATGACAGGAGAAGAGGTAACAGCCTTCAGGTACACCAAGGGAGGTTGGAGATGAGGAAAAATTTCTTTGCTGCATAGAGTGGTCAGGGATTGGCAGAGACTGCCCAGGGAGGTGGTGGAGTCCCCATCCCTGGAGGTGTTCAAGAAATAAGATGTGGCACTTCAGGACATGGTGTAGTGGTCATGGAGGTATGGGGTAGAAGGTAGTTCCTAATGATCTTAGAGGCCTTCCCCAACCTCAATGATTCTATGATTTATTTTACTACCTGTGCTGCACTCAGGAAAGACAAATCATTGCTCTGTCAAGAAAAGGAGCACCTTGCAAGCCCTTTTGAACAGAAACCATGCTGCTATGTCACATTGGAATGGGCTACCCAGGGAGGTGGTGGAGTCACAGTCCCTGGAGGTGTTCAAGAAAAGCCTGGATGAGGCACTTAGTGCCACGGTCTAGTTGATTAGCCAGGGCTGGGTGCTAGGTTGGACTGGATGAGCTTGGAGGTCTCTTCCAACCTGGTTGATTCTATGAAATCTAGGAAGGACACAGAGCAGATCAAGAGCTTCTAGCAAGTCCAGTAGGCTATTGTAAAACACAACCAGGCACCTGAGGAGCAAATACTCCTACAGGCTCCTTCACGACCATGTGAAGACATACTCTGGTGGGACAGCCTACTCACTGTCATCCGAGCTGTAAGTTCCCAATTCTCTTCCTACTCATTTATTAACTGGGCCCTTGGCATGCTAATCCCAGAGCATCCCAAAAGGGCAGGGAAAGAATAAAAATAACCCCAAGTCATAAAGACAATCAAGTTGTAACAAAACAGGACACTAATCAAAAAGTGGTTAAATAATCAAAAGCTTTCGCTCCATTGTCTCAAGTTGTGCCAGGGCAGATATAGGCTTGATACTAGGAGGAAGTTCTTCACAGAGAGAGTGATTTGCCATTGGAATGGGCTGCCCAGGGAGGTGGTGGAGTCATCATCCCCGGAGATGTTAAAAAAAAGCCTGAGTGAGGCACTTAGAGCCATGGTCTAGTTGACTGCACAGGGCTGAGTGATAGGTTGGACTGGATGAGCTTGGAGGTCTCTTCCAACCTGGTTGATTCTCTTCCATTCTATTCATTAAATAGATGAATAATTAAACTTTGTTATATTACCAAGTAAAACATCAGCTGCAAGTAAGTGGTCCATCACTCCATCCAAAACATAGGTCTGGAACTCCTTCTGCTGTGTCCGTGTTGATCTTTCAGGGGAAGCCTGAGGGGACAAATACAATGTAAGATAATGACTCTCTCTGATTGAGCAACAAGAGGAGGCTGTTCTAGATGAAGTTCTCTCTTTTAATCTCATTTCATTTCTTTTAACATTCTGTGTCAAGTAACAAGTCTTGGGTTTATCTAAAACCTTCAGAGTGTATGAGGAGCATGTGTTGGCTGTGCCCAGTCTTACGGAAGAGGCATTATTCCTGTTGAAATACAGGAAATTTACCTTCTGCCAGCACAGGAACTGAAAAGGAACCCATTCCCAAAAGGTGCACAAAGCTTTGATTCAAGGTGTGGCTAAATTGTGAGCTGCTCAGCTCACCCAGCCACATCTGTCAGTAAGGAAGGAATAAATGAGACAGATCAAACATCTCAGTTGATTGTCACCCCTGTGCTGGGATCTGCACACAGCCACAGCACCTTGGTACTCTTTAATACCTTTAGCAGTGATCTGGATGGGGAAGTGTTGATGGGCTGGAGGGTAGGAAAGCTCTGCAGAAGGACCTGGACAGACTGAACCTACAGGCTGAGGTTAAGTGTGTGAGTGCACAAGGCCAAGGTCTGAGTCCTGCTCTTGGGTCACACAACCCCAAGAATGCTCCAGGCTAGAGGCAGAGTGGCTGGAAACTGCTTGACAGAGAAAACCTAGGGGTGATGAATGTGAGCTAGCAGTGTACCCAGGTGGCCAAGAAGGCTAACAGCATCCTGTCCTGGATCAGCAATAGTGTGGCAAACAGCAACAGGGCAGTGATTGTCCCCTTGGACTCAGCACTGGTGAGGCCAGACCTTGAATGCTGGGTTCATTTTTGGGCCACTCACTCCAAGAAGGACACTGAGGTGTTGAAGCATATCCACAGAAGGGCAACAAAGATGATGAAGAGTTTAGAGAACAGGGCTGGTGAGGGGTGAGGAGCAGCTATGGGGAGCTGGGGTTGTTCAGTGTTTAACCTCATAGGAACAAACCAGAAACCTTCCCACTTCTGCAGGGATTTGCAGTGTTCTATTCTCAACAAAGCAAACAGAGCAGCCATGGTCTGAAAGGTGTTTAAAAAAACAAGGCATACTCCATAAAAAAGCAAAAGCTTGAAGGAAACTACACCTTCTCATGCTGCACTGGGGAACATGTAGTGCTGTGACCCACTACCCGCATTTCCAGACAAAAGGAGATGTTGGCTAAGATGCCAAACCAAGGTCACAGCTCTTCAAAGTGAAGCTAAAAACAGGAAACAAAATATGAACACAATGTGCTCAGCAACTAACTGAGCTATTTGACTGGCCAAGTGGAAGCTAAGGAACCCATAAACAGAAAAAATCAGAGGGTTGTGGTGGGGAGGCAACAGCAAGAGGAAAGCAGCACACAGACTGCCAGCTCAAACACCTGTGATGGTCACCATCACACAGAAATGCTGGAGGGGGAGACTATAGAGAGGAGTCTAGAGAACATGCTCAAAGACAGGCTGAGATAAACCCTCTGCATTTGCTTTTTAGGCTTTGCATGTTGTTAAAGAAAGGTGAGCAGCTACTGTTCATGAAACATTAATGTTCCTTCTGATGTTCTTTTTCCTCTTATTTCACGGCAATTTACAAGGTTCTGCTGAATCCAACTTTGAAAGGTTAAGTAGAGGAAAGCATTTTAGAGAAGGAAGTGTCACAGTGAGTTCAAACCACAAAACCAAAGCCCAAAGAAACCATACCTCCAGCAGAAGATCTACCAGTGGAGTCTGCTTGCTGGCTGGTGTGAGACACAAGTTATCAATGATCATCACACGCATGAAGTCAAACACAAACTTCTTGGCAGGATGGTTGGTCAAGTAGGTCTTGGTGCCCACATTGCAATATTCTGACTGGCTCCTGTTCATGCCAGAATCAGCTGCAAAGGCTTTAAACTCTTCAGCTGGGGACCCAACTTCATCATCAAGATCAGTGACCTGTGAAAAAGAGCAGGTTAGAAGTCCAGAGACAGCAAATTAACAGCAGCCATTTTGCTGTTCTTGTCTTTCTAAGGCTTCTTCACTTTACTCTTTGCTTCTTCAGAAGCCTTTTTAAAAGACTGTGTTCAGAATCAGTTCTGAAACCGCTACTTGAAAGGAAGTTGCTGGTCTCTTCCCAAAGGCAGTGATAGAACAAGAAGGAAAGGCCTCAAGCTGCCACTGGGTAGGTTTAGACTGGACATTAGGAAACATTTTTTCCCCAGCAAGAGTGGTCAGGCACTGGAATGGGCTGTCCAGGGAGGTGGAGGAGTCACCAACCGCAGAGGTGTTCAGAAAGACTGGATGAGGCACTTAGTGCCATGGTCTGGTTGATTGGATAGGGATGGGTGATAGGTTGGCCTGGAGGTCCCTTCCAACCTGGTTCATTCTATGATTCTATGTGTTTAAAAGTCATTTGGATGTGGTACTTGAGGACATGGTTTAAGAGTGAACTTTGTAGAGTAGGGACAACAGTTGGACTTGATGATCCCGAGGACCTTTTCCAATAAGAATGTTCCTGTGATTCTCTAAACCAAAACTGAGGCACTTCAAAGAGGCAGAAATGTGGTTCTGAGGGACATGGTTTAGCACCAGGTTTGGTAGCATTAGAGAATGGTTGGAGTGGACGATCTCAGAAGTATTTTCCAACCCAAACAATTCTCTCATTCAGTTCCAAAACCCAAGAACAAAATGGCCAGCCCAGCCTTTACAATCACTTCTTTCTGCAAAGTAGAGCTTCAGTACTCATAACTGGTTTTAACTCTTGCAATTGACAAATGCTGAAAAGGAAACATTGTGGGGAGGAAGCAGAGCATCTCCCAAGTCGGATTTCCTACCATCTCTGAGTAAGGCCGGATGTTGAAAGGAAACACTGTAGCTGCCAGGGCACACAGGAACTCTGGGCTCATCCACAGGGAAATGAGGTCTGGCACATTGTGATACAAGTATCGGAAGAACTGCATCAAGGTGACTGGATATTCTCGAAGCCAAGAGCCTTCTTCCTCTGACTGCCAAGGCTGGGGTGGAAAACAAACAGCCCATTAGTACAAATAGCACTGACTGCAGGCCTCTCCTGCCAGAGAGGAGCTGCAGGAAGAACAGCTGTAGGGGCGAAAGCGCAACAAAACACATGGCTGTGATATGATCAAAGATCAGGCTGACTGTCGTCAACCACAGGGACAAGCACTTCTGCAAGCCAAAGTGACCAAACACAACCAGGTACGTGACTACACATGAGAAACACATCCAGGAGGTGTCCATTGTGTGCTAGAGCACTTGTCAGGACACAAGGGCAAACATGTTGAGAACACACTAAGGTGTTCAAGAAATGTGAAGTCATGGCACCTGGGGACATGGTTTAGTGGCCTTGGTGGTCTTAGGTTGACAGTTGGACTTGATGATTTCAGAGGTCTTCTCCAACCCAAACAATTCTGTGATTCTATGAGCACATGACTGAAGAAACAAGCATCCAAACAAGAGATGTTCAAGCACATCATCCACATGTGACAATCCTGACCCAGAGTGACAGAATCTCTCTGTGCACGTCACTCTACACTGAACAACTGGCCAAACGTGGCCAAACCACAGCTAATCTTGCCTCCAGAATGTGTGACAATTAGCAACCCACCAGCTTCTAATGGGCATAAAACCACATGTCCAACCTTTGCGCCTGCCAAAGGTGCCAACAGAAGATGTGATAGGAGCACACATGTCCAAGCCATCACAAACATGACTGGACACATGGCAGAGTGTCACCAGATCATCAGTGCCCCAAGAAACGCTGACCATGACGAACGTGCCAACAGGACATGTCGTGATAAAACAGGCTGGACGTACATGAGGAAATGTGAGCAGACAGGAAGAAGTTCTTCACAGTGAGGTGGTGAGACATTGGCACAGGTTGCCCAGGGAGGTTGTGGATGCTCCCTCCCTGGAGGTGCTCAAGGCCAGGTTGGATGAGGCCCTGAGTGACCTGTTCTAGTGGGAGATGTCTCTGCCTATGGCAAAGGGGTTGGAACTGGATGATCTTTGAGGTCCATTCCAACCTGAACCATTCTATGATTGTGCATGTGTTAAGCCCACAGCAGAGTCACAGCAGCCTAGCAGAAGACAGGAACCTGTGCCTCAGCACGTGTTTGAGCATGTCACAAAAGGCAGAGTGCCCAGATTCACAGCACCTGGCTGGCCATCTACCAAAACACAGCTCCTGATGTGCCAGGATTCAAAATATGTTGGGACATGTTGGTAACACAGCCTCACTCTTGTCAGCTCAGTGTGATGGCACATTCGACCATTTCCCTTCTCTGAAGGGAAACCTCAGTTTCTAACAGCTCCCTGAAAGCAGGCTGGAATAAGGTGGGGTTGGTCTCTACTCCCTACTAACAAGTGGTAGGATGAGAGGAAATGGCCTCAAGCTGTCCCACAAAAGTTTAGGTTGGACATCAGGAAAAATTTCTTCCCTGAAAGACTCCCTGAAGACTGGTCCAGGCTGCCCAGGGAGGTGGTTGAATGCCCATCCCTGGAGGTGTTTCCAAGAGGCAGAGCTGTGGTGTTGAGGGTCATGGCTTAGCCTCAGACTTAGCAGAATGAGAGAATGGTTGAACTCCATGACCCTGAAGGTCTTTTCCAACCAAAACCATTCTATGACTCTACACACCTTTTGACACAGCACAAGGCAGCAAGACAAGAGGGACTGAGCGTGTCACAAATGTCTCCAAACAGGTGAGGACGAAACAGACACATGGCAGAACAGGTCAGCAGCGAGAGACAGAACTCATGACAAGAGGAACACATCTTGCAGGTCATGTATGCAAGTCCAGAAGACATTTCTGAACATGCTCATGCGGGACAGACACATGAGAAAGGAGCATATCACAAAGACATGATGAGCAAGCAGGCAACAACTGAACAGGTGCTGCTCCTCAGCCAGTTTCTGAGGTAATTTGCAGCAGATACCACGCTCTGGTTGCAAGGAAATGCAAAATTTCCCTGCTGAGAAACCAACTTTCACTGCTCCTGCCATCAGACTCAAAGATGAGCAGACAACACATTTCTTCTGGCAGTGAATTTGCTTCCTCCAGCATGTGGCTATTCATAGTCTGGGGACTTCTCTGCGTGTGGAAGGTTCATGTACAAAACCTGCAACTCTCATAGCTCTGAGCAGATGGAATAGAGAGCTTGAAACATTCCCCCACCATAATCATCAGGGAAAAAACTCAACAATCCCTGCCAAGGGCATTTTATCCTTCTGCTTTCTTGGTTTGTTTTCCTCACAGCAAAACACAAACTCCAGCCTTTTTGTGCAAGAAAGCAGCATTGATTTTGTGGCCACTGCTTTTGCTACAGCTACTGGAAAATAAAGGCAGAAGATAACAATAATAGTTTTCCCCCAAGCATTAGGGGCCTAACACATAGCTGGGTTTGTCATGACATTAACAAGACCTCAAACTGGCTGATTTGGCTTTTGGCCACATGGCAAACTCCTTCATAGTTCTGAATATTCAACTAGGGGCAGAAGTGGTTGAGTGCTTACAGAGTTCAGCATGCTCCTCAGCATTCCCAGTAACAAGAAGGCAGCTTCTGTGCAAACGTTGTGGATTGAAGAGGTAACAGTGCCACAGGAGGCAGGAACTCCAAAGATGAACGTCCAAATAGAGTCTAAATCAAACTGCAAGAGGTGAAAAAAGAAAGAAGCTGTGAAACAATCTCCTTTCCAATCTGATTGTTTCTTTTTATCAGACCCAGAATATGCTTATTTGTCAGGATTTAAAAAGCGAGCCGCCTCGTCTCACCCAAAGAGCGAGCACACCCAAAGAGCAAGCTGCCTCACCTCACCCAAAGAGTGAGCACACCCAAAGAGTGGGCACACCCAAAGAGCAAGCTGCCTCACCTCACCCAAAGAGCGAGCCCACCCAAAGAGCAAGCTGCCTCACCTCACCCAAAGAGTGAGCACACCCAAAGAGTGGGCACACCCAAAGAGCAAGCTGCCTCACCTCACCCAAA